>OW121743.1:93430804-93856921 GCA_933228675.1 Stomorhina lunata | reverse complement strand
TTCTTTTGAAAAATTTACTATAAAAAGTAAATTTTTGAAAAATTTACTATAAAAAGTAAATTTTTGAAAAATTTACTATAAAAAGTAAATTTTTGAAAAATTTACTATAAAAGTAAATTTTTGAAAAAATTTACTATAAAAGTAAATTTTTGAAAAATTTACTATAAAAAGTAAATTTTTGAAAAAGATACTATAAAAAGTAAATTTTTGAAAAAGATACTATAAAAAGTAAATTTTTGAAAAAGATACTATAAAAAGTAAATTTTTGAAAAAGATACTATAAAAAGTAAATTTTGAAAAAGATACTATAAAAAGTAAATTTTGAAAAATTTACTATAAAAAGTAAATTTTTGAAAAATTTACTATAAAAAGTAAATTTTTAAAAAATTTACTATAAAAAGTAAATTTTTGAAAAATTTACTATAAAAAGTAAATTTTGAAAAATTTACTATAAAAAGTAAATTTTTGAAAAATTTACTATAAAAAGTAAATTTTTGAAAAATTTACTATAAAAAGTAAATTTTTGAAAAATTTACTATAAAAAGTAAATTTTTGAAAAATTTACTATAAAAAGTAAATTTTTGAAAAATTTACTATAAAAAGTAAATTTTTGAAAAATTTACTATAAAAAGTAAATTTTTGAAAAATTTACTATAAAAAGTAAATTTTTGAAAAATTTACTATAAAAAGTAAATTTTTGAAAAATTTACTATAAAAAGTAAATTTTTGAAAAATTTACTATAAAAAGTAAATTTTTGAAAAATTTACTATAAAAAGTAAATTTTTGAAAAATTTACTATAAAAAGTAAATTTTTGAAAAATTACTATAAAAAGTAAATTTTTGAAAAATTTACTATAAAAAGTAAATTTTTGAAAAATTTACTATAAAAAGTAAATTTTTGAAAAATTTACTATAAAAAGTAAATTTTTGAAAAATTTACTATAAAAAGTAAATTTTTGAAAAATTTACTATAAAAAGTAAATTTTTGAAAAATTTACTATAAAAAGTAAATTTTTGAAAAATTTACTATAAAAAGTAAATTTTTGAAAAATTTACTATAAAAAGTAAATTTTTGAAAAATTTACTATAAAAAGTAAATTTTTGAAAAATTTACTATAAAAAGTAAATTTTTGAAAAATTTACTATAAAAAGTAAATTTTTGAAAAATTTACTATAAAAAGTAAATTTTTGAAAAATTTACTATAAAAAGTAAATTTTTGAAAAATTTACTATAAAAAGTAAATTTTTGAAAAATTTACTATAAAAAGTAAATTTTTGAAAAATTTACTATAAAAAGTAAATTTTTGAAAAATTTACTATAAAAAGTAAATTTTTGAAAAATTTACTATAAAAAGTAAATTTTTGAAAAATTTACTATAAAAAGTAAATTTTTGAAAAATTTACTATAAAAAGTAAATTTTTGAAAAATTTACTATAAAAAGTAAATTTTTGAAAAATTTACTATAAAAAGTAAATTTTTGAAAAATTTACTATAAAAAGTAAATTTTTGACAAAATTTACTATAAAAAGTAAATTTTTGAAAAATTTACTATAAAAAGTAAATTTTTGAAAAATTTACTATAAAAAGTAAATTTTTGAAAAATTTACTATAAAAAGTAAATTTTGAAAAATTTACTATAAAAAGTAAATTTTTGAAAAATTTACTATAAAAAGTAAATTTTTGAAAAATTTACTATAAAAAGTAAATTTTTGAAAAATTTACTATAAAAAGTAAATTTTTGAAAAATTTACTATAAAAAGTAAATTTTTGAAAAATTTACTATAAAAAGTAAATTTTTGAAAAATTTACTATAAAAAGTAAATTTTTGAAAAATTTACTATAAAAAGTAAATTTTTGAAAAATTTACTATAAAAAGTAAATTTTTGAAAAATTTACTATAAAAAGTAAATTTTTGAAAAATTTACTATAAAAAGTAAATTTTGAAAAATTTACTATAAAAAGTAAATTTTTGAAAAATTTACTATAAAAAGTAAATTTTTGAAAAATTTACTATAAAAAGTAAATTTTTGAAAATTTACTATCAAAAGTAAATTTTTGAAAAATTTACTATAAAAAGTAAATTTTTGAAAAATTTACTATAAAAAGTAAATTTTTGAAAAATTTACTATAAAAGTAAATTTTTGAAAAATTTACTATAAAAAGTAAATTTTTGAAAAATTTACTATAAAAAGTAAATTTTTGAAAAATTTACTATAAAAAGTAAATTTTTGAAAAATTTACTATAAAAAGTAAATTTTTGAAAAATTTACTATAAAAAGTAAATTTTTGAAAAATTTACTATAAAAAGTAAATTTTTGAAAAATTTACTATAAAAAGTAAATTTTTGAAAAATTTACTATAAAAAGTAAATTTTTGAAAAATTTACTATAAAAAGTAAATTTTTGAAAAATTTACTATAAAAAGTAAATTTTTGAAAATTTACTATAAAAAGTAAATTTTTGAAAAATTTACTATAAAAAGTAAATTTTTGAAAAATTTACTATAAAAAGTAAATTTTTGAAAAATTTACTATAAAAAGTAAATTTTTGAAAAATTTACTATAAAAAGTAAATTTTGAAAAATTTACTATAAATAGTAAATTTTTGAAAAATTTACTATAAAAAGTAAATTTTTGAAAAATTTACTATAAAAAGTAAATTTTTGAAAAATTTACTCATTCCGCCAAATTTTCGTTTTTTTTTTTTTTGTTAAAAATAAAAAAAATCGTTCAAAAAATTTTGGGTAACTTTTTTTTACAGGAATATAATTTTATGCGCAAACTTGTAAATTTGTTTACATCTTTAATAAAATTAGGTGAAATCAGTCCATTATTTCGGGTACCTTCAATAGTTCTTTTTTACCGGAATCGATACTTTTTTTACAGACAACTCCCATACAAGAACTTCTGACAAATGCGTTAATAAATCAGATGGTTATGATAATTTTATGTGTAGTTGTTGTGAACATATTTATTGTTTAAACTGAAATCAAATTGATACATTTCAAGAAAATCAATCCACATTTAACCATAGCTCCTACAATGTATAAGACCCAATTTTGTCTTAATTTATTTTATCTATCAATATTTGACTTATCTATATAAGTCAAATATTGAAAATTAAAAATGTGGATGAAAAAGCTTCGCATAAGAAAAAAATTAATTAAAATTTTAGTTGTGGATATTTCCTTACTATAGGATAGTTTTTCGCTTTTTAATTTTTTGGAAATTGACCAAGGACGACCATGAAATCGAAAAATTTGGATGAAATTTCCATTTTTAAGTTAGGACTCTACATAAATAGAAATTGACCTCGCCCACTTTTACGCCTTTTTTTATTTGTTTAAAATCGGAAAACAGCTGCACGGATGTTGTTAATATATGACGATTATTTGATAATAGTTTGACTGGCGATTGTTTGAAGATTTTTTACGATTATCTAATGGTTGTTTGATGATTGTTTGATAGTTGTTTAATGATTGATTGACTAATGACTTTCTGAAGATTTTAAATGATTATTTGATAATTGTTTCACGATTATCTGGCAATTGTTTTTTGATTGTTTGATAATTGGCTGACGAGTGTTCAATCATTTTTAATGATTCTTCGATAATTGTTTCACAATTGACTGGCGATTGTTCGGTGGTTATTTGATTATTGTTAAAGTTTGTTTGATGAATGCTTGACGATTGTGTAACAGTTTTTTTATGATTGATTGGCAATTGATTGACGACTGTTGATGGTTTTTGGTGATTGTTCGAAAATTGCTTGACACTTGACTGACGATTGTTTGAAGATTGTATGAAGACTGTTGTTTGACGACTTTTTGTTTTTTGATTGCTGACGACAGTTTGATGATTGTTTGACAATTGATGACGATTTAGTGCCCATTGTTTAAAATTAGTTTACGACTATTAACTGACGATAATTGTTTCACTATTGACTAGCGATTGTTTGATGGTTGTTTAGTGATTGTTTTATGATTGATTAACGATTGTTTGATGACTATATGTTGAATATTTGGCGAATATTCGAAAGTCTATATCTATGAAATAAACCAAATATAATACGCTAATAACTACTCATATACATGGAGAAATATGTGTGCTTGTTATGTTATATATATAGTTAAGAGGAATATTTGTTGAAGAAAGTTATAAATAATTTTATTAAACTATCTGAAACTTTATTACATTCTATTTGCTTATCATATTGCATGACTAAGGGTTTTGTATTTGTTTACATAACATAAATGAGCCTAATTAAGTTTCCAAAAATTATGTTTGAAATTAACTAATGAATCAATTAATTAACGCAACTTATAGCAACAACTTTACACTTACCAAAAACTTGTCAGTGCAAAAAAATATTTTTCCTGAAGAGGTTTATAATGCCTTTATTTAGAAATTATAATTGTAAAAGATATTGATTACTTAAAAAGACACTAAAGGAATTTCAACATGGACTTTGAATAGTTCACTACGAGTCCACAAAAAGGTTCATCACGTGCTTTAGAAAAATAATAAAGTGGAATACCTAAAATAATTTTAATAGTATAAATTTCAAAGTCGCCATGAATGTCTCCCTATTTCAAGACATCAACTTGCATCCCATAGGAGTTATGGCACAATCCGAGGATATAAGTGAATTTGTAGCCAATGCCCTAAGATTTGTAATACAAAATGTCTTCGCTAATATATCAAATACTTTTGTCTTAACGCATTCCACCGATGGAGGTCCCATTGAATTTTGGCTCAACAATGTAATGACCAAAATATTTGGAACTTGGAGTTTTATGGCGGTACAACTGGTGGTAATGGATAGCAAAACTGAACATCTAGAAGTTCCGGGTAGACGTTATTGCAATCTGATTCTTATAGATTCATATAAAAGTCTTGAGCGGGCAAATATAGCCAAATATAATGAGAATTACGATAGTTTGGAATATTATTTTATATTTCTACAAATCCGTGATATATGGCAGGAAAGGGAAATGAGTAAGATTTTTAATTATTGCTTTGAAAACTATTGGTTGCATTGCAATGTAATGGTGCAAACTTCCAGAGGTGAGATCTTGGTGTACACCTATTTTCCCTTTAGAGAAAATCATTGTTTTCATACCCAACCGGTGGTGATCAACAGATTTATAAAAGGACGTTTTGAATCTGTTGTAATGTTTCCGGATAAATTAAAAAATCTAAATAAATGTCCTCTTAAATTAACCACATGGAATACACCGCCTTTTGTAACTAATCAAACTGATTACTTTTTCCCGGAGTACAATATTTCGGGTTTTGAAATATATACTTTAATAACGATAAGTCATATAATGAATTTTACTTTGGATGTGGAGATGATTCCAACGGATACATATGAAAAAAATTCAACTATAATTAGTATACCGATGGAAATGGTGAGTTTATTTGAGAATGTATACAAATACGTACAAAATTGACTGGTTCAGAAAGTTTAAAGGCTGGTCCCATTGTCCAAATATTATTAAAATATGTCTACATTATTTTTGGACAGGAAGTGAAAAATAGTTCTTTCGAAAATTTTTCTATAGAAAAATATTTCTTTCGAAAATTTTTCTATAGAAAAATATTTCTTTCGAAAATTTTTCTATAGAAAAATATTTCTTTCGAAAATTTTTCTATAGAAAAATATTTCTTTCGAAAATTTTTCTATAGAAAAATATTTCTTTCGAAAATTTTTCTATAGAAAAATATTTCTTTCGAAAAATTTTCTATAGAAAAATATTTCTTTCGAAAATTTTTCTATAGAAAAATATTTCTTTCGAAAATTTTTCTATAGAAAAATATTTCTTTCGAAAATTTTTCTATAGAAAAATATTTCTTTCGAAAATTTTTCTATAGAAAAATATTTCTTTCGAAAATTTTTCTATAGAAAAATATTTCTTTCGAAAATTTTTCTATAGAAAAATATTTCTTTCGAAAATTTTTCTATAGAAAAATATTTCTTTCGAAAATTTTTCTATAGAAAAATATTTCTTTCGAAAATTTTTCTATAGAAAAATATTTCTTTCGAAAATTTTTCTATAGAAAAATATTTCTTTCGAAAATTTTTCTATAGAAAAATATTTCTTTCGAAAATTTTTCTATAGAAAAATATTTCTTTCGAAAATTTTTCTATAGAAAAATATTTCTTTCGAAAATTTTTCTATAGAAAAATATTTCTTTCGAAAATTTTTCTATAGAAAAATATTTCTTTCGAAAATTTTTCTATAGAAAAATATTTCTTTCGAAAATTTTTCTATAGAAAAATATTTCTTTCGAAAATTTTTCTATAGAAAAATATTTCTTTCGAAAATTTTTCTATAGAAAAATATTTCTTTCGAAAATTTTTCTATAGAAAAATTTTTCTATAGAAAAATTTTCGAAAGAAAAATTTTTCTTTCGAAAATTTTTCTATAGAAAAATTTTTCTTTCGAAAATTCTTCTATAGAAAAATTTTTCTATAGAAAAATTTTTCTATAGAAAAATTTTTCTATAGAAAAATTTTTCTATAGAAAAATTTTTCTTTCGAAAATTTTTCTATAGAAAAATATTTCTTTCGAAAATTTTTCTATAGAAAAATATTTCTTTCGAAAAATTTTCTATAGAAAAATTTTTCTTTCGAAAAATATTTCTTTTGAAAATTTTTCTATAGAAAAATATTTCTTTTGAAAATTTTTCTATAGAAAAATATCGAAAAATATATTTTTCTGTAGAAACATTTTCTATAGAAATATTTTTGTAGAGAAAAATTTTCCATAAAAAGTATTTTTGTAGAGAAAGATTTTCGATATTTCTATCGACATTTTTTTTGTATTATTTAAGAAAAATGTTACTATACTAGATTACCACCACCTACTCTACTAAACAACACAATGTCCATCTAGGACCATTGTGAACTTTCTGGACCGACCTATTATATAACAAAAAACTTAATCCAGAATATAATTTTTTAACTTTTCCAATAGCTTAAAAATCGTCAAACCAATATTACAATGGGCTATCTCCGTCACACGGCTTTGCGACAGCAAACAGCTAGTCCCAGTTATGTAACCTACTATCTGACCTATGTTGCCGTAATTCTGCGCAAACACAGACAATTTCAGTCTGTGGGTATGCTGACATTTCCATTTGATAGAACCACTTGGATATTACTAATAATCTCATGCCTAATTTCTTTTATATTAAATTTTTTGTATGGTAAAAAACGCGTCTTAACTAATTTTCAAATGTATCGGGTTCTAATCGGAACACCCATAGAAATAGAACCAATTTCTTTTCGCAAGAGATTGCATGTTATGTCAATGATACTGACATGCTTTGTCTTAAGACAAATCTATCAATCCTTACTATTTCATCTCTTCAGCAGTAACTTTTATGAACAGCCACCAGTCACCCTAAATGCCCTGGTAACCGAAGGCTATAAAGCTTTCTGTTCCATTAACACAGCGAATTTAATTCCTGGTCTAACCCAAATTCACGACGGCTCATTGCCCTTATTTCTTTTTAAAAGCTCCAACGAAACGTTACCTTTGTACTATTTAGAAATGAATCCCAATGAAAAGTATGTTGCCATTTCGGTTTTTGAATTTATTCTCTTTTACGCCTTCGGTGTAATGACCAGGGGCAATGCTTTGCAGATCCTACCCATTCATGTTAATGACCAACATATCGGTTTCTATTACGTTAAACATTCGTTTTTAGTCGAGCGTTTCGATTATTATATTTTGCATTTTAAAAACGCTGGTCTCTTGTACAAATGGAAGCAAAGGGGTCTCATGCATTACAAAGTGGGTCTAACAAATGGAAACTCCTATGGTACGATTTTCATAGTAAATTTACAACAATTGTTTGGTGTTTTCGTGGTAATGATGTTTTTGCACTCGGTTTCGTTTGTGGTATTTGGTCTTGAATTGTTGTCGAAAAAGATTAAGTGTTTGCAAAATTTATTTAAATAAATAATTAATTAAATAAATTATAAAGAAGTTGTAAATGTTATTAAAATTTATTGTTTGTATTGTTAATTAATAGTAAATAAAAGTTTTGAATAATTTGTGAACAGCCCCTTAAATCATAACATTAACATGACGATGTCGTTGGAGGTAAGTACCTACCAATTGCTGAAAAGTACCTGGGAATTGGAAAACAACAAAATCATTTTTTGTTATTGTTTTATTAAAAAAAATGTTTTAAGTCGTATACCCATCACAATGTTCTTAAACCCATCGGGTCTTGAACTCACCTCCCTAAGAGTGCCATCGAGCAACTGCATATGTTAAATACATACATGTCAGCTTATAATTTAAGGTAGAAACATAATTGGGACGAACGATTATTTTAATCCAGCGCAACGAATTCGGTTTTAAAAATTCGTCTTGTACATTCGTCTATTAAACACATTTTTGACGAATAAACGTTGTTGACGAAATCTTTTTTAATTTTCGATTGGCGAATTTTAATCACCCTTTCGTACATATCGCGCACTTACACTATTTGTATTTTTTATATTTTATTCTTTGATTATTTCACAAGATAAATATTTTTTGTTTACAAATTTAAAGGTGACCATATTTAACATAAGAGTAAGAAGGAAATAGAGCCACTGTACATTCGTCGTTCGTCTTCGTATGAAATAGAAATAAACCTATAGCACTGTTTCATACGCACGATGAATTTCGTCGTACGCATCTGTTATGAGCACTTTCATATAAACCCATATGTTCTATTTCTAACGACGAATATTCTTTCCGAAAAATTGGTAGTTCGTTTCAATTGTGCTTCATACTTTACTAATATACAGGTATGTGATGGAAAACGATCGGTTTTAAATCGATCGATTTCAGATATATTTTTGAGAAAAATTTCGGTTATTTCCCCCAAAAAAATGAAAATTTAGGCCTTTTGATTGATATTTCATCTTTCATTTGGTTTGATTTTTTTGGGAAAATAACCGAAAATTTTCTCAAAAATATATCCGAAATCGATCGATTTAAAAACGATCGTTTTCCATCACATACCTGATAATTTATATTTTTAGATTCAAAATCATATGCTTTGTTGTAATTTTTTTAAAAATATTTCTATGTGATTTTTCGTAATTGTTTCATACAATTAATGAAAAGTACGAATCCTTTCCAGTTCATAGGTACGCATTTTTTTATTTTTCTTATTAAACAAGTTTTTATAATGATGACATTATTTTATTACCGTGAAATAATTTCTTAATTTTTTTTTTCAAAAGATAATACTTAAATTTTTGAAAATTCGAAAGTTGTGTAAAAAAACCTATACCACCAGAAGCCGAAGAATTTTTGTAACTTTCGCAAATACCACGATCATTAATGAAACTCGTAAAAATGAGTATTAAAACCATTCAGTTGGAATTTGGATGTTGTTAGAGTCAGTTGGTGCCGATTTGTTAAAGAATAGACAAAGATAAAATAGGCAAGAAACAAAATCAAAATCCAATTTACAGCAACAAAATATATGGTTCGAGAGAACAAAGAAATATGATCTCGAACATTGTTGCCACGACACTATTATTTTTGTAAACATTGTTTGAAATATATGTAACCGAATTGGGAATATTTTTCGAAATAGAAATAAATTCAAATACTAAACAATTTAGGATTTTTAAAAAATACCTATATTAAATAAAAAAAAACAGAATTTGACAAAAATATATGTATTTATAGTTATGCAACGCAGTGTTTATATCTGTGGCAATGAACGATAATGGCTTAAGTTGACATAAGTGCTTTTTCATTTTTTTACATAATCCTATTCTCTTCTTCAAGGTCTATCACTCAGCCAAATTGCAAGTGAAAAATGTCATTATTAACAAAACTATACGCATTTATATTTCATACAAAACCCTTAACAATTTAAGACAAAACCCTTAATATCTCAAAATACGAAATTTCGACTTAAGCCATTATGATTTATTGTCACAGATATATGTATGTATGTATGATTTATTTTATCATAATTGACACGTTACATTTAAGATTATGTAAATATTTGCTTTTCGTGAAGTTCTCAGGGATTTGGTATACCTAAAACCCAATAAGTTAATTTAATTATTTGTAAACAAACATTTCATTAAATAATAATTCAAAAGTGGTAACAAAACTTTCTTTGATTGTTTGGAGTTTAGCTACACTAGAGTTGAATAAAATAGCAGAGGAAACGCTTTCCAAGCAAAGCATGATTTATGAAAACTTAAATTAGACATTAAATCTTTGAATTGTTTATTTATTTTAACTATTCCAAATACGATCCGATTCTCGGGTGAGAATTGAACCAATTACTTTTTCTAAAAAAAGTCACTATCATTTACAACCCAACTGTAAACGTATTGGATATTTAAGTATTTAAACAAAAACTATTTCATATTAAAGTCTTTTAACATGAACGTTTCGGTATTTAAAGACGCAGAATTTCAGCGTATCAAAACTTTGACACAGCCAGAGGAAATCACTATCCTAATAGCAAATGCTCTACAATTTATTATAGAAAATGTTTTTGTCTACAATTCAAATTCATTTATTTTTGCTATATCAGCTGCAGCGGGACCAATTAATTTTTTTCTACACGATATCATGAACAAGCTATTCAAAAATGTGGGTCTCATGGCTGTGTACCTACTCGTACAACAAACTAAAATGGATCGTATTGCTATAAACGAAACTTACAATATGATTTTAATAGATTCTTTTAAAAGTCTTGACGATATAAAATTCCCATCATATAATCAAAATCATGACAATCTGGAGTATTACTTTATTTTTCTAAAAACCTCCGAGGATAAACTCATGCAAGAAATGAATTTGATTTTTCGTTATTGTTTCAATAATTATTGGCTGCACTGTAATATTATGGTTCAGAGCTCAAAAGGGGAAATTTTAGTCTATACTTATTTCCCTTTTAAGGAAAATCTATGCTTTCAAACTCAACCGGAATTGATCAATCGATTTGTGGAAGACCATTTTGAGTTTAAGGAAATATTTCCCGACAAATTGAATAATTTATATGGATGTCCCATGAAGGTAACAACCTGGGTCACACCGCCTTTCGTAGTGAATCGAACTAATCATCATTATCCCAAATTAAAGATAACGGGTTTTGAAATGGTTACTTTGTCAGCTATTAGTGAAACTATGAATTTTACACTGGACATGGATTGGATACCATATTATAGCAATCAATCTCAAGATGATCGTCTTTTAGAAAAGGTAATTGATAGAACTACTAATAGTTCAAGTTGTATATTAATCCCATTATTTTGTCTTCTTTCTAGCTCAAAAATTTTGAAACCAATATTACCATGGGTTTTTTTCGTCGCACCCATTATCGGAATCAATTTGCCACTTCCACTATCGAAACATTCTTTGTACCTATGATTATTATAACACTGCGTAAACTGGCCACCCCCAAGTCCATGAATATATTGACATTTCCCTTTGATATAGAAACATGGATCTTGATGATTGTGGTTTACTTCATAACAGGCCTCCTCAGTGTATTTCACACTAAACCAATAAAGGGAAATATCTTTCAAACATTTGCCATTATCATGGGAGCCACAATAAAGGATAAAACAAAGACAATCTCAACTCGACTTCGTTTAATCACCGTTCTTCTAAGTTCCTTAATTTTACGTTCAATTTATCAATCTTTACTTTACTTTGCATTTCAAATAAATTTCTATATAACTCCCCCCTACAGTTTAATGGGTTTGGCCTCGGAAGGTTATAAACTAGTCTCCACTGAATTGACCCAGCATTTTTTACTTTTCGTTCCCGAAATAGAAACTAAAGCTTTGCCCTTAATAGTGACGAATAGCTCTAGTGAAATGTCGCCCATGCGTTATATGGAATTTCATCGTAATGAAAGTTTAGTCGCTGTAACTATATTAGAATTTGCATTCCGCTATGTTTATGAAGAGTTAACCATTGGCACGGTCTTACGCATTTTGCCGATTGAAGTCAAGGATCAGCAAATAAGTTTCTATTTGGCCAAACATTCCTATTTAATTGATCGTTTTAATGATTATATTTTTCGTTTGCATCAGTCCGGCTTAATAGAGAAATGGCGTGACTGGACCAATATGGATTTTAAAGTATCATCTCGACTAGTTGTAGGTAGTTTTAATAGTGATTTGATCATTAATTTATCGCATATATCGGGATTTTTATTTTTTATATTGTTTTTGCAATTAACCTCGCTTGGAATTTTTGGATTGGAATTGTTGTCGAAAAAATTTAAGTGGTTGCAAAAATTGTTTTGAAAATAATTATAAATTAATGTTAAAGTTTTAAATTTTTTATCAAATTTAATAAAATTATGTTATATTAAAATTTTTTAAGAACTGATTTTTTTTACGCTGCCGAAAGTTAAATAGGATTTATAACGCATAGAAATATTATAACCAGGAGTAGGCAGCCCATACCACCAGTAGGTGATAATTTTTTTTAATTTTAGTAAATTCCATTAATAAAAATCGTGGAAATGAGTATTAACATCATTCAGTTGGAATGTGGATGTTAACAGTGCTGGTTATTAACATCCACAAGAAACAAATCCAATCCAATTTATAGCAACAAAATACATGGTTCGAGAGAACAAAGAAATATAATCTCGAACATTGTTGCCACGACACTATTATTTTTGTAAACATTGGGAATATTTTTGAAAACAGAAATAAATTCTAATATTAAACAATTTTATATTTATACCCTTCACCACCATAGGTGGAAAGGGTATTATAAGTTTGTGCTGATGTTTGTAACGCATAGAAATATTTGTCTTAGACCCACCTTTTAGTATACTAATAGGCTTAGAATCACTTTCTGAGTCGATTTAGCGATGTCCGTCCGTCCGTCCGTCTGGCTGGCTGGCTGGACGGCTGGATGGACCCCCATGTAAACCTTGTAATCAAACTACAGGTCGCAATTCTAAAGATAATTTGATGAAATTTGGCACAGATCATTTTTTTGATAATGGGACCACGGCTATTGAAATTGGTCAAAATCGGTCCATTATTTATGGTACCTCCCATAGGTCCCACTTCCCGGAATTGATATATTGGCCACAAATATCAAAATTTTTTCATTAAATTTAAAACAAATACTGCTTATGTAAACTAAAATCACTGTACCAAATTTCGTTGAAATCGGTCCACATTTGACAATAGCTCCCATACAAATTCTTCTTTAAAAACGCACTAATTGAGACAAAAAATCACTAAAACGCTCGTAAATCTAAAGATAATGGAAATTTTGAGTTTATTTTTTGCATACATAATTTTTGAAACAACTGTAATCAAATGCCAAATTTCGAGATAATCGGTCCACATTTGACGCTAGCTCTCATATTAGTCCAAATGACGGAAACAGGTTTAATATATAAGTTTTGAGAAAATGTTTGTATGATGGCAAAATTTAGCAAATATTTGTCTTTACACAGGAAAAATAACACCTTTGACCTTAGTGGTGAAGGGTATCGTATGGTCGGCTTGACCGACTATAGCGCTTTCTTACTTGTTTTTAGATATTTTCGATTCAAAAAATTTTCTATAGAAAAATTGTTGATAAAAAATTTTCCATAGAAAAATTGTTGATAAAAAATTTTCTATAGAAAAATTTTTGATAAAAAATTTTCCATAGAAAAATTTTTGATAAAAAATTTTCCATAGAAAAATTTTTGATAAAAAAATATCCATAAAAAACTTTTTGATAAAAAATTTTCCAAAGAAAAACTTTTTGATAAAAAAAATGTTTGTTACAAAATTTTCTATAGAAATTTTTTTATCAAAAATTTTTCGATAGAAAAAGTTATTATTTTTTATTGAAAAATTTTTGATAAAAACAATTTAGAACAATTTTTGATAAAAAATTTTCTATAGAAAAAATTTTGATAAAAAAAAAAAAATTAAGAAAAATTTTTGATAAAAAAAAATAGAGAAAAATTTTTGATGAAAAAATTTTCTATAGAAAAATTTTTGATAAAAAAAAAATTTCTATAGAAAAATTTTTGATAAAAAAAAATTTTCTATAGACAAATTTTTGATAAAAAAAATTTCTATGGAAAATTTTTTGATTTGAAATTTTCTATGGAAAAATATTGATAAAAAAATTTTTGATATACAAATTTTTGATAAAACAATTTTCAATAGAAAAAACTTTAGAAGTACATATTGAACAAAAATACCTATTTTAGTTACATTTTTGATAAAAAAGATTTTCTATGGAAAATATTTTCATAAACAACTTTTTGATAAAAAAAATGTTCAATAGAAAAAATTTTAGAAATACGTATTGAAAAAAATACCTATTTTAGTAAAAAGTATAAAAAAACGGCAACTCTGCCGACTATTTATTGTTCTGTTCTCTTTGCGCCGACCCGTGTCTGTCTGGCTGTCTATCCGTCTGTCTCTATGTGTCTGTCTCTATGTGTCTGTCTCTATCTGTCTGTCTCTATCTGTCTTTTTTTGTCTATCTGTTTGTTGAAGGTAAACCTATCAACCTGTAAATTTTTGGTATTGAAATTTACATTTGACCATAACTCAAAAATGTTCATTAACATTTCAGAACTCGTTCTATTTCTGAAATTCTAATATATTGGTATATTTCTAAAGTATTGGACATGTTGTACATCAATAGAAAGGAAATTTTATATACTTTTAAATGAAGTTAACAATTTATCTCAATTAAGAAATTTACATAATTTTTGAATATTACTTTGAAATTTTTTGCAAAATCTCTAAAACTAGACAAGGTATTATAATTATTTATTAATTTCGGAACGAGTTCTGCAAAATAAATAATGGACCGATTTTGGCGAATTTCAATAAATGATCTGTGATTAGTTTTATCAAATTATCTTTAGAATTGCGACCTGTACTTTGATTACATGGGGTTCCGGGAAGTGGGACCTATGGGAGGTACCATAAATAATGGACCGATTTTGACGAATTTCAATTGAATTGATTTCGGTCCACATTTGACCATAGCTCCCATACAAACTCTTTTCTCAAAACGCACTAAATGAGACAAAATTCACTAAAACGCTCGTAAATCCAAAGATAATGAGAATTTTACGTTTATTTTTTGCATGCATGATTTGTAATTTGCAATTTGTAACAACTGTAATCAATTTGCCAAATTTCGAGATAATCGGTCTACATTTGACCCTAACTCTCATATAAGTCCAAATGGCGGAAACAGCTTAAATGTATAAGTTTTCAGAATATGTTTGTATGATGGAAAGGGAACTCCTTTGACCTTAGTGGTGAAGGGTATCGTATGGTCGGACTTGACCGACCATACTTTCTTGCTTTTTTTTATAATATCTTAATTCTTAGTTAAAATTTTGTTATTTTTTCCCATACAAGAAACTTTGGCACTTTGCTGGTGGATGCTGCATATGTTTCCCTTATGCAACTTTGAATACATTTCTAGGGGGAGTTACGATTCAATTTCGCACTTTCGTAAAATAAGGTGTACCCTAATATACATATTTAAAAGCATATACATACATATTTGAACAATAGGTCGGTCTTTTAACCAAAGAAGAAATTTTCGAATATATTTCGTACACATTTTGTTTTATTAAAATTTAAAAGTGCCTAATAAAAGACCCCTTATTTGTTTAAGGAATGTTTGTTACTCGTGTTCGAGTCAGTATTTGTTTAGTTCTAAAATCAATGTATTAATTTAATTAATGTTAAACAAACATTTTAATTAGACATTAAACCTTAAAATAACTTAATTAAAAATAGAAGCTATATGAGTACAAAATGAAAACTAAATATTAATAAAATCCAAACCCCAAAATCTAGTATTCTAAATCGGACTGTCTAATATTTAAGAAGAGAAACAAATTATATCTCATTCATATAATTCACAATGAACGTTTCGGTATTTAAAGGCGTCAATTTCGAGCGTATAAAAACCTTAAACCAGTCAGAGGAATTCAATATCCAAATAGCAAATGCCCTACGTTTTGTTATACAAAATGCTTTTGTCAACAATTCCAACACTTTTGCTTTCACGATAGCTGCAGCAGTGGGTCCAACCAATAACTGGCTATACGATATAATGTATAAATTATTTGCCACTTGCAGTGTAATGGCGGTCCACCTGCTAATGCAGGTTCCCAAGATGGAACGCCTTCAAGTCAATGAACATTGGAATATGATATTGACCGATTCTTATAGAAGTCTTAAAGATAGCAAATATGAGTTATATAATCAAAATCATGATAGTCTGGAGTATTATTTTATATTTCTTAAAACCTCTGATGCTACTTTAATAAAAGAAATGAATTTGATTTTTCGCTTTTGTTTCCATAATTATTGGTTACACTGTAGTGTTATGGTACAGACTTCGAAAGGAGAGATTTTAGTTTACACCTATTTTCCTTTTAAGGAACATCAATGCTTTCAAACTCAACCGGAAATAATCAATAGATTTGTAGGAGACCGTTTTGAGGGTTTTGAAATATTTCCAGACAAATTAGATAATTTAAATGGATGTCCCCTGAAGGTAACAACCTGGGATACTCCGCCCTTTGTCATAAATGCCACTAATCGAAGATATCCGAAACTAAAGGCAACAGGTTTCGAAATGCTTACTGTAAACTCTATTAGTCGGGCTATGAATTTTACTCTTGATATAGATTGGATTCCTTATGATAGAAATCAATCAGCAGATATTCGACTCTTAGATAAGGTGATTGTTTTTAAGATACGCCAGTTTGTATTTAATCTAATGCTTATTTATTGTAACATTCTTCTTATTCCTTTCAGTTACGCAAACATGAGACCAATATAACCATGGGTTTCTTTCGCCAGTCAGAAGAACGCAACCAAATCGCCACGCCCACTATTGAAACATTCTACGTACCATTAATGGCTGTAACCATTCGAAAAAAGGTATCCCATGAATCGATTGATGTTATGACATATCCCTTCGATAACATAACATGGATTCTGATGTTTGTGGTTTATATCACTATAGGCCTAATGAGTGTATACCACACTAAAAATATTCAGAAGGGAATTTTTCAAACATTTGCCATTATTATCGGAGCAACTATAATGGATAATACCAAAACGACCTCAACCCGACTACGTATCATGACAACTCTTCTCAGTTCAATGGTCTTACGAACTCTATATCAGTCTCTACTTTTCTATGTATTTCAAAGCAATTTCTATGTAATCACACCCTATAGCTTAATGGCCCTAGCCACGGAAGGCTACAAAATCGTTGCCACCGATTTAACCCAACAATTTTTACTAGATATTCCCGAAATAGCTAATAAGACTTTGCCCCTTATAGTGACTAATAGTTCCAGTGAAATGTCTCCCTTTCGCTATATGGAATTTCATCGCAATGAAAGTCTTGTAAGCATAACAATTATAGAATTTGCTCTGCGCTATGTTTATGACGAGTTGGCCTATGGCAGCGCTTTGCGTGCTTTACCCGTAATAATTAAGGATCAACATATTGGTTTTTATTTGACTAAACACTCGTATTTAATTGATCATTTTAATGATTACATCGATCGTTTACATCAATCAGGTCTTATGAACAAATGGCGAGAATGGAGTAATTCCTATATCCAGGTCTCAAGAAAACGAGTTTCATCGAGTAATTATGATAGTGCTTTCATTATTAATTTATCGCATTTCTCGGGATTTTTGTATTTGATGTTATTTTTGCATTCAACCTCGATCGTGCTATTTGTCATGGAATTGTTGTCACAAAAAATTTTATGGTTACAGAAATTGTTATAAAATTGTTCATGAAATAATAAAATATAAAATTATAAAAGAAAAATTTTTTAATGTTGAAATAACATTTAAGGATAGAAAAAATTTTCTATAGAAAAATTTTTGATAAAAAAATTTTCTGTAGAAAATTTTCGATAAAAAAATTTTCTGTAGAAAATTTTCGATAAAAAAATTTTTTGTAGAAAATTTTTGATAAAAAATTTGGTATTGAAAAGTTTTTGACAAAAAATTTTCTATAGAAAAATTTTGATAACAATGATTTTGATAGAAAAATGTTCTATAAAGAAATTTTTAATAAAAAAATTTTCTATAGAAACAATTTTGATAAAAAAATTTTCTATAGAAAAATTTTTGATAAAAAAAGTTTCTATAGAAAAATTTTTGTTATATAAATAAGAAACACTTTTGATACAATAATTTTCTTTAGAAAAATTTTTGAAAAAAAAATTTCTAAAGAAAAATTTTTTAAAAAAAAATTTCTAAAAAAAAAAATTTAAAAAAAATTTTTTTTTTTAATTTTTTATAGAAAAATTTTGGATACAAAATTTTTATCGAAACATTTTAGATTACATTTTTTTTAGAAACATTTTTGAAAAAAAAATTCTATAGAAAAATTAAAAAAAAAAAAATTCTATAGTAAAATTTTTGAAAGAAAATTTTCTATAGAAAAATTTTGGATAGAAAATTTTCTATAGAAAAAGTTTTGGTAGAAAATTTTCTATAGAAACATTTTTGATAGAAAAATTTTTATAGAAAAATTTTTGATAAAAAAATGTTCTATAGAACAATTTTTTATAGAAAAATTTTTTATAGAAAAATTTCTATAGAAACATTTTTGATAAAAAAATTTTCTATAGAAAA
Organism: Stomorhina lunata; assembly: GCA_933228675.1. Lineage (NCBI taxonomy): Eukaryota > Metazoa > Arthropoda > Insecta > Diptera > Rhiniidae > Stomorhina > Stomorhina lunata. The sequence goes on along the minus strand of OW121743.1, from coordinate 93,838,246 downwards.
ATTGTTGGTAAAAATATTTTCTATAGAAAAATTTTTGATAACAAATTTTTCTATAGAAACATTTTTGATAGAAAAATTTTTGATAAAAAATTTTCTATATAAGAATTTTTGAAAAAAAAAAAATTGCTATAGAAAAATTTTTGATAAAAAAATTTTCTATAGAAACATTTTTAATAAAAAATTTTTCTGTAATTTTTGATAAAACAAATTTCTATTGAAAGATTTTTGATAAAAAAATTTTCTGTAGAAAAATTTTTGATAAAAAAAATTTCTATGTAAAAATTTTGATAAAAAAATTTCTATAGAAAAATTTTTAATAAAAAATTTTCTATAGAAAAATTTTTGGTGAAAAAATTTTCTATAGAAAAATTTTTGGTGAAAAAATTTTCTATAGAAAAATTTTTGGTGAAAAAATTTTCTGTAGAAAAAGTTTTGACCAAAAAATGTTCTATAAAAAAATTTTTGATAAAAAAAATTTCTATACAAAAATTTATTATAAAAAATTTTTTGATAAAAATTATTTATTTATTTTTTAGATTTATTTAAAAAAAAATTGATAAAAAAATGTTCTATAGAAAAATTTTTGATAAAAACATTTTCTATGGAAACATTTCAATAGAAAAATTCTTGATGAAAAAAATTTTCTATATAAAAATTTTTGATAAAAAAATTTCTATAGAAAAAATTTTGATAAAAAAGTTTTCTATAAAATTATTGTTGATAAAAAAATTTTCTATAGAAAAATTTTTGATAAAAAAATTTTTGTAGAAAAATTTTTGTAGAAAAATTTTTTATAAAAAAATTCTCTATAAAAAATTTTTGATAAAAAAATTTTCTATAAAAATTTTTGATAAAAAAATTTTCTATAGAAACATTGTTAAAAAAATATTTGATGTTAGAAAAGTGTTTGTTAGAAAAATTTTCTATAGAAAAATTTTGATAAAAAACTTTCTATAGAGAAAGTTTTGATAAAAAATTTTCTATAGAAACATTTTTGATAGAAAAATTTCTATTTAAAAATTTTTGATGAAAAAATTTTCTATAGAAAAATTTTGTTATACAAATAAGAAAAATTTTTGATGAAAAAAAATTGATAAAAAAATTTTCTCTAGAAAAATTTTTGAAAAAAAAAATTTCTAAAAAAATTTTCTATAGAAAAATTTTTGATAGAAACTTTTCCATAGAAAATTTTTTGATAGAAACTTTTCCATAGAAAATTTTTTGATAAAAACATTTTCTGTAGAAAAATTTTTTTGCTAAAAAATTTTTCTATAGAAACATTTTTAATAGAAAAATTTCCATAGAAAAATGTTTTATACAAAAATTTTTGGTATACAAATAAGAAACATTATTGTAAGAAAAATTTTGTATAGAAAATTTTGATAAAAAAATTTTCTATAGAAAAATTTTGTTATACAAATAGAAAAATTTTTGATGAAAAAATATTGATAAAATATTTTCTCTAGAAAAGTTTTTGAAAATAAAATTTTCTTAAAAACATGTTGTATAGAAAAATTTTTGGTAGAAACTTTTCTATCAAAAAATTTTTGAAAAAAAAAATTTTTCTATAGAAAAATTTTTGTTATACAAATAAGAAACATTTTTGATAGAAAATTTTTTTACAGAAACATGTTTGTAAAAAATTTTCTATAGAAAAATTTTTGATAAAAAAAATTCTATAGAAAAATTTTTCATAAAAAAATTTTCTATAGAAAAACTTTTGATAAAAAATTTTTCTATAGAAAAATTTATAGTTAAAAAAATTTTGATAAAAAAATTTTGTATGCAAAAATTTTTGATTAGAAAATTTTCTATAGAAAAATTTTTGATAAAAAAATTTTCTAATAAAAATTTTTGATAATTTTTCTATAGAAAAATTTTTCTATAGAAAAATTTTTGTTAAATATTTTTAAAAAAATGGAAAAAAAAACCTTTTCTTTTTAAAGCGTCAGAACTACACATTGAAAAAATACCTATTTTAGTTAGAAGTATAAAAAAGTAATGGTATCGTAAGGTCTCTCAAACAAATGAAAGACTTTTAGTTAAATTTATAGAAGGCTCAATGAAAGACCCTTTATTGTAAGAAAATCTTCCTTTTCCTGTAAGTGGTAGTTATGCTATTTGAAAGCTTTGAATATAATTTATTAGATAAGTAAATTAAAATAATTCATATAATATATTAAATATAATTTTTAAAGTAATTTTTTTAACCACCAAATTTTCTGAGACCCCAATTCCAAAGCAAACAATATAATCGAGGTTAAATGAAAAAATAACATAAAATACAGAAAACCTGAAAAGTGAGATAAATTAATAATTAAAATACTATTATATTTCCTGGGTATAACATATTTCCTCGAAACCGAGCCATAAGAACTATCCCATTCTCGCCACTTATTCAAAAGACCAGATTGATGTAAACGAGAAATATAGTCATTGAAACGATCGATTAAATACGAGTGTTTAGTCAAATAAAATGCAATTTGTTGAACCATAATTTTTGTGGGCAAAGCACGCAAAGCGGCTTTAGGGGTCAACTCGTCACGAACATAGCGCAAAGCAAATTCTCGAATAGTTATGACTACCAGACTTTCATGACTATGAAATTCCATATAACGCATAGGAGACATTTCGTTTGAGCTATTGGGTACTATCAGTTGCAGTGTTTCATTGGCTATTTCGGGTACATACTGTAAAAATTGTTGAGTCAATTCAGTGAAAACGGCCTTATAGCCCTGAGAGGCTAGGCTTATTAAGCTGTGAGGAGCAGTTACATAGAAATTCAATTGAAATATATAAAAGAGTAGAGATTGATAGACCGTACGTAAAACTAGTGAACTTAGAAGAGTTGTGATAAAACGCAGACGACTTGAAGTCGCTTTGGTATTATCTTTTACCGTGGCTCCCATAAAAATGGCGAAGGTTTCAAAAATACTCTTTTGAATGTAATACCCTCATAAGACTTATAGTGAAATAAACTACAAATATTAAAATCCATGATTTGGTTTCAAAGGGATATGTCATAACATCCAGGTTTTCATGAGAGGCAAGTCTACGTAGATTTATCACGATCATAGGCACATAAAATGTTTCAATTGTGGATGTGGCGATTTTGTTGCGTTTTATGGTGCGCCGAAAAAAGCCCTTGGTTATATTGGTCTCACGATTTTGTAGCTATATAGGAAAAAGGTGATTAAATAAATGAAATTATTTTGGAATACTTATACTTACCTTCTCTAGGAGTAGAACATCTGCTGATTGATTTCTATCATAAGGAATCCAATCAATATCTAGGGTAAAATTCATAACCTCACTTATAGCTGTCATAGTTATCATTTCAAAACCTGTTACCCTTAATTCCGGAAATCTTAAACTTGTACCATTTACTACAAAAGGTGGTGTGTCCCAGGTTGTTACCTTCATGGGACATCCCTGTAAATTACTCAATTTATCCGGAAATATTTCAATGCTTTCAAAACGATCTCCCAGAAATCGGTTGATCTTTTCGGGTTGAGTTTGAAAGCATTGACGTTCCTTAAAAGGAAAATAGGTATAGACTAAAATCTCTCCTTTCGAAGTCTACACCATAATACTACAGTGCACGGTGGTAAAAAGCGGCCAAAAATGATTTTTCTTAATTTTATAATTTTGATTAAATTTTGATGGTAGTTTATAGCCAACACTCTAAAGTATCCAATTTAACTTTATCTTTGACTATCGATAACTGATTCGTTTTCTATACTTGCTCAAAGTCTATACTTTTTTGCCTACAATTTTAAAATTAAAAAATTTGATTTTTATATACTTTTGAATAAAAGCAGATATAATCAGGTATGTGATGGAAAACGATCGTTTTCAAATCGATCGTTTTCAGATATATTTTTGAGATAATTTTCGGTTATTTTCCCAAAAAATTCAAACCAAATGAAAGATAAAATATCAGTCAAAAGGATTAAAGCCAAAATTTTCATTTTTTGTGGGAAATAACCGAAAATTAGCTAAAAAATATGTCTGAAATCGATCGATTTGAAAACGGAAAATGTCCATCACATACCTTAATGTTTCCACTAAAGTTTTTGTTCTAAATTTTTATACACTTTTTAAATATTGTTATTAGTGAATCCTTTTTTGCAGTTTTTAGAAATTTCTGTTGTTTAGTTTTTTCGAAAATTGAAGTGAATTTGAGATAGTTAAATAACTAGTGAAAATCATAAAAATCAAAATTTTGAAAGGCCATATCTAAGAAAAAGGAGCTAAAAGAGGTTACACATAAATTAGATCTTCTACTGTTAAGTACTAGTAGTATATATTTCGAATTTCAGCCGCATTCTCTTGCCGGCTTATTTACCAGAATCATTTTACTAACTTCATCTTTTTACATATTTTAAACATTTTTAATTACACCAGGGTGCATTTTTGTACGAAAAAGGTCCATAAAATTCTTGAAAATAATCTAAAGCAGTATTTATTAAATTATTAGATTAAAATTTACTTTAGTTACCACCAAAAAACCAATTTAGGATAAAAAATTATATAATGAGTTCAAATAAGTATAAATGACCTGTATAATGAAAATTTGGGCGGGGCGTTGAATGTTTCAGCCCACTTTGTTAGCCAACACGTTCTTGAGTTAAATTTTTACAATAATATTGAGAAAAATGGAACTATACTTTGTTTTTAAGGAAATTCTGTAAACAATACATATACACAGGTGGTGGCCACATTACAATGAAAAAATAAAAAATGCAGAAAGAACATGAAAATCACAGTCTTGAACAGTTTTTCATGAATTTTCAACATTTTATTGAAATATTGAGCATTTTTTATGTTTTTTGATATAATAATAAATCTTTACTAATGCACACATTTTTTCAGAAATTTAAATATATCTCTCAAACTACTCATTCAAATTTTACAAATTGTATATGATAAGGTAGACAAAAGGCCTGTATATAAATGAAAATCATTGAATATTTTTCAAAATTATTAAACACATTTTATTAATGTATCTTATATGTCTCCTTTTATTTGGCCAACCACTTTTAATTTTACCATATAATTTATACAATATAAAGAAAGGACCATAATATGTCAGCTTAGTAAATTTCAGTCAAAAATATGAAGAAATAAACAAGTTATTGATTTTGGCCGTATTTTACCACCGTGCAGTGTAACCAATAATTATGGAAACAAAAACGAAAAATCAAATCCATTTCTTTCATTTGTATATCATCAGAAGTTTTCAGTAATATAAAATAATACTCCAAACTGTCATGTTTTTGATAATATAAATCAAATTTTCGATCCTCAAAATTTTTGTAAGAATCTATCAGCAACATATTGTAATGCTCATTTATTTGAAGATGTTCAATTTTTGGAACCTGCATTAGCAGATAAACCGCCATGAAACTCCAGTTAGAAAAAAGTTTAAACATTGTATCGTATAGCCAAATATTGGTTGGTTCTATTGCAGCTGTTATGGTAAAGACAAAACTAAGCGAATTGTTGGCAAAAGTATTTTGTATAACAAAACATAGGGCATTTCCAATTTGGATATTTAATTCTTCCGGTTGTGTTAAAGTTTTTATACGCTCGAAATCAGCGACATGAATAGTCGACACGTTCATTGTGAAAGGCGTTGATATACCATAATGGATTGGTTTTAGACTTATATCAAATTATAAAAAAACATTAACAGAGGTGTTAGGAATTATTTTAAAAGCCAAAATTGTCTTTTTCTAAATTGATTATCTTTATTTGCTTCTAGTTTAATAAAATCTACTGTAACTGAATTTAGGTGATAGAAACGAATTGGAATGCTTATCTAAAAATAATTAAATAAATACATTGATTTTGTAACTCTGTGGATAAAACGTGTGGAGTAGGTAGCCTGTCAGTTATGATAACGCCTTTTTAATTTTTTCTATGAAATAAATAAAAGTGATTTTGATTCTCTAAATAGGAACCCACTTTAATTTTTAATATTAAAAAGCTAAAATCATTTAAAAATTTAACATATACAAACATGTTTAAACATCACAGTGCACAGTGGTATGGGGTTTTTGTTTTGGTATTAACTCAGCAAATTCTAAACTGGACGGATTTTAATGAAACTTAGAATATCAATAGAAGAGGAGGCAGGCTTTTAGAGCAATGTTTATAAATTTTAACCTCACTTAATATATATAAATTTTCCTTTCCATTGATGTATAACATGTCTACCTTATCTTCTTTTTTGTAGAATAATATTGTTTATACATCAATGGAAAGAGAATTTCATGTACTATTAAATAAGGCTTACAATATTTCACAATTTAGAAATTGATTTAAGACTTTAATCAAAAAAGTGCAACGATAATAAATTTGTATTATTTTTGAATACAACGTTGTCATTTTTCATAAAAATCTCTAAAACAAATTTGCAAATATAAAAGAAATTCAGAAATATCTTATATTCTTAAACGAGCAATAATTGTATGTATATATATATATATATATATATATATATATATATATATATATATATATATATATATATATATATATATATATATATATATATTGTCGTTGAAAATCCAAAACTGCGTAACAACACTTTTTCAAATTTTACAGGAGAAGCAAAAATTCAAATATATATATTTTTTTAAATTCAAATATTTTATTTTCATATCTTACCCCAAGTTTGATGATACTCATATTTGAATTTTGAAAATAGTGCACATGTTGATACGCAATTTTGAATTATTAATATAAAACGGTTATTTTTGGTCGTAAAAATCTAAAAATTGGTAGAGACATGTAAGATAACTTTGCGAATCATAATCAATCAAAAACTCGATTTTGATGATACGCAGTTTTGGATTTTCAACGACGATATATATATATATATATATATATATATATATATATATATATATATATATATATACAGTGTTGTGCAGAACAAAAGCAACAGAATTCATCTCCTAACATAAATACATATTTTTTATTTACAGTTCATTTTAGAAAACAATATTTTATTTATATATTTCATTTTTTTTGTGTAAATTAAAAATCCAAAAAAAATTAACAAATTACATTACCAAATTCTTAGAAATTGATAAAAACAAATTGTATCTCCTTATGAAGCTGTGCAAAACAAAAGCAACAAATTCTATACTTCGTGTATTAACGCTAGTTTTTGATGATATCCGCCCATCTACGGGGCATAGATGCAACTGTATTTGTTTATCGTACTCTTTAGAATTTTTTCCCACTCTGATTTCAATTCTTGAAAAACCTACTTTTATTTTTGGACATTTTTCCGGCTAACTCTCTTTTGAGTATTCCAAAAAGGTTTTCAATGGGATTCAAGTCGGGTGATTTGGCCGGCAAATCAAGCACTTGAATCCCATTGTCTTAATTAAACTCCTGGACCAACGTTGGTGTATGTTTCGGATCGTTATCGTGTTCAAACACCCATTGAAGTGGCATATTCCATTCGGTATATGGCAACATTTGGGTCTGAAGTGTAGCTCTATACTTGAAACAGTCCATTATTCCATCGATTTGATGGAATGGACGGACTCCTTCAGTCAAAACACAAGTCCTTGTTTTACAGACACTTTATAGTTGCGGGGTTCAAGGCGTTTACCAAATAAAATTTCGGCTCGCCACTAGATAAAACGGTTTTCCACTTTTGGGGAGTCCACTTTAAAAAAATTAATAAATTTTCATTATTTAATTTATTTGGATAAATTTTTGCAAAAAAAGCAATAAAGCAAAAAAACATTTAAGCCTCAAAAGTGGAAAACTGTTTTATTTAGTGACGAGTCGAAATGTTATTTGGTAAACGCCATGAACCCCGCAACTATAAAGGGTCTGCAAAACACGGAGAAGACAACGTAATGGTCTGAACTTGTGTTTCAACTGAAGGAGTGTGTCAATTCCATCAAATCGATGGAATAGTAGACCGTTTCAAGTACAGAGGTACACTTCAGACCCAAATGTTGCCACATACCGAATGGAATATGCCACTTCGATGGGTGTTTGAATACGATAACGATCCGAAACATACATCAACGTTGGTCAAGGAGTTTAATTAAAACACTGGGATTCAAGTGCATGATTTGCCGGCCAAATCACCCGACTTAAATCCCATTGAAAACCTTTTTGGAATACTCAAAAGAGAGTTAGCCGGAAAAAGGTCCAAAAATAAAAGTAGGTTTTTCCAGAATTGAAATCAGAGTGGGAAAAAATTCTAAACAGTACGATAAACAAATACAGTTGCATCTATGCCCCGTAGATGGGCGGATATCATCAAAAACTAGCGTTAATACACGAAGTATAGAATTTGTTGCTTTTGTTTTGCACAGCTTCATAAGGAGATAAAATTTGTTTTTATCAATTTCTAAGAATTTGTTAATTTAATCAGTTAATTTTAATTTGCACAAAATATATGAAATATATAAATAAAATATAGTTTTCTAAAATGAACTGTAAATAAAAAATAGGTTTTTATGTTAGGAGATGAATTCTGTTGCTTTTGTTCTGCACAACACTGTATATATATATATATATATATATATATATATATATATATATATATATATATCTATATATATATATATATATATATATATATATATATATATATATATATAGCATGGCTATCTCGAAAACGGCTCTAATGATTTTGATGTATAGGTCGAAGAAGAAGGGACTTTGGAACCTTTGCCCCTAAGAGGGTAAAAATGGGTAAAAAAAATCGAAAACGTTATATCTCCTAAGGTAATAGGTATAGAAACAAAATTAAAATTACGTTTTAAATAGCTATGAAAATAAGCGGACAGGTGTTTGGTACTTTTTTGAAACTATGTCCGATAGGGGGTAAAAAAGGCTGAAAATTGTTTTTTTTTTTTGGTACTTTTTTAACTTATTATTTTTTTAAACCAAAGAATATAGAAAGGAACTTTATACTGCAGTCAATAGATGTGAAAGAAATATTGAACACGTATTTGGTATTTTTTTGATTTTTGGGCCAAAATGGGTAAAAAAAGGGATAACATGATAACTTAACATCTCAATAAGTAATACGAATAAGAATTATGTTAACTACATTTAAATAAAATGTACCGAATTCAATTGGTGCCAAAGAAGTACCAAATATGCATACGGAACTTTTTGAAAGTAGGGGATAAAAAGGGGAAAAATGAGTAATGTTATAACTTTTAAACAAATGAATGTTTGTATGTAGTGCATACTATGTACGTTCTTTATAGAATAGTAAATACTCTTTATCGAAGATGTTGCGGATAAGCCGGCGAAAGTTTTTAAGTTGGTAAGACTAATTTCCGTTAGGTGGCGCCACTGAAAATGACTAAAAATTAATTAAATCGTAAACTGTACATTTGATCATGCTATGAACTTTAGCAAAGTTGTAGCGCATGAGCCGGCGAAGGCTTTTTATTTGGTGTAAATAATTTCTGACAGGTGGCGCTACTGAAAATTACTCAAAGTCAATTTAATCGTAAGCTGTACATTTAATTATGCTATAATCTTTAGCAAATTGTTTCGGATAAGCCGACGAAGGTTTATTAATGGGAATGACCAAAGTCCGATAGGTGGCGCCATTGAAAATTACTCAAAATTAATTAAATCGTAAACTATGCATTTGATCATGTTATAATCATAAGCAAAGTTGTTACGCATAAGCAGACGAAGGTTACTTAGTTGGAATGAACAACTTCAGATGGCGCTACTGAAAACTACTCAAAATGAATTAAATCGTAAACTGTGCATTTGATCAAGCTATAATCTTTAGCAAAGTTGTTGCGCATGAGTTGACGGAGGTTTCTGTTGGTATGACTAATTTCCAAAATTTTTAAAATGAGTTAAACTGTAAACTATGCAAACTATGTGTTGATGTGTTGAATGTATTTCCTCTAAATTTATTTTACTACTTTATAAAATATATAAAAATTTTAAAATTTGCCTAAAAATGCTTATCATAAAGCTCCGAGCAAGGCTCGGTCAACCAGGTACTAAATTTTAAAACGAGTTCTTGAACTTTTAATATTACAAGTATGTGCTGCTGTATATAACGCACATTTGACCCTAGCTCTCATATAAGTCCAAATGACGGAAACAGCTAAGATTTATTTGTTTTAAGAAAATGTTTGTATGATGACAAAATTAAGCAAATATTTGTCTTTATTTACGAAAAAGGTCACTTTTGATCTTAAAGGCGAAGGGTGGTCGGGCTTGACCGGTTATATCACTTTCTTAATTTTAAGTAACATTGTTGAATAAAGAAAAGCACACTTTTCGAATATTTTAGTTTTTTTTTAAAGCAGACCTTATGGCCCCATTTATTGCCAGGCCCTATTAGATTTTTACTCAGACCTTAAAAACATTATACTTTATACAATTTTTTTACGAAAAGTTTTGAAATCCATAATAAAGTTTTTTTACAAACACAAAAAACTCATGTTTTGTCTAAAATTGCTGATTTTCGACTGATTTTTTGTTTTAAATATAGAAAAAAATCGATAGATACGTCTTAAAATATTGCGTCAAAATCCGTTCATTAGCTTAAAATTTGCTGAGTTAATACCAAAAAACCTTATATGCACCAATGCACAGTGGGATGATGGAAAAATAAAATGGAAATAAGTCCATAACTTCTTAATTTTGTGTGCATGTAGCAAAAGTGTTGGGGGGGCTTAAGTTTTGAACCTGGAAAGCCTAGATTTTACTGGGGCGGCACAAGCGGTCCCCAAAGTAGCGCACATTAAACTTATAAATCACTTAAAACGATATATAATTGTTATTTCCCAAACGATTTCAAGAATCATACTATATAACAAATTCTTAGGTAAAGATCTACAAAAAAAACATCAAAACATGCATATCCTAAATCTTATGGATTTAAAGATATTCGACTTCAAAAATTAAAATTTTAGATTTTTATCATATACTGCACCGATTTTTACTAATATCATATCTATATATAGCCCGATTTTCTTGATTTAAATTTAGAATATTTTACAAGCAAGAAGTGTATTAAAGCTTTACTATGTAAAAAGTTATAAGTGCTTTAAATTAATATTAAAAAAAAAAACGTATTTTTCCCCGTGTTTTTGGGTAAAAAGTATTTGTATTGCTTTTTATTTATTTGAAAAATTTCTTAATGAATATTTAACATACATATGATCCCTTGATTTTGAAAGTGGTATAAGTCATGTTCTTTTAGTTTCGAGATATTTAAAGTTTTGCATTTTAAAGTATTAAAAAATATTTCTATATTATAGAATGTGATTTTTTTACAGTAAAGCAGTGCCAACATACAAGTATTTATTATGATTGTAAAATTTATAACGATTTTTAAGAGGAAATGTGTTTTTGAAAGGTTGAAATGATGACTTTATGAATGACTTACACCAATAACAAAATATTTTAATTAGTAATTAAAATTTTATTTAAACTCATTTTATTGTAACAAAGTAAATTATTTATTAGTATTTAGGGAAATAAAGTGTTTGTATTTTAAGATTATATAATTTTATTAGGATTTTATACAAAATAGCTGATAAACTAGATTTTTATAAATGACTGACTTAAACCACTTTCAAAACCAAGGGCTCATATATTTTTTGAATATCTAAGTCAGCACTTAGATACTTTCGATCTTAAGTGTGATGTGATCTTGTGTAATGGTTAAGTTTTGTTTTTTGATGTCTTCTGACACATATAGTAAAATTTTATGGCCAACATTTTTGTAGAACATTTCATCCCCACTCTTCCCCTTTTTCGGGGTGTTTTTTACATTTTGTTAGAATAAGGCCACAAAACTCAATTATGGAGGGGAGTTAGAGGGTTGATAGGTTCTACGAAAATATCTGCCGTGTTATTTTATATAAAGTTGCTAAACATACCATGCACCTAAGAAGTAAGGAAAACAAAATTTTAATTATTATAATTATAAATAGACTGACTTATACCACTATCAAAATGAACAGTAATTTAATTTTGTTTATCAACCAAAAAATATACATATTATATCGAGTTCATTTTCGTGGTAAACTGCTAATCTCTTCAGATTATGTAATTTTATTCGGATTTGATACGAAATAGCTGATAAAGTCGATTTTTTTAAATGACTGACTTATACCACTTTCATAATCAAGGGCTCATATTATTTTCTAAAAGAAAACTTTACAAAGTTAAGAATTGAGTTAAAAAATAACTTAATATCTATTCTGTGTTAGTACCAGAGTCTTTTGAATTAGACCTATTGTTTAGGGAATTTCCATTTTGATAAATCCTCCAAACGCACGCGAGCTGTAAGAAAATCACCTAATTTTGATGGAACAAAATATTTTTAATTACGTTGCAGAAGTACTTTGTCGTTCTAAAAATGGTCAACCAACTAGAGAAAAAAAATAAAAATATCCATTTTTGGAAATTTTTCAAATCTTTTTAGGAATTCTGGGATTACTATTACGAATAATAAAATTATCACTAAAATATATTTTTAAATAATTTTTCTACTCCAAAATCTATTAATGTTAGTGCAGATAAAACATAAATTTAGGCTGTTTTAAAATTTTCTATCAAAAGCGTTATTTACTTTTTTAAGGCCTCATTGATGAAGGGTTTAAAAAAGTCAGGCTTTACCGACTATTGCTCTATTTTTACTTGTTTTATGCATCATTCATTTTGGTGTAAAAACTAAAGTTCGAAACTGTTTCTTAGCTAGACTTTCCCGCTAGACTTTCCTTTAATTTAAATCACTATTTATATATAGTTCCCACACAATATTCCAATCGAAATTAGGGGTACTTTTCTCAGTCAGTGAGCTGCATCCGATTCTATTTTTAGACTCATTGAAAAGGGCCTATGTTTTAACTCCAGCTCCGAACGACAAATGCATTAGTAAGGAAAGTTTTACCGTCTTTTTTTAAATTTTAACTTTTTTCAAGTGGGTCTGGTCACAGATATTTTTAGACCGCGATATGATATGAGATGTGGTGTAGATGACCAACACACATACATATGTATTCCCTTATTTCTATAAATAAAATATATTTTTTACAAATATTTACTTATGATTTATATTTGGCCTTGATATTACAAAATTTTAACTGGTAAATGAAACATTAATTAGTTATTAACAAAGTTACTAAATAAATAACTTACAACATATTTACATTAATATAACCCATTTTCATTAAAAAACTTCTAATTAAAATATATAAAATAAAGCTATTTTTCTTTATTATAAAACACTAAAACATGAACCTTTCATTACTTCAAGACGTTAATTTACGGCGCGTCGATTTATACTTTCAAGCCGAAGAAATCAATATAATTGTGGCCAATGCTTTGAGATTTGTTATGCAAAATACTATAGCCAAACTTACAGATGCTCTCGCCGTTACGGTATCGACAGCAGGAACTCCGGTAGAATTTTGGTTTTACGACATAATGGCTAAACTTTTTGCTACATGGAGCTTTATGGCTATACAACTGGTAGTCATTGATAACAAGGCCAAACGTCTGGAGCTATCGGAAAAACGTTATTGCAACGTAATAATGGTGGATTCTTTTAAGAGTCTAGAAAACACTTTCATAGCCGAGTACAATCAGAATTCCGATAGTTTGGAATATTATTTTATATTTCTACAACTGAAAGATCGTTATATACCCCAGGAAATGGCTAAGATTTTGAGATATTGCTACGATAACTATTGGATTAATTGTAATGTCATGATACAGAATCATAAGGGAGACATTTTAATTTATACATATTTTCCTTTTGAGGAGGATAACTGCTTTCAAACTGAAGCCAAATTGATCAATCAATTTCGTGAGGATCGTTTTGTTAATGATATAATCTTTCCGGATAAATTAAAAAATTTAAATAAATGTCCTCTGAAGTTGACCACTTGGGCTGTACCGCCCTTTGTTATTAATACTACTACTTATCCGCATCATAAATATTCGGGTTATGAAACTACCATAATAATGACCATAGGCGAAGAGATGAATTTTACTTTGGATGTTGAAATGATTCGGATTGATAGTTATGCGAAAAATCAAAATCCCTGGAATTTGCTGTTGAATAAGGTAAGAAGAAAATTTGTTAGACGTTTTTTGTATCGAAAAATTTTCTATAAGAAAAATTCTCTACAAAATATTCTTTACAAAAATTTTTCCATAGAAAAATTTTCTGTAAAAAAATTTCAATCAAAAAATTTAGCACAAAAAATTTTCTAGAAGATATGTATTTTATATCAAAAAATTTTCTACAAAAGATTTTCAATGAAAAAATTTTCTGTAAAAAAAATGAAATCGAAAATTTTTTTAAAAAAATTTCAGCCCAAAAATTTTATAAATTTTATACAAAATTTTCTATAAAAATGTATATTAAAATATTTTCTTTAAAAATTCTTTATAAAAATTTTTCAACAGAAAAATTTTTTACAAAAATTTTTTAAATCGAAAAGTGTTTTATAACATATTTTACATAAAAAAATTTTATATCGAAAAATACTCTACAAAATATTTTCGATAAAAAATTTTCTGTAGAAAATTTCAGTCGAAAAATTTTATACGTCGAAAAATTTTCTATAAAAAATTTTTATATTAAAAAGTTTTTATAAAACTTTGTCTTCAAAAATGTCTTAAATTTTCAAAATTTTAAATATCAAAATTTTCCTTTTTTTGTCATTAAATTTTTCTATAGAAAATTTTTCGTTATTAATATTTTTCTATAGAAAATTTTTAGTTATTAAAATATTTCTATAGAAAATTTTTCGTTATTGAAATTTTTCAAAAAAAATTTTTCGTTATTAAAATTTTTCTATAGAAAATTTTTCGTTAATAAAATTTTTCTATAGAAAATTTTTCGTCAATAAAATTTTTCTATAGAAAATTTTTCGTTAATAAAATTTTTGTTAATAAAATTTTTCTATAGAAATTTTTTCGTTAATAAAATTTTTCTATAGAAAATTTTTCGTTTATAAAATTTTTCTATAGAAACTTTTTCGTTAATAAAATTTTTCTATAGAAAATTTTTCGTTAATAAAATTTTTCTATAGAAAATTTTTCGTTAATAAAATTTTTCTATAGAAAATTTTTCGTTAATAAAATTTTTCTTTAGAAAATTTTTTGTTAATGAAATTTTTCTATAGAAAATTAATTCGTTAATAAAATTTTTCGTTATTGAAATTTTTCTATAGAACTTGTTTTTATTAAAATTTGTCTATAGAAAATTTTTCGTTAATAAAACTTTTTTATAGAAAATTTTTAGTTAATAAAATATTTCTATAAAAAATTTTTCTATAAAACTTTTTTTTATTAAAATTTTTCTATAGAAAAATTTTCGTTATTAAAATTTTTCGTTATTAAAATTTTTCTATAGAAAAATTTTCGTTATTAAAATTTTTCTATAGAAAAATTTTCGTTATTAAAATTTTTCTATAGAAAAATTTTCGTTATTAAAATTTTTCTATAGAAAAATTTTCGTTATTAAAAGTTTTCTATAGAAAATTTTTTATTGTTAAAATTTTTCTATAGAAAAATTTTCGTTATTAAAATTTTTCTATAGAAAATTTTTCGTTATTAAAATTTTTCTATAGAAAAATTTTCGTTATTAAAATTTTTCTATAGAAAAATTTTCGTTATTAAAATTTTTCTATAGAAAACTTTTTATTGTTAAAATTTTTCTATAGAAAATTTTTCGTTATTAAAATTTTTCTTTAGAAAAGTTTTCGTTATTAAAATTTTTCTTTAGAAAAGTTTTCGTTATTAAAATTTTTCTTTAGAAAAGTTTTCGTTATTAAAATTTTTCTATAGAAAATTTTTAGTTATTCAAATTTTTCTATACAAAATTTTTCGTTATTAAAATTTTCTTTAAAAAAATTTCAATCGAAAAATTTTGTACAAAAATTTTTTATATCGAAAAATTTTTTTAAATATATTTTACATTAAAAATTTTTATATCGAAAAAAATTTTTAATGAAAAAATTTTCTGTAAAAATTCTATACAAAATTTTTTATAAAAATTTGCATTAAAATATTTTCTATAAAAAATTTTATGTCGAAAAATTCTTTAAAAAAAATTTTAATAGAAAAATTTTCTGTAAAAAAATTTTAAACGAAAAATTTTGTAAAAAATTTTGTTTATAGAAAAATTTTCTATAAATAATTTTTTATATTAAAACAGTTTTTGTAAAACTGTATCTTAAAAAAATTAAAAAATATTTTCTAAAAAAAAACAATTATATTTAAAACTTTTCTTAAAATATTTTAAATTAAAAAATTTCTATAAAAAAATTTATAAAAATATATTTTATTCGAAATTTTTAATAGAAAAATTTTTTGATGAAAGACTTGAATTGAAAAATTATAATCAAAAATTTTGTAACAAAAATTTTCCATTGTCCACAAAAATTTTCCATATCAGTTTTGAATAAATATTTATGATTCCAAAAAGTGTAATTTTTGAAAATTTGTATCTTGAAGATTTGTCTAAAAAATATAATCCTTTATTTTCATATCTTTACAGCTACAAAATCGTGAAACCAACATTACCATGGGCTATTTTCGACGCACAGCAGATTTTGATCAAATTGCTACGGCCAGTTATGTTACCTACTACCTCTCACTGATGGCGGTAATTTTACGTAAAGAAAAGAAATTCGACTCCATTGGTATTTTCTTGTTTCCATTTGATACATTAACCTGGATACTCATAATAACCATTTACTGTTTTCTATTAATTATGAATAATATTACTATGAAAAATCGCAGAGTAGATAATTTTTATATCTACCAGGTCTTTATAGGCATGCCTATAAATACTAAACTCAAACTTACCTCGAGAAAAATACGTTATGTAACCCTGCTCTTAAGTTCCTTTGTTCTGCGTTCCGTCTATCAGTCCCTGATATTTCATCTCTTTCGCACAAATTTCTACAAAGCTCCACCCGAGAGTGTGGACGATTTAATAGACGACAAATATAGAGCCATAAGTTCGGAATTATCTCTAAATTTTATCATGACACAAAAAGCTCCCAAACCAAATGACAAAACATTACCTCTGTTTCTATTATCTACCACAAATGAAATGTTTCCGCTGAAATATATGGAAATTCATCCCAGCGAAAATATAGCTGCTATATCGGTAAATGATTTTGCACAATTTTATGGTAATAACGAACTAACCACAGGTCGAATGCTTCAAATTCTACCCGTCAATGTAAATGAGCAGCAAATTGGTTTCTATCTGGTAAAACATTCGTATTTAGTGGATCGTTTTAATGATTATATTTTCTATTTGCAACAATCTGGACTTTTGGAAAAGTGGCGTGAGTGGACTCATAAAATTCCTCATTCGAAAAAGGCTAGCGCTACTATTTATGAAGATGCTTTGCTGGTTGATCTGAAGCAACTTGTGGGAATCTTTTGCGTGGTTGCCTTTTTACAGTTGTTGGCAATTTTGTGCTTTTTACTTGAACTTTTATCGAAGAGGTTTAAGTTTTTGAAGAAACTTTTTTAAATAAAAATTTTAGTAACAAAAAGTTTGGTCAAATGTGGACCGATAATTACAAAATTTGGTTTATTGCTTGTTTTTATTTAAAACTTCTTTGAACTAAATTTGGTCACCATAACTGGTATAGTTTAATATTAAAAACAAACATTTCAGTGTTTGAGGGTTTACGGGTACCAATCACACAAATATTAACATACACAACAAGAACTGTAATAAAATACCATTAACTGGTAGAGGAAAACAATAATTACCCAGTGATAAAAATGCCCATTACGTAATCGCTGGTTTAAGCAATATTTAGTAGCCCTCAGTGATGACGCCTTTGAACATTTTTCGTTATTCAAATTTTTTTATAGAAACTTTTCATTATAAAATTTTTCTATAGAAAAGTTTTCGTTATTAAAATTTTACTATTGAAAATTTTTCGTTATTAAAATTTTACTATAGAAAATTTTTCGGTATTAAAATTTTTCTATAAAAAATTTTTAGTTGGTTATTAAAATTTTTCTATACAAAATTTTTCGTTATTAAAATTTTTCTATATAAAATTTTTCGTTACTAAAATTTTTCTATTGAAAATTTTCCTATAGAAAATTTATCTATAGAAAATTTTTCTTTAGAAAAGTTTTCGTTATTAAAATTTTTCTATAGAAAATTTTTAGTTATTCAAATTTTTCTATAGAAAATTTTTCGTTATTAAAATTTTCTTTAAAAAAATTTCAATCGAAAAATTTTGTACAAAAATTTTTTATATCGAAAAATTTTTTTAAATATATTGAAAATTTTCCTATAGAAAATTTATCTATAGAAAATTTTTCGTTATTAAAATGTTTCTATAGGAAATTTTTCGTTATTAAAATTTTTCTATAGAAAATTTTTCGTTATTAAAATTTTTCTATAGAAAATTTTTCGTTATCAAAATTTTTCGTTATTAAAATTTTTCTATAGAAAATTTTTCTTTATTAAAAATTTTCTATAGAAAATTTTTAGTTATTAAAATTTTTCTATAGAAAATTCTTCGTTATTAAAATTTTTCTATAGAAAACTTTTCGTTATAAAAATTTTTCTATAGAAACTTTTTCGTTAATAATATTTTTCTATAGAAAATTTTTCGTCATTAAAATTTTTCTATAGAAAATTTTTTGTCATTAAAATTTTTCTATAGAAAATTTTTCGTCATTAAAATTTTTCTATAGAAAATTTTTTGATATTAAAATTTTTCTATAGAAAATTTTTCGTTATTAAAATTTTTCGTTAGAAAATTTTTCGTTATTAAAATTTCACTGTAGAAAATTTTTTGTTACTAAAATCTTTTTATTGAAAATTTTTCGTTATAAAAATTTTTCCATAGAAAATTTTTTGTTATAAACATTTTGCTATAAACAATTTTTTGTTAATAACATTTTTCTAAAGAAAACGTTTCGTTATTAAAATTTTTCGTTGTTGAAATTTTTCTGTAGAAAATTTTTCGCTAAAAATTTTTTCAATAAAATTTTTTTCAATACAAAATTTTCCGTTAAAAATTTTTTTCAATAGAAAATTTTTTGTGTAAAAAATTTTCTATAGAAAATTTTGCTTTAATAACTTTTTCGTTAAAAAATTTTTTCAATGGAAAATTTTTTGTCAAAAAAATTTTCTATACACAATTTTTCGTTAAAAAAAATCTTTCGTTAAAAAAAATTTATCGTTAAAAAACATTTTCTGTATAAGATTTTTCGTTAAACAAATTTTTCTGAAAAAGTTTTTTCGTTAAAAATATTTCTATAGAAAAATTTTCGCTGTTAAAGTTTTTATATTGAAAATTTTTTGCTATTAAAATTTGTATATTCAAAATTTTTTGCTATTAAAATTTTTCGAATTTTTTTCTGTGTATTGTAATTACTTTGTACTTGTAACTAAACATTTAATTAGTAATTAAACAAAACATTAAAAATTAAATATACTTTTTATAGACGATGAGTAAATTTAAGCCCTAGACCAGATAACCTTCATACTTCAACATGAACGTAACGGCATTTCAAAACGCTTACCTCCAACGAATTGATACCATAGAACAAGCGGAAGAAATTAATTTGCATGTGGCAAATGCCTTAAGATTTGTTATACAAAATGTTTTTGGAAAATTTTCTTCTGCATTTGTTCTGACTGTATCCACATCCGGTGGTCCAGTAGAATTTTGGATGCATGATATCTTGGCCAAACTATTCGCCACTTGGGGTTTGATTACGGTTCAACTCTACGTCTTGAGCTCGAAAATAAAATACAATCATGTAGCAGGAAAGAGTTATTGCCATATGATTATGATCGATAATTTTGAAAGTCTACAGGAAACTAACATTGCCGAAATCAATAAAAATTCCGATAGTTTGGAGTATTATTTTATATTTTTGCAAATACAAGATCGTTTGGTCGAAAAAGAAATGGCAAAGATTTTTCAATATTGTTACGACAACTATTGGATACATTGTAATGTTATGGTGCAAAATTCTAGGGGTGAGGTCTTAGTTTATACCTATTACCCATTTAAGGAAAGTATTTGCTTTCAAACAAAACCGGATTTAATAAATCGATTTATTGGAGTCTCATTTGAGAAGGATATAATATTTCCAGACAAACTACATAACTTGCAAAGTTGTCCATTAAAGCTAAGCACCTGGGAGACACCACCTTTTGTCATGCAACAAAGAAATTCAAAATTTCCGAATATTGATGCATCGGGTTTTGAAATATATATAATGATTTCAATAAGTGAGAGTATGAATTTTACTTTGGATATTGAATGGCTTTCAGTGGATACATATGAAATGAATCAATCTCCCGATACTGTACCCTTGTCAAAGGTAAATTATAGAAACATTTTTTAACGAAAAATTTTCTACAGAAAAATTTTGTTAACTGTTTTTTTAACGAAAAATTTTCCATAGAAAAATTTTTTTATCGAAAATTTTCTATAGAAAAATTTTTTTAATGAAAAATTTTCTTTAGAAAATATTTTTAATGAAAAACTTTCTATAGAAAAATTTTTTAACGAAAAATTTTCTATAGGAAAATTTTTTAACGAAAAATTTTCTATACGAAAATTATTTTAACGAAAAATTTTCTATAGAAACCTTTTTTTTAACGAAAAATTTTCTATAGAAACCTTTTTTTAACAAAAAATTTTCTACAGAAAAATTTTTTAACGAAAAATTTTATACAGAAAAATTTTTTAACGAAAAATTTTCTACAGAAAAATTTTTTAACCAAAAATTTTCTATAGAAAAATTTTTTTAACGAAAAATCTTCTATAGAAAATATTTTTGAACGAAAAATTTTCTATAGAAAAATTTTTTTAACGAAAAATTTTCTATAGAAAAATTTTTTTAACGAAAAATTTTCTATAGAAAAATTTTTTTAACGAAAAATTTTCTATAGAAAAATTTTTTTAACGAAAAATTTTCTATAGAAAAATTTTTTTAACGAAAAATTTTTTATAGAAAAATTTTTTTAACGAAAAATTTTCTATAGAAAAATTTTTTTAACGAAAAATTTTCTTTAGAAAATATTTTTAATGAAAAACTTTCTATAGAAAAATTTTTTTAACGAAAAATTTTCTATAGGAAAATTTTTTAACGAAAAATTTTCTATACGAAAATTATTTTAACGAAAAATTTTCTATAGAAACCTTTTTTTTAACGAAAAGTTTTCTATAGAAACCTTTTTTTTAACGAAAAATTTTCTACAGAAAAATTTTTTAACGAAAAATTTTTTACAGAAAAATTTTTTAACGAAAAATTTTCTACAGAAAAATTTTTTAACCAAAAATTTTCTACAGAAAAATTTTTTAACGAAAAATTTTCTACAGAAAAATTTTTTAAAGAAAAATTTTCTACAGAAAAATTTTTTAACGAAAAATTTTCTACAGAAAAATTTTTTTAACGAAAAATTTTCTACAGAAAAATTTTTTAACTAAAATTTTTCTATAGAAAAATTTTTTTAACGAAAAATTTTCTATAGAAAAATTTTTTTAACGAAAAATTTTCTATAGAAAAATTTTTTTAACGAAAAATTTTCTATAGAAAAATTTTTTTAACGAAAAATTTTCTATAGAAAAATTTTTTTAACGAAAAATTTTCTATAGAAAAATTTTTTTAACGAAAAATTTTCTATACAAAAATTTTTTTAACGAAAAATTTTCTATAGAAACATTTTTTTAACGAAAAATTTTCTATAGAAAAATTTTGTAAACTGTTTGTTTTAACGAAAAATTTTCTATAGAAAAATTTTTTTAACGAAAATTTTCTATAGAAAAATTTTCTATAGAAACATTTTTTTAACGAAAAATTTTCTATAGAAAAATTTTGTTAACTGTTTTTTTTAACGAAAAATTTTCTATAGAAAAATTTTTTTAACGAAAATTTTCTATAGAAAAATTTTTTTAACGAAAAATTTTCTATAGAAAAATTTTTTTAACGAAAAATTTTCTATAGAAAAATTTTTTTTGCGAAACATTTTCTATAGAAAAATTTTTTTAACGAAAAATTTTCTATAGAAAAACTTTTTTAACGAAAAATTTTCTATAGAAAATATTTTTTAACGAAAAATTTTCTATAGAAAATATTTTTTAACGAAAAATTTTCTATAGAAAATATTTTTTAACGAAAAATTTTCTATAGAAAATATTTTTTAACGAAAAATTTTCTATAGAAAATATTTTTTAACGAAAAATTTTCTATAGAAAATATTTTTTAACGAAAAATTTTCTATAGGAAATATTTTTTAACGAAAAATTTTCTATAGAAAATATTTTTTAACGAAAAATTTTCTATAGAAAATATTTTTTAACGAAAAATTTTCTATAGAAAATATTTTTTAACGAAAAATTTTCTATAGAAAATATTTTTTAACGAAAAATTTTCTATAGAAAATATTTTTTAACGAAAAATTTTCTATAGAAAATATTTTTTAACGAAAAATTTTCTATAGAAAATATTTTTTAACGAAAAATTTTCTATAGAAAATATTTTTTAACGAAAAATTTTCTATAGAAAAATTTTTTTAACGAAAAATTTTCTGTAGAAAAATTTTTTTAACGAAAAATTTTCTGTAGAAAAATTTTTTTAACGAAAAATTTTCTATAGAAAAATTTTTTTTACGAAAAATTTTCTATTTTCATTAAAAAAATTTTAATAGAAAAATTTTCGTCAAAAAAATTTTTCTATAGAAAATTTTTCGTAAAAAAAAATTATCTATAGAAAATTTTTCGTTAAAATTTTTTTTTTTTTTAAATATAATGAAATTTTTTTATTGAAAAATTTTTGTTAAAAAAAATTGTGTAGAAAAGTTGTTTTAACGAAAAATTTTCTATAAAAAAAAATTTTAAAGGAAAAAACATTTCTATAGAAAAATTTTTATAATGAAAAATTTTTACAGAAAAGTTTATATAACTAAAAATTTTCTATAAAAAAATTTTTTTTCGAAAAATTTTCTATAGAAAAAATTTTTAACGAAAAATTTTCTATAGAAAAAAATTTTTAATGAAAAATTTTCTGTAGAAAAAATTTTTTAATGAAAAATTTTCTATAGAAAAAATTGTTAACGAAAAATTTATTATAGACAAATTTTTATAAGAAAAGATTTTCTAAAGAAAAATTTTTAAAGGAAAAAATTTTCTAAACAGAAGTTTTTATAGAAAAATAATATAATGAGAAATTTTCAATAAATTGGTATTACAAAAAATTGTTTATATCTTTAATTACAGTTACAAAATCATGAGACCAACTTTACTATGGGCTATTTTCGTCACACCTCTGATAGAGATAAAATTGCCACGCCTACTTATGTCACTTATTATATACCAGTGTCTGCTGTAATTCTACGCAAACTAATGAATCAAAAAGATATGGGTGTAATTGCTATTCCATTTGATCAAAATACCTGGTTTCTTCTATTTATAGTTTATATTATAATCGGATTTATGAGCATTTTCCGAACCAAAAAACCATCATCTGGCATTCTTGAAGTATTTATGATTATTTTCGGAATACCTATTATGAATAGACCCAAATGTACCTCGACTAGAATCCGTTTAATGACAACAATGTTAAGTTCGCTTATTTTACGTTCCATTTATCAGTCGGTACTTTTCGATTTATTTCGAAAAAATTACTACAAAGCTCTGGTACGAGATGGTTATACGGCCGTAAGCACGCAACTTACTGTACAATTTTTAATCTATGTTCCACAAATCGAGGATAAAACTTTACCCTTGATTTCGATTAATAACACAAGTGAAATGTTTCCTTTGCAATATCTGGAGATGTACACGAATGAAAGTTTAGTGGCTATGACTGTAATGGAATTCGCCTTATACTATGTACGTGAAGAGTTAAACCCTAAAAATTATCTCCAGATCTTGCCCATTAAAATTAGGGATCAACAGATTTGTCTATATCTACCAAAACATTCGTATTTCAGTAATATAGTCGATTTGTATATTATACGTTTACATCAGGCGGGTTTGTTGAACAAATGGAGAGCCTGGTCCAATTTATAATATTTCGTTGTAGAGGTTAAAGCATCTAAGGCTTATAAAAGTTATCAGGTTATGGTGAATTTAGATCAATTATATAGTTTTTTATTACTTGTTGTAATTTTATTTTTAACATCGATTTTAATATTTATTTTTGAAATATTGTCGAAAAAGTTAAAATGGTTGGGAATGTTTTTTGAAATTTTTTAATCAGGTTTCGTATTTAGGTATAATATAATTATATAATTTAACTTTAACATAAATATTAGATAAAGTAATTTTCTTTTGATCAAATAAATATTTCAAAATAGAATGTTAAAAACGCTCTACTATTTATTTTAAATTTTGTATACTTGGCACAAACCATATATGATTTCTATCGATTTTACAACGGTATATGTTTAAGTTCCCTATTATATACATAATACTCGTATACCTACATACGAGTATTACATAGAAAATATGATTGTAGAAGTTCGCACTAAAACATTTTCTATAAAAAATTTTTCTTTAAAAAAAATTTTCTATAGAAAATTTTTCGTCAAAAAAAAATTTTCTATAGAAAATTTTTCTTTAAAAAAAACTTTTCTATAGAAAATTTTTCGTTAAAAAAATGTTTCTATAGAAAATTTTTCGTTAAAAAAATTTTTCTATAGAAAATTTTTCGTTAAAAAAATTTTTCTATAGAAAATTTTTCGTTAAAAAAATTTTTCTATAGAAAATTTTTCGTTAAAAAAATTTTTCTATAGAAAATTTTTCGTTAAAAAAATTTTTCTATAGAAAATTTTTCGTTAAAAAAATTTTTCTATAGAAAATTTTTCGTTAAAAAAATTTTTCTATAGAAAATTTTTCGTTAAAAAAATTTTTCTAGAGAAAATTTTTCGTTAAAAAAATTTTTCTATAGAAAATTTTTCATAAAAAAATTTTTTCTATAGAAAATTTTTTATTAAAAAAATTTTTCTATAGAAAATTTTTTATTAAGAAAATTTTTCTATAGAAAATTTTTAATTAAGAAAATTTTCTATAGCAAATTTTTCGTTAAAAAAATTTTCTATTGCAAATTTTTCGTTAAAAAAAATGTTATAGATTGATTGTCAGAGGACCTTATATTGAACTTGATATAAAAATTTGGACTTAAGTTCTTCTGGAATGTATGTTTCATTTACAACTCTGCAAACAAAAAACAATACTGAAATACAGTGGTCGGCATATTTATTTTGACATATTATTTGTTTTTCTCCTTTTTTATTTTTGGTCCATTGCAATTAAAAATAGGTTAAATTGCAACATATATTGTTATTTATTAGAACACAAAACACTTTTCACATTTTTAACGCTTTTGTTATATTTTTTTTTAATTGAAACTAAATAGTCGAAGATTCAGTATA
Organism: Stomorhina lunata; assembly: GCA_933228675.1. Taxonomy (NCBI): domain Eukaryota; kingdom Metazoa; phylum Arthropoda; class Insecta; order Diptera; family Rhiniidae; genus Stomorhina; species Stomorhina lunata. The sequence continues at coordinate 93,812,808 of OW121743.1, read as the reverse complement.
AGGCATAAGTATTTTGACATGTTTTTGCATTGCATATCAACAAATTGTAAGTATATATAGTTTATTGTAATCAAATTTACTATTTCTCTTACTCATGTGTCTATGTAATCATTTTGGCCTGCTAAGGCTTTTGGATTATTAATGAATGAATAAATAAATAAATAAATAAATTGGGAACTTCAAGGTCAACAAAAATTAAGAATAATTATTTGGATTAATATAAAATGTATCCACCTTTAGTATTTTATACTTTTTGGAGGCGATTTGGAACGGAATTCATCAAAGGTTGAAAAAACTTCATAGAAATCTATTTCCAAGCTTTTGTGAAAAATTACAAAAAAATTAAAAATGTGAAAAGTGTTTGTGTTCTAATAAATTACAACATTTGTTGCAATTTTAACTGTTTTTACTTATTTTTTTAATAACATTCCACCAGAAGTAATAAAACAAGAAAAATAAATGCTACGTCAAAATAAATATGCCCACCACTGTATACTAAATAGCAGTTGACTAGCTTTAATAGTAAAAAAGCTCTTAGTCATTTTAACAAGACATCACTTCAAACTCTTATATATTGTATTGAAGTTTGTACTACACTTTTCAACCATAATATACTCAAAAATAAATCATTCTCATTAATTATAATGAATCAATTAATAATCATTATTATTACTTTAAATTAAACTAAACTAATTGATCTCATTAACTTTTCAATAACTTTAACATATCAAATACGAATAAATTCAAATGATTTTTTGGTTTTAACATGAACATTACGGTATTTGAAGACGCATATTTACGGCGAGTCCAAACAATAATTCAGCCAAAGGAAATAAATACTATGGTTATAACGGCCCTGCGCTACGTCATGCAAAATGTCTTTACCGATATTGCAAACTCTTTCATCATAACAATATCATCCGAAAAGGGTCCCATACAATTTTGGCTAAACGATGTCATGGGAAAACTATTTGTAACATATGGTTTTATGGTGGTGCAACTGGTGGTTTTGGATAATAAAATAAATCATGTGGAAATACCGGGAAAACGTTATTGCAATCTAATAATGATCGATTCATTTGAAAGTTTAAAAAAGACCTCAATAGCGAAATACAATCAAAATTTCGATAGTTTGGAATATTATTTTATATTTCTACAAACCCACGATTATCTTGTGGACGAGGAAATGGAAAAGATTTTCCATTATTGTTTTGAGAACTTTTGGTTACACTGCAATGTCATGACCCAGAATAATAACGGCGAGGTATTAATTCATACTTATTTTCCCTTTAGGAATCAAAGATGTTTTCAGACGCGTCCCGAGTTAATTAACAAATTTACAGGAAAACATTTTGAAATCGAGACAATGTTTCCGGATAAATTGAGAAACTTAAATAAGTGTACTTTGAAATTGACCACATGGATTGTACCACCTTTTGTAATGAATAGAACTAGTAATTTTATGCCAAGTCGCAATGTTTCGGGCTTTGAGGTTTTTATTGTAAATGCCATAAGTCGTCGTTTGAATTTTACTTTGGATATTGAAGTTATATCAATTAAATCTTCTAATTGGAACATAACTCCAGAGGATCAACCAATGAAAATGGTGAGTCTAAGACTTGTACTTAACGATGCAATGTTAAAGAGATTTTAACCTCAAATTTTCATTTCTTTGCAGTTAAAAAATCTTGAAACCAACATTACAGCGGGTTACTTTCGACGCACAAACCAGCGTGATACAATCGCTTCTCCCACCTATATAACCTATTATTTGCCTCTAGTGGCCGTAATTCTGCGCAAACAAATTAAATACGAGTCTTTAAGTATTTTTACTTTTCCCTTCGATAACATAACCTGGATTTTGACTTTATTCTTCTATGGCTTGATCGTTGTATTAAACAACTTTAATATGGACCAACGAAAACTAAATCATTTTCAAATATATAAAATTTTTATGGGAATATCGGTGAAAGTAGTGCCTACACTCTTATCCAAAAAAATGCACTTTGTGACGGTACTTTTAAGTTCCTTCTTCTTACGTTCTGTCTACCAGTCTTTACTATTCGATTTCTTTCGTACTAATATCTATAAAACAACTCCCTCTTCACTAGAAGCCCTAGTGACCGATGGCTATACGGCTATTTGTAATACACATACTCTAAAATTTATAGACAATGTTCCACAGGTCCAAGATAAAACATTGCCCACTATAACTATCGATAGTGCTAATGAAATGTTTCCTTTATATTACTTGACAGCTTTTCCCGACGAAAACTATGCTGCCATCTCAATTCATGATCTAGCTACATACTATAGTTATGAGCTATTATCCGGGGGCGATGCTTTGCAGGTACTGCCCATTAATGTGAACGATCAGCAAATCGGTTTCTATTTGCCTAAACATTCCTATTTAGTAGATCGATTTAATAAATATATTTTAGACTTTCAAATGGCTGGACTTTTGCCTAAATGGAAGGAATGGTCAAATATTGATTATGAAATTTCGAAACAGCTGCAAAGTTCTGGTACATCGAAGGAAATGGATTTGATGGTCAATTTAAATCAACTTTTAGGTTTCTTTTTAGTTATGCTAATCTTGTATGTTTTATCATTTGTAATATTTTTGATAGAGTTATTAATGCCGAGGCTTAGATTTTTAAAATGATTTTGTAAATTATAAATAAACATTTGTAAAGAAACTTAATTTTAAAATCCTTCAGACCTACGAGAAGTAAATTATTTTCAAAGTAGTTCCAACACTTTTATACAAAAATGCACTTTGTAAAAAAATTTTTCAGTTACTAAATCAACGCATTCGATGTAAATCGAAATGTAAGATATTTTTGAAACATTTGCCTAGCATACTTTTAGGGTAATCTAAGTAAGGTTCAACAGTTAAATAATTTCATTTACACTAAATGTTTTGACAAACTAACGGATATGTTTAGATACATTTTTTTACACAGTATTTGCTTAAAAGTCTGAGTTTTCGATCAATTTTGAATGCGGCGATTTGGCCCCAGATTTATAAGTATTAAAATAATTTCGATATATGGTTTATTATAAAAAATTTCGATTTCACTGTTAAAAAGCCAAAATTAGATTTCATTTAAATATTTTGTATGTTGGATGGTCCCCTTGGTACAAAAACATCCGATCTTTTATTACAGCAGTTAACGCTCTTCACTCCACTTTGCCATTCCAAACCCTTGAATGATATATCATCTTTGGGACCCTTTAAAAGACAAATACTGTCAATCAGACGACCTTCAATCAGCTTCCATAGAACAGTTTTAATCCTTCTATATGGATCGTTATGATCTACGACAGCTGCCTGAACTATGTCCCGGCTTCTTGACTTCCAGTCCTTTTGGAAGTTGAAGGCCAGAACTTGCCCTCTGTATGCTCTCCTTTTAGGGACCCGTATAAGAGCCTAGAGACTCACAACCATAGACTACCACATAGACTGCGATCATATGTTCTACCATGCAAAAAAATAGAAAAAATAGCAAAAAATCTAAAATGACATTTCTTATATATACATGACTTGATATCTGTAAAATGTACTTGACAGCTTCGTAAACAGTCTAGTTGTAGTTTATGCCAATGAGCTCCTCGTGCCATTCTTCGCTCTGGCAAACTAAGCTCGGAAGTTTTTTGCTTTATCTATGTCGGTGTAGCCACCCCAGCATCTTTCTGAACTAACTGCTTCTTAGGAGATAATGAGGCTTCCGGAAACAGTTTAACTTGACTTTCCTTCACGACTAAAGCCAGAGATCTCGGAGGGTATATACCCTGACCCGAAATCGGTTTCTCGGCAATATCGCTCTCCGTGTCAGAGTCTAGCGAGACAGCCGCCAAGAGCTTAGTGGTGTTGTTGTTGTAACAGCATGACCTGTAGCTATATAAAATATGTAGCTATATAAAATATGTAGCTATATAAAATATGTTACTAATGTTCTCTGACCAGTATGAACGAAGGTCTTTTCTGACATGGCTCGGAGGAGGGTCTAATTTCGCTAGATGGCGGTTCGGATGACCCCTTCGCTGGCATTCCAGAAGAAACTGCCTTGTTAAATTTGGCTGTGTTCCTTAAGTGGTAGGAATTTCGTCTCCTCATGGCTTTCTAATGACATTTTTAGCATAACAGTACGGGAGCTGCATTTTAACAGCTCCGGAGCTTTTTCGCACTTGGTGACCTCACGGGTGCAGCATAATTTGCCATTGACCGACATATTGCTTTATAAGTCGCGAGTAGGGTTGCTTTATCTTTTCCCCAAGTGCTGCCTAATAGCGACTTGAAGACCTTATTTCTACTGCGTAATTTGTCGCAAGTTGTGGTGACTTGTGCTTAAGATGAGTATAGGCTGTCGACTGTCACTCTTAAGAACGACATTCGACAGACTATACTAAGCTATGCTAAGTGGCGTTAGTGGAGCCAAAGGAGTTTGAATGATCTGTGTGGCTCTTTTCGACCATCTGAGTCTGAGATCTTGGAGGAGATCCCGACTGAGACTGGCCGGAAATTGAAATCGCAGTGACCTCAAGTCCCGCCTCCAACTCAAGCGAGACGTTCGCCAGGTTCTGTGTGGCTCCGGTGGTTAGAGAAGAGTGCAGATCATCCGATAGTCCCCCATCTCATATATGTCTGTCATTAGTAGTATTTTCTGTTTGAGTATATCAGTGTTAGTGTCACTAAGAGCCTTCGTCTAAATCGTCTCTCCCTGGTATGTCCCGTTCGACCCTGAAACTGTCCCCCAAGGACTTTTGTCTCCCGTACTCGGTTCGATTAGGGTGGATACGAATCGAGTTTTAAAAAGTTAAGTTTTAAAGGGAGCCGTGAACACTTATATACAAAATTTATGATCGGACTAAAGATGGCGACAAAGTGAACAAAATACTAAAAGTGCGGTATTTGTAGGCGTAGCAAAAAATAAAAAAAATAGAATTGTTTTTACATTATTTTTAATAATAGGGGGTACTGATACAACTTTTTTTCGAACCACTCTAATGAACACCCGCCAGGAACTTTACAAGGCCGATTTTATTTGGAAGACGATCATGGCTAAATTGGATATTCTATTTATTCATTTTAAATTTAAAATTTATCGAAAAAATACAAACTGATGGACAAATTTATATCACCTATCGCTGAAGAGTATAAAAAGCGTGTTTGATACTTTTTAGACTATTTGTTTAATATATTAAAAATTAATTCCCGAGGCTTTATATTATGTTTATATGTATGTACTAGTCTTTCTAAAACACAAGTTAAAATAACCTTTTTTTAATTAGCCTAAAGCTAATATTAATATAAACAATTGTATTTAGTTAAATATTTATATAAGTTACCTTCCTTCTTCTACACTATCTAAACAATTAATTAAGGCATACAATTCAACGTATTTTTTTTTAATCTGTATTTGAATATCATCATGAACTATACATCCTTTCAAGACGCTAGAGAGACTATAAAACAATCAGAGGAAATAAATACACCTCTTGTGAACGCCCTAAGATTTGTGGTGCAAAATGTATTCGCCAACATCACAAATACTTTGGTCTTAACTTTGTCGTGTCATAAAGGACCCCTCGAATACTGGTTTCGGGATTTAATAGGTAAATTATTTGTAACATGGAGTTTTATGACGGTCCAATTAGTTGTAGTAGACCACAAAGTCAAAATACTGCAAGTCCCCCCGAGACGTTATTGCAATTTCATAATGATTGACTCCTTTGAGAGTCTCGAGAAGGCCCATATCACTGAATACAATCGTAATTCTGATGGTTTGGAGTATTATTTTATTTTTCTACAGACACCCGACCCCATGACGGAAAAAGAAATGTTAAAAATTTTTAAATATTGTTTCGACAATTATTGGATACATTGTAGTGTTATGGTTCAAAATTACAAAGGGGAAATATCCATCTTTACCTATTATCCATTTAAGGAGCTCAAGTGCATGCAAACAGAACCCGAGTTAATTAATCAGTTTCGGGGTAATAGTTTTGTTAATGACATAATATTTCCTGATAAATTGAACAATTTTCAGAAATGTAGACTAAAATTAAGCACTTACGAAATTCAACCATTCGTTATAAACGCAACGAATAAAAAATTCGCAAATATTTCAGTAGCGGGTTTTGAAATTGTTACAATGATTGCCATTAGTCGTTTTATGAATTTTACTCTGGATATAGATTGGATTCCTAAGGAGATATTGAATCATGAAAATGATTCGAATATTTTTGATCCCCTGAAAAAGGTAATTTTAAAAATAATGAATTGAAACAAATTTTTATGAAAAATTAAAAATGTTATAACGAAAAAATTTTTAACAAAATAAATGCATTTTTTATTCCAGCTCAGAAACTTTGAAACTAATGTAACCATGGGCTATTTAAGACGTTCGTCTAAAAGTGACAAAATTGCCATGCCTACCTATGTGACCTATTATATACCAATAATCGCTATAGTAATGCGTAAAGAGGCGGAACAAATATCTATAGGCATATTAACATTTCCCTTTGATAATACAAGTTGGATTTTAACAATTATCTTTTATGGTTTAATGGTAATCATTGATTATTTGGGAAATATTTGCGATACCTTCAAAATAGGAAGCTTCAAAATATTTAAAGCCTTTATTGGTTTACCCTTAATGAAAGTACCGAAAAGGACATCGAAAAGAATACATTTAGCCAACTTATTAATTAGCTCCTTTATACTGCGTTCCGTCTATCAATCGTTACTTTTCTATCTTTTTCGTACAAATTTCTATGAAAATACTCCCCTTAATTTAAATGGTCTAGTGGCTGCTGGCTACAAGGCCGTCTCTACCGAAATGTCCAAAGAATATCTACTCAATGTACCGGAAATCGAGAACAAATCTTTACCTTTGGTTACAACCAATACCTCTGATGGTTTGTATCCTTTGCGTTATTTAGATCGTTATCGAAATGAGAGTTTTGTGGCCATGACAATTGTCGAATTTGCAATGCGCTTTGTAAGAGAAGAGATGCCCAGAGGTGATGCCCTTGAACTATTGCCGGTTAGCGTGAAGGAACAACATATTGTCTATTACTTGGCCAAACATTCGTATTTGAAGGAACGTTTCGATTATTGCATTTTACATTTTCACGAGGCAGGTCTTTTGAATCTGTGGAGAGATTGGACAAATTGGGAGTATCATGTTGTTACCACGCCTTCTACTACTGCCTATGAGGAGGCCCTAATAGTAAGCCTAAAACAATTGGATGGCTTCTTTATTTTGATATCAATTTTATTTATGATTTCTATGATCATTTTTGGCCTTGAAATAGTGTCTCAAAAATATAAATGGATGCAGAAATATTTTTAAGAAAAAATCATAATATATATTTCAACTAATTGTTACTTTAATAAAATTTAGCAATAGCTTCTTGCCCGTTTTTGAATTAAGTTTTAATTTAAATTATTTATGTAGCGCCTAAAGGTATGCTATACTTTTTGAATTTTCGATATTTAAATTTTGTTTTGGAATTTTTTGGTATAAAAACTTCCGATTCGATAAAAATTTCGTATAAAATTTTTTGATATCAAAATTAATTAGAAAGAATTTTTCTATGGAAAAATTTGTTTGATATTAAAAATTTTTGATAGAAAATTTTTTGTTATAAAATTTTTTTTTTTTAATTTTTCAAATGAAAATTTTTCTATATAAAACTTTTTAATAGAAAATTTTTCGTTATATTTTTAAATAGAAAATTTTTTATAGAAATATAGAAAATTTTTCGTTATTAAAATAACGAAAAATTTTTAGTTATAAAAATTTTTCTATAGAAAATTTTTCGTTTTAAGAATTTTTCTATAGAAAATTTTTAGCTATAAGAATTTTTCTATAGAAAATTTTTAGTTATAAAAATTTTTCTATAGAAAATTTTTCGTTATAAAAATTTTTCTATAGAAAATTTTTCGTTATAAAAATTTTTCTATAGAAAATTTTTCGTTATAAAAATTTTTCTATAGAAAATTTTTCGTTATAAAAATGTTTCTATAGAAAATTTTTTGTTATAAAAATTTTCCGTTATAAAAATTTTCCTATAGAAAATTTTTCATTATAAAAATTTTTCCATAGAAAATTTTTCGATATAAAAAAGTTTCTGTAGAAAATTTTTCGTTATAAAAAAGTTTCTGTAGAAAATTTTTCGTTATAAAAATTTTCCTATCGAAAATTTTTCATTATAAAAATTTTTCTATAGAAAATTTTTCGTTATAAAAATCATTCTATAGAAAATTTTCTTTATAAAAATTTTTCTATAGAAAATTTTTCGTTATAAAAATTTTTCTATAGAAAATTTTTCGCTATAAAAATTTTTCGTTACAAAAATTTTTCTATAGAAAATTTTTCGTTAAAAAAATCATTCTATAGAAAATTTTCTTTATAAAAATTTTTCTATAGAAAATTTTTCGTTATAAAAATTTTTCTATAGAAAATTTTTCATTATAAAAATTTTTCTATAGAAAATATTTCGTTATAAAAATTTTTATATAGAAAATTTTTCGTTATAAAAATTTTTGTATAGAAAATTTTTCATTATAAAAATTTTTCTATAGAAAATTTTTCGTTATAAAAATCATTCTATAGAAAATTTTTCGTTATAAAAATTTCTCTATAGAAAATTTTTCGTTATAAAAATGTCTCTATAGAAAATTTTTCGTTATAAAAATTTCTCTATAGAAAATTTTTCGTTATAAAAATTTCTCTATAGAAAATTTTTCGTTATAAAAATTTCTCTATAGAAAATTTTTCGTTATAAAAATGTTTCTATAGAAAATTTTTCGTTATAAAAATTTTCCGTTATAAAAATTTTCCTATAGAAAATTTTTCTATAGAAAATTTTTCGATATAAAAATTTTTCTGTAGAAAATTTTTCGCTACAAAAAATTTTTCGATTCAAAATTTTTTTGTTGCAAAAAAATTATTTATAGAAAATCTTTTGTACAGAAAATTTTTCGTTATACAAATTTTTATTATAGAAAATTTTCCTTATACAAATTTTTCTATAGAAAATTTTTTGTTATAAAAATTTTTCCATAGAAAATTTTTTGCTGTACAAATTTTACTAGAGACAATTTTTTTAAAGAAAGCTTTTTCTATGTGAAAAGTTTCCATAAAAAACTTACTTTTGATTTGTTGATAGTAAAATGCAATGGCCTTTCATATCAATACAACTTTGAAAAAAACGAGCCCCTTATCAACAGAATATAACAATTATGAAAATATATTTAAATAAAAAGCACACCCGTGGCAAAATCTTGTTTATCTAGTACAAACTAATCTGCATATTTCAAAAACAAAAATAATGAATTGCAAAAATATTTATCAAAATGTTGGAAACATTTTTAAAAACAACAAAATGTTTTAATTTTATATAGGTATATAGATAAAAAATAAAATTTATTTAAATAAATGTTAAACGCTTTAGAAGATTACATAATTATTAAACAAATTTCTTAAAAAAAATATAAATTTTTAAATGCAAGTCTGGTATAAACTTTAAAGGCACTTTTAAAAGTTTTGGACTTAATTATATTTTAAACAAAAATGTTCTTAAATTTATAATTTTTGGACCAAAATGGAGGAGGCACCGCCACCACCATTACAAATGGAAGCACAACCATATTCACCACTCTTAAGGGCATGAGACAAGTGAGTAATCAAACGGGCACCTGACATACCAATAGGATGACCGAGGGAGACAGCACCTCCATGTACATTAACTTTGCTAGGATCAACATCCATTTTGCGCATATTGGCTACTACAACCAAAGAGAAGGCTTCATTAATTTCCCACATGGCAACATCTTCCTTTTTGATACCGGCCTTTGCCAACAATTTGGGTACAGCAAAAGAGGGAGCAATAGGGAAATCAATGGGATCGGTTTCAGCATCTTGGAAGGCAACAACACGTGCCAAAGGCTTTAAGTTCATTTGGGCGGCCTTGTCAGCGGTCATCAAAACTAAGGCAGAACCACCATCGTTTAAGGTGGAAGCATTGCCGGCTGTTACTGTACCATTTTCTTTTTGGAAAACTGTGGAGAGATTACCAAACTTATCGAAATTAACACGTTTGTATTCTTCATCTTCAGACACAATGATATCAGCTTTGCGTTTTTGTTGAATGGTTACGGGAGCAATTTCAGCAGCGAAAACTTTATCAGACCAGGCCTTGGCAGAACGTTTGTAGGAGTTAATAGCAAAATCATCTTGTTCTTGACGCGAAATACCCATTTTTTTGGCTGTATTCTCAGCACAGTTGCCCATGTGGAATTTATTATATACATCCCATAAGCCATCAAAAACAATACCATCAACAAGGTTAACACCGCCATATGGAGTTTGACCACGTTTCAAGTAGTAAGGAACATTTGACATGGATTCCATACCACCCGCCACGGCGATATCAGCTTGACCCAACATCAAAGACTGACTAGCAATCATTACGGATTTCATGCCTGACGAACATACCTTATTAACGGTTGTGCAACAAACATTCTTGGGCAAACCGGCAAAAATGGCAGCTTGACGAGCAGGAGCTTGACCCAAACCAGCGGACACTACATTGCCCATATAGACTTCCTGCACGTCTTCCTTGCTAATGCCAGCCCTTTGTACAGCTGCTTCAATGGCCACAGCACCGAGTTGTGTGGCAGATAGTGGAGCCAATTGGGATTGGAAACTGCCCATGGGTGTACGGGCAGCGGATACGATTACCACTTCATTTATTTTTGAGCTAAAGAAACGGGTTTGTCCTACTGAACCCATTAATCTGGAAGCCTTCAAAAATGCAGACATCTTGATTTTATAGTCGTGGAAAATTCTCCTTCTAGAAATCTAACTAAAACAAAGTCCAACCCAACTGGTTGAATAAAAAAACTGAAATAAATTAATATATTCCACACGATATTTTTCCGACAGAGCTGTCAAGATTGCATAACATAAAATCCACAAGATGAAAGGCAAAAATCAGCTGTTGTTAAAAACGTAGCCAAATAATAGAAACTTCACTCATGATTTTACTCCACCTATTTCGCTCATATTTAGTAATGCAATAAAAAAATACCTTGGAAACCTTTTTTGTTTTGCCAAAAACCTTATTTTGGTAGTAATAAACATTGTTGTTGTTATTTGTTATATGATTTGTTTTGCGAAAGATTTTCTCCACAGAAAACAAAAACGAAAAATTCTCAAGAATTCTGCCGTTTTGTTTGTCTTCTTTTGTTTTCCAAACACTTCCTATGAAATCGATGACAGCGGCATTTTTTGTTTTCTCAAGAAGAAGCAGTTTTGACAAGACAAATTTTGCAAATTCACGGAGTCGACGAAAATAAAAACTGAAAAAGATTTTTAATCTGTTTAATAAATAAATAAATTTATTCAATAAATAAATAAAACAGTCCAATAAAATGACAACTGGTAGCACTCCTGCAGATGGTGTTCGTGAGAAAGCTCTGGTCGATTATCGTAAAAAGTTATTGGAACACAAAGAAATAGAATCCCGACTCAAGGAAAGTAAGTAAATAATGGATAACTTTACTAAAAATAAATTAATGTCATAACTCTTTTAAATAGAACGCGAAGAAATCAAGGAACTCACTAAACAATACGACAAATCCGAAAATGACTTGAAAGCCTTGCAGAGTGTGGGTCAGATTGTTGGAGAAGTTTTAAAACAGTTAACAGAAGATAAATGTAAGTACATATAAACCTAATAGAAAAGATATGTAAGTACAAATCATTTAAAATCTGGACCTCTTTTACTGTAGTTATTGTCAAAGCTACAAATGGTCCTCGTTACGTAGTAGGATGCCGTCGTCAGTTGGATAAAACTAAGTTGAAATCTGGCACTCGTGTAGCCTTGGATATGACCACACTCACCATTATGCGTTATTTGCCACGTGAGGTGGATCCTTTGGTTTATAATATGTCACATGAGGATCCTGGAGATGTCAAATATTCCGCTATTGGTGGTTTGTCCGAACAAATTCGTGAATTACGTGAAGTAATCGAATTGCCCTTATTGAACCCAGAGCTTTTCCTTCGTGTGGGTATAACACCTCCAAAGGGTTGTCTTCTGTATGGTCCTCCCGGTACGGGTAAGACTTTGCTGGCTCGTGCTGTGGCCTCCCAACTGGATGCCAATTTCCTAAAGGTAGTATCCTCAGCCATTGTTGATAAGTATATTGGTGAATCGGCCCGTTTGATTCGTGAAATGTTTAACTATGCTCGTGATCATCAACCCTGCATTATATTTATGGACGAAATTGATGCTATCGGTGGTAGACGTTTCTCGGAGGGCACCTCAGCTGATCGTGAAATACAACGTACTCTTATGGAGTTGTTAAATCAAATGGATGGTTTCGATGCTTTGGGTCAGGTGAAAATAATTATGGCCACGAATCGTCCCGACACCTTGGATCCTGCCCTTTTACGTCCTGGTCGCTTGGATCGTAAAATTGAAATTCCACTGCCCAATGAACAAGCCCGGTAAGAGGAAATTAATTGACTTTAACTTAAGATATATTTATAATTTTTATTTAATTTTTATTACAGTATGGAAATCTTAAAGATTCATGCTTTGAAAATAGCTAAACATGGTGAAATTGATTATGAAGCCTGTGTCAAACTGTCGGATAATTTCAATGGTGCTGATTTGCGTAATGTTTGTACAGAAGCTGGTCTTTTCGCAATAAGGTAAACAAAAGAAAACACTATTCAATACATTTGTAATCGTATCTCCAATACTACTTCCTGCACTTAATCTATTTTTGATTTTTGAAGTAAAGTAAGGTTTTAATTGCTATTTTGTGTTTTCTTTCCAGAGCCGAACGTGAATATGTTATCCAAGAAGATTTTATGAAGGCTGTACGTAAAGTGTCCGATAACAAAAAATTGGAAAGTAAATTAGATTATAAACCTGTTTAATAATAATAATCATCTTTATTAAATACATTAAAACGTCATTTACAAAACAATACAAAATTATTATTAATATAAAAGCTTGTTTTATTTCCTTTTAGTATAAACTATCAAGATTCAAATCTTAATCCCAGGACAATATGAAAAAGTTGGTGATTGGACTTATTTATGATCATTTATTTTTGTTTCTCTTCGATGCGACGCTTTTTACGTTCCAAATACTCGGTAACATTATCAAATTTCTTTTTGAACCACACTGAAATATCCTCTGGTGTCCAAGTGTATTCTTTAAATTGTTCCTCAACCATTTGCAACCAATTTAAGGGAGTGTCCGCACGGTGTGCACTTACTTTTATAACGAAGTGGTCATTTACTATTCCAGTCACATACAATCTATCCTGAGCATAGCATAAATTGCAGCAAATCATATCGCCGAAACTTATTAACTCGGGAGCAGAAAATTCCCATTGTTCATCATTAGTTTGCGCCAGTTGATAAGTAGCCACACATTCATTGGGTTGATGCAGCAAGACCGAAATTTCATATTTTTTGCTTTCTAAAGACCTTAAAGCGAATTTTATACCAGGTGCTGGTAACTGTATGCTCTTAAGTTCTTTGCCTTCTTTAAAATCCCAAAGCCGTAATGTTTTGTCTCCCGAAATCGAGATAAGAACATTTTCATTCAATAGTTCCAAACCCGAGACAAATTCTTTATGACCCAAACAATAACTATGAACATCATAAGTCTCTGGATAGTTTGTGACTCGTATTTTATCATCTCTGTCACATGTAATGATAAACTTTTCATCTTTGGACCATAAAATATCATAAACAATACTCAAGTGACCTAATAGCAATTTAGGAACTGCTTCAAATTCCTCACAGTTGTATTCATAACAATCCCCCGTTTTGTCCGTGACCAATAAACGTTTCGAATCGCTGCTAAATGCCAGTGCCGATGAAGCTCTAGCCAGTGTTCTTATCGATACCAGTTTGCCATGTTCTGGCCTTAAAGTGTACAGTAACAAGGCTTTCTGTCCAGCAGTTGTTACGGCCACCAGCTGATGATTTGGTGACAATTTAACATGTTGAATTAAAGGCTGTTCTTTACCAAAATTCTGTTGCTGTTTGGAATCCTCCTCCTGTGGCTCGCCATCATTGCTTGTATGATTTGTTATTTTAATGTCACATTTCGTTAAATCTTCCGGTAAAAGAATCTCTTTGAATATTTGTAAATCATTTGGATTTACAAATATTATACGTTTACTAAGAGCGATGACTAATTCTGGGTCAGAAGAAAATATTGTACTCATATTTAGTGAAATTTTAACAAATAATTGATGTAAACAGTAGAAAGTTGTCATAAATATTCAAATCCCACGTTATTAATATTGTGAGAGTGCTATTTATGTTTACATGTCAAAGAATGGTTCAATCAACCGCTGTTAAGAAAGAGTTGCCAGAAGTTATAAGGGATTTAATTGTCTAATAAAGGTGGCCACAGACTTACCGACATTTGCATATGACTTTTCAACATTGAAACATTGTATAAATTTTCGTGATCCTTTAAAAAAAAAACGTGTAACATTTTCTAAATTTATTATGTTCTTTTCAGATGTAAGTGTCAGTCCGTGTCTTAGCAGCTGAAAACTATATCCTGAGTTACATATTTTAACTTTTTTTTTTTAAATAAATGTCAAAAGATAAAACAAATTGTTTTAATATTATTTTTTGTAAAATTTTATATTTTTATTTAATTTTTTTTTTAACAATTATATTTATAAAAAAGAATATGTTAAATTCCGAAAATATCTATATTAAAAAAAAAAATATTTTAAACTTTATATGAAAAAATGTGTTACCAAAAATTTGTATACAAATATAAAAATTTGACCGAAAATTTGTAGATGAAAAATTTTTAAAGAACAAATATACATATATGAAAAAAAACTTTTACCAAAATTTTTATTTAAAATCTTTAAATTAAGAGTTTTCTATTCAAATTTTTAGTATCGAAAATTTTCTAAAAGAAAGAAGAAAAAATACTGATTATATATATATATATATATATATATATATATATATATATATAAATATATAAGTTAGTTTTGTTGATTTAGGTTCTATGAACCTCCGAAAAAATGAACTAAACAATTAGGTGATTCGACATAGAATGAATTTATTTCATAAAATTACTTAAAATTAAAATTTGAGGTAAAATAATAGCTGATTAATCATTATTAAATTTTACAAAATTTCCCAACGCAATGCAGAAATATTTAGTGCAGAATGAAATTTAATCCAAGCCAAGTAAAACCGAAAATTGCAATTAAGCGTATTATCTTAGTATGGGCATTCACGTCGCTCATCAAAATAATATGGGTATTCATAGCGTTGCTAACTCCTCCCCCTTTTAAGTGTCGTTTTAATATTATTTTTTGTAAAATTTTATATTTTTATTCAAATTTTTTTTAACAATTATATTTATATAAAAAGAATATGTTAAATTCCGAAAATATCTATATTAAAAAAAAAAATTATTTTAAACTTTATATGAAAAAATGTGTTACCAAAAATTTGTATACAAATATAAAAATTTGACCGAAAATTTGTAGATGAAAAATTTTTAAAGAACAAATATACATATATGAAAAAAAAACTTTTACCAAAATTTTTATTTAAAATCTTTAAATTAAGAGTTTTCTATTCAAATTTTTAGTATCGAAAATTTTCTAAAAGAAAGAAGAAAAAATACTGAATATATATATATATATATATATATATATATAAATATATATATATAAAAATTAAGAGACTAAATAAAACAGTCTCTTAATTTTGTTAACCTTGGCAACTCTAACAACCATCTGATGGAGAATATACAAATCAGCCGCTGTTTCAAATTTTAACCCTAAACTGACACACTAAATTTGTGACAAAAACAAAATAAATAATTCATTATCAACAACAAAAGTACGAAAATTAAAAAAAGTAATAAATATTTGCATTTTATGAAGATGGATATCGAACCAGTTTGGTGTATTCTTGGATCTGGGGGTCATACAGCGGAGATGTGTATAATTCTACAGGGATTATTGCAAAAAACCAAAGATATCAACAATTACAAACCCATGAAGTTTCTTGTGGCAAACACAGATAAAACATCCAAGGACAAAATTCAATTAACCATGGATGAGTTAAAGCAAAAAGTCGATGAAGATGATTTCATATATATCCCGAGAGCCCGAGAAGTGGGTCAGAGTTGGTTTACGACAGTCTTTACATTTTTGTATGCTCTATTCTGGAGTTTTTGGCTGGTCTTCAAGGAAAAGCCCCGTCTGATATTGTGCAATGGTCCCGGCACCTGTGTACCCTTTTGTATAGCTGGCTTTCTTTCAAAGCTAGCGAGAAGATCAAAAACGAAACTGGTTTATGTGGAAAGTTTTTGTCGTGTCAATGAGATATCCATGTCGGGACGCATATTGCTGCCCTATTTGGATGCTATGATTGTGCAATGGGAACCCCTGACGAAAATTGAGTACTTGGGTTGTAAAAAGATCAAATATTTTGGTAACATTTTGTAAACAAAAAAAAAAAACAAATTGTATTAAAACTTTAAACAAGTTACACTGGTCGTCATAAGATTGTCCTAATTAAATTTTGCGAATCATCTCCAAGATTAAACAGCTAAATGCAATTAAGCATATGTAACATGAACAGCAAGTACCTTTAGTAATTTTTAATTCAAATCGGATTTGTGGTAATTTTGCAGATTTCAAATTTTTTTGAATCTATTGAACCTAAAACCATCTACGGAATGATTAAAATTTGTGACATGCCTGTATATTTCGGAAGTATCTAATTTTTAAAATTTTTAATGCTAAAGCAAAAATAATTTGTTTTTAATTTTTTATATTTTATTAAATATTTATAAAAGTTACAAAATAAAATATAATTCCAGGTAAAGATTAGGATTTTGTATCTTCTTAAAGAAAAAATAACATTCTTATAACAGATACCAAATATTATTGAAACAAAAATTAAACAGAAATATTTTTTTAAACATACAAGAAACCAACATAAACATTTATATTAGTGGTTAAGAAGAAACACAAAATAAAAATATAGTAAATTATACATAAAAATTTAATAAAAACTACAAGCCTCTTCAAGTTTGAATAATAATAACTTATTTACTTAAACACTCATCCAGATGATCATTCATTTCAGTTGCTTCCACTTCTTGGGCACAAACAGGACATTGTTTTGTCGTTTTGTAGATACTACGTTGGCGATATAGACGAGTGTTTTCATCTTCAGAAGAAGAATTTAAATCAGCTTTTTTCGATTTAATTGATTTTTTAGAATTTGGCGAACGTTTAATGCCAGCTCTTTCTAGAAATTCCATTTCCTCTTCATCCTCATCCATGCTACTAGCTGAGGCAATTTGTTGTAATACATCATCGGAATAGCCAGCACTCCTTAGGATATCTTTAGTGGACTTTCTAGAAGGACGTGACTGTCTTTTAGGTCTAGCCTCTTTAGATATAGCCGCTAACTTTTTCATGGCTTTTTTCGGTGGTAAAATCTTAACGGATATACCAGTGCAGCCATTCAAGTGTTCTGCCAGCACAGATCTAGTCATTTTTTCTAGACATATGGGGCAGGTTATTATGTCATTGCGCTCATCAAACAGATAGCGAGACGAAGAAGGCTGACAATCGTTTTCCTTTTTAAATTCTGTCATCAATGTATCCTCACCAAAGAACTCATCGATAACACTAGTATCTGCCAGTTCTGAGGCAATGGAGAGATCTAAATTGTCGCCAACATTCTCATCATATTCATCATCGATTAACTCTATATCATCATCACACAAATTTATGGACTCATCCATGATTTCCTTTTTAATCATTGTTTGCCGTTGATCCAAAGTCATGTTTTTGTTAATTTTTGGTTTTGTAATTTTTTCGGAATCAGAACTGTCACCATCATCATCTTCATCCGAGGATAATGTAATCACTTTGTTAGTTTCCTCATGAAGCATGATGTCATCATCCACAACAACCCAATCTTTTTTGTTGTTGGAAGATACTTCATCGGCCACATAGATTATGTCTACAGAATCACGCGACTCAGTTGAAACTCGTCTACGTTTAGAATCACCTTAAATTAAAGATATAAAAATTTGTTTAAAAGTAAGTTTTTTGTTTTCACAAATTTTCTACAAAGTTTTCTATGTAAAGTATTTTTTTTTTTTTTTTTTTTTGTTAAATTAAGTCGCATTTACTTAAATTAAACTACCCCAATGTAAAAATTTACCTATTTAGACATAATCTTTATTATTTTTAACAATGACTTTAATTGTACGAATTAACCAAATATTTAAACACTCACCTTGTGGTTTATCATTATTATTTCGTTTATTCACAAATCCGCTATTTTTATCTGACTGATTACCACCACCATTATTTCCAAAACGTTTTGACCATATATCCCTCAAGTGTTTTCGATCCACGGCATCTTCGGGACTAGAGGATGTAGAGTTATTGTTTATACCAAAAGATGAAGAGGTCAGCGTACTACCACGCCCCCAATCATCTCTACTGGGAGTCGATGACTTCACACCAGATACAGCTCGTCCGCTGTTACCGTTGCTATTGCCAGATCCTAAACCTCCTAAATCCCTAAAGCCCATAACGTTTCGCAAGTTGCCACCCGGTGGTACAATTGCTCCACGAGATGAGTTATTACTAGAGTTACCGGATGCCGGCATATTCGTTTTGCTAATATTAAAAGGATCCGTAGATAAGCCTGGATATGATGATGGTGGAAAAGCTTTAGCAATATCAGAAGTATTAGGTGGTTTTGTTACATTACTAATATTTGTAGTAGTTGATGATTTTGTTTTGGGATTTAATAGCATTGTACCACCACCATTAGTCTTAACGGGCCCTAAAAGGAAAGACAGGAAAGGTAAGCGGAAAAAGTTGAACCATTTTTTGTGTTAAGAAACGAACCTTTAAAGCCATTGTTAAAATTACTTAACCCCTTTATATTAGATAATGTTGTAGAATTTGAACCCGGTTTTGCTACGACTGTGTTCTTATTTTGAGGTGTAAAGAACTTACGTAAATCATTTCCAGCTGCAGCAGTAGATTTTTTTCCACCGTCATTTTCTTTATCTTTAGCGGGCCTGCCTTTAGTTTTTTTCTCCGGCTCTTTTATTTTCATGAATGTACCTCCACAGTTCTGCAAATGGACGGCCCACCACTGATCGTTCGGTCCCGGAGCACGATTTGATGTACGTTTAACATATCCATAAAAGGGTGAACGATCCTGACAAATGCCATTACAACGCCACCAATGTTGCTTGTACAACTCCACCTCGTCATGAAAGGTATGATAGACGGTTATATTTGTGCCGGCTACTTTATTAATGGCACCCATTATCTTCTTAAAATTCGGTCCATGGCCGCCATTGCCCTCTCGTATATTCATAACAAAACAAAAGGCATGAATCATTTCATGTAACATGGTCTCCACCAAGTCTTTTCTTGGTCTTAAGCTCAACAGAGGCTGGCTTAAGCGTATTGTTATATCCATTCCAAAACGATTGCGCCGAGAATAGCAAATTCCAGCACAACTATACATTCGTTTACTCCATTCCAAAGTAACACATTTCAAACGGCCGTGAAAGAATTTTGTATCAAATTGGCCAAACAGTGCAAAAATGTCTGGTGTGGGATCTAGTGTCTCCCACTGGGGATGAACCAGGTTTTGGGTACGATTTAAAAAATCTTCATCTAAATTAGAATGTGGATTACTGCGTTTTATTTGTAAAGGCTTTTTTGAAAACACAAGATTTGTTGCTGGCTTTTTAAAATCGATCTCTTCAATATCACTGTCTCCTTCACCAGCCTCGGCATTCATGCGCTTTTGCATTTCCAAAGCAAATAAATAGTCCGCATCGTGCGACATGATTTTAATAACTTAATTTTATATTTTAAAAACAGTAAATAATGTTTTTTATAACTTTTCCGAAAAACAGTATCGATTTTTTAAACTTCCCGGACAAACACAACAATGAAATTTTTTGGTTTTTGCAAAAAAAAAATATTTGGCGCATTTCACAGCTGTTCGTAAATAAAAGCGAATTGATTTTTTTATGACCAGAGTGGTATTTTTTAGTATGTGAGTAAATACTTTTGTTTCCGTAATTGTGCTGTTAACCCACATGTACTTATCGCCCAAGTTTTTAAAAGGATATTTTTTGACGTTCTTAAGAAAAAAAAGGTTAAAGTTAAGCAATTTTCGGCTTAAGACTTTTTAATGATAATTTTTCAAAATATTTTTTTCATATGAAGACCTTATTTCAAAAATGATATTAGTAACGTATCCCTTTTCAAATAATACTCTGTCGAGGGAATGTTATACCACTAAAAACAAAAATTTAATATTTGGGCATTATCCTAAATAAGATATTAACGTTTAAACAACACATTAATTGTGTTTGTGAAAAAGCCATAAAATGTGGTCGAACATTCAATGTAAAAAGATAAGTTTCAAATAATTTAACATTGAAATAATTTAATCAGAAAAAGGTTAGGGGTTACTTTTCAAACGGTTAAAGATACTTAAATAAAATTTCATATAGTTAGAATAGAGGAGCTTTAGAGTTGTAGATAAACAGGTCAATGTACGGTCGGAAAGCTAACTTATAGCCTTTCAAAAATCTTAGTTTCGGACAATAATTTTGTATATGATAAGCAAAAAAACATTAAAACTTTTAAACTAAATGAAATATTTTCTCTAAATTTTAAAATTTGGTCAAAAATGCAACAGCAAAGACATTCCTGGAAACTTAAATGACAAAATACGAGTAATTTTTAAGTAATTGCGAAAAAACAAAAGGGCTTAACTGCAAGCTGAATATTTTCGGAAACCAAAAGAGCTTAACTACAATACAAATTTTGAGCAACATTTAAACTTTTGGTTATTAGTGAATAAATCGCAGTTTTTTCACAATACGCATAAATAATTTTGTAGCTAGATGTATTTTGCATTGCTATGTCATAATCAATTAAAAAATAAATTGTCATTTTTGTGTTAGTTAAGCCCTTTTGCATTTCAGGTGTTAATGAAAAAAAAAATGTATCTCTCTGTTGACGTATGCCTTCACAAAAGAAGCTAACACTCGTAGTTGATTGTTAGCACTCACGTACAACTAAATTGAAAATTTTGTTTTCAAAAAATGTAAGTAATATTTTTCAAGGAAATGTTAACAAAGATTTAATAATTCGATAAAGCAATTCAAACTTTAAATTATGTTTAATTTTCTTTTAATTCTGCAATCATCACGATCATCTTCTTTCACTAGATTTTATTCTATTTACCTTAAACTTCGTGTGCGTACGGCGCCGACGATGTCTGTTTTTTATATTGTCATTCCGTTGGTAATTTCCTTAATATTAGCTCAAAAACCAAAAACGATATATATTCTGAATCCTAATGAAATTCTAAGACGATTGAGCGATATCCGTCTGTCTGTCGAAATCACGATAACGCCTAAACAAAAGAAGTAAAAATATTCTTCACCTCTAAGAAAATTTTGGTATTGAAAATGGGCAAATCGGTTCACATTTGACCAAAGCTCCCGTATAACCTCGTCTAGGCTAATCGCTTATTTGTTAATAAATGACAAATTATAACAGCTATGATGATTTGGTATATTTTGGTATATAGAAGTTTCACATAAGCCTGAGGCAGCATATACAATTTCATCAAAATCGGTTCACATTTAGTCATAGCTCCCATATAAAAAGATTACGGAAACATCCTAAATTTCACCTAAAATACACTTAAATGCCAATAAATCACAAGAAAGTCTTATTTTGCACACTGGCTGGCATTGAGCCAGTGTGCAAAATTTTGTCACAATCGGTCACCATTTAACCATAGCTCCCATATAAAAAACTTACGGAAACACAAAAATTAAAAAAGAAAAAAGGGTTTATGTCCGTCTGTCCGTCAGATAAAAGTGTGATAGCTCCTTAACTACAAGAGCTAGAAAGACTAAATTAAGCACAAGGAAGTTTTATGTTAATGTCAGCCAGTGTGCAAAATTTTGTCACAATCGGTCACCATTTGACCATAGCACCCATATAAAAAAAAACTCATTAATATTTGTTATTAATGACATGACTGCATGACTGTTAAATTGATTCAATCTGAATGAATTCGCCTTGTTAAAAAGATACCAAAATATACAACTCTGAGAGGGGACTTAAAAAATTTAGAAAAAAAAAATCAATACCAAAAGTACAGAAGAACGTCTGTCGTAGGAATAGAAAAATTTATTTCATTGTTAAAAATAATATAATTTTAAATGGAAGGACTTGTAAACTACAGCAGTGAAGACGATCAGGATGATTATCCCTATGGAAAAGTGGTAATTATAAAAAGTATTTAAGAACTTAGGATGCATTAAAAAATGTAGATGCAAACGTGAAAAAAGATGGCTGACAACTAGGAAAATCTCCCTAGTATAGAGAAAAAATATTTTCATTAAATTGGATTTTAAAAAATTTTAAACAAATATTTGAGAATTTAGCTTAAAAATTAGTTTGTACTTTTAAATAACACCTTATTGCTGTTTCTGAATAGTTGCCAAATTCCTTTAGGCTGTTCGAGAACGTGGTGGTGGTGCCCACAGCACCGGAAGACCTACTGCTGATGCCAGTGTGTCCTTAAAACGCCCCTATGAAAACTCAAGAAATGGCAGTTGCGAACATGACGGATCCCCATATGGCAAAGGTCGCGGTATTGGAAGCGAACGTTATAAAAGTGGAAATGCCCATTATGAGGTAATAATCAACAATATTTTTATATTACGTTATAAATTATGCATATTATAGTATATTACATTAATTGCTTCTTATATAAATCTATTAGTTTGAATAGCGATTTATGAAATAATATTTAGAAGTAGCCAAAATCGTCTTCTCATATTAGGGAAATACATGCATATTTAGGAAGTTATTTTTCGTTGATTGTGTAAAGTAGTACAAATGCCGGATGTAAACGAACTTATGCTAACATAATTTAACTAACGATTAGCTATTGATAGGCTTAACAAGGAAAAATAAGTATCTCGATATTATTTGAAATGTTGAAATGGAATAATTTTAAATCATAAATTTTAATTTGATGTATTAAGTGCATCGAAAGAAACATGGTACGCTTGTATCTTAGCACGAACAGAACCCTTTCATAGAGCTTTAGGACAGTGTGATAAAAGTGTTATCACATAATTGTTGATACAATTATTTACTGTTCTCTTGTCTTGTCATGTTCCCTTTGCAATTCCAATTTATAGTACAGTAAGTAGTAGTTAAGTGGTATGGTCAAATTTTAAGCAGTGAAAATGTTTTTAAAAGCAAAAAACATTTTTTTTCAAGTGAAATCAGTAGCTCTTGTTTTATAATGAACTTCTACTTTAAACCAAAATTTTTTCCATTTCCTAAAAAAACATTTAGACTTATGAGTGTAGAAGTCATATATTTGACTACTGCAGATTAGTAATCTAGTACAAAACTGTTGTAGTCGAAGTAGAAGTCTTTGAAATATTTTAAATCTCTAATTTGATTTTATGATGAATATGCCTTTAAAATATATATTTGAATAGAATACTTTGTAAAAAATGTCGATCTAATCTAGAAAAATCTTAAACCCACAAAAAAAAAAAGAAAAATTTTTGATTCTTAAATTTTTCTTAAACATTTTTTTATAAAACAAATTTTGTATTCATAATATTTCTATAAGAAAAAATATGGAACTATATTTTGTAAAATAAAAATTTGAAAAATATCTGAATATTCATGTAAAGATTGGTTTATTGATACATGCACCTTTAATAGTCAAAGAAAAAATTTACATAATATTCAGATAATGATAAGTTTTATATAAACTTAAATTTCGATAAAATTGGTCAACATTTGATCCTAGCTCTCGTAATATAATTCAGAAAAGAGATGGTTTCCATTATTAATCCTTTAACTATTTAAGCTTTTGGTTTGGAAGTTATAGATAGACCTTTAAAACCCAAAAAATACATATAAAAATATATTTGTAATTTATGAACCACGAGTGCTCGCAAGAAGCTTTCAAAAGAGATATTCCATTATTAAATATAATTTTAACAACTTAATTCATTGATTAATAATACGAATGCAATTTTTTGTACTTCATAATGAGTATACTCGACATAAACAATTAAAGAGTAAAGAAATGTTAAAAACTTCTAGATATCGGTCAATATTTGCCATCGATCTAAAGGCCTTAACCAACTTGAAAATAATTAACATTTCTAAATCTGTTTTTTCCTGTAATACTATGTAAATCGAAATATAATCGATTTTTTTCATTTGATATAATTGCAATTTAAATTACTTCTATATAATTAATAAATATATAATTTATAAAAAATCGTCAAACTCCTAATAAATATCTCACCCTTTTGGTAAATTTTTGATGTATTCGAATGATAGTTGTTCTTAATTGCAATATCAATTTTAATTGATGAAATATTAAATTGAATATACGTTGTTAGGAAATGAAAAAACGTTCACATTTAAATCTCTATGAATATCTTTTTAAAATTCAATTTCAAATCAGTTTTTTGTCTGTTCCTTTTCTTTTGAATTGATACATACATGTCCATTGTGTTTTTGCTCTTATACTTGAATGAAATTTTCGTTTAGGTATTGTATTCGTATATTTATTTACAATATATTCATTTTTTATTGTTGTTTTATTTAGTTTTACTCATTTTTACATTATTAATTAAATATCAACTTTTGTTATTATTATATTGTATAAACAAAAAAAAAAAAAAAAAATACAAACCTAAAGTTTTTATACCAAAAAAACTCAACCTATAAAGTTTCCAAAAAAACTTCTACCGATCACCATATAAAAGTTGTTACAACATCACAACTCTATGTAGAAAGAGTTAGAATATTGAATGATTGAAAATCTATCACAAATTCAATTAGTAGCCGCAAAGTAACAGGCAGGCTTTAAATACATATGAGTTGCCTGAACAACTTCTCTACGTCCCTATTAGAAACGCTAAATAACAATGACACACAATGATTAGTGCGAGAGTCTTTCAATTGAATTGAAAACAAAAGCAGCCCCTAAACGTGAGTATGACTAATTTTAATAACTAACAAGAACTTTAAAATTTTCTTACAGGAGTGTTTGTTTGTTTTTATAAAAAATATAAAAACGAAATTATATTTATTTAATTTAATAAAATTTGTATTTTTCCAAAATAAAAAAGGTAAAGGAGTAAAACTAAATTCTTATAAATATTTTTGTTTCATATTTAGAATTTTACTAATAGTATTTTTTAAATATAAAAACATACCAAAGGTTTAGCTTAGTTTTTTAATTAATTAAAACATACACATTTATTTAAAAGTGTGAGTTATTAACATTTTCAGTATTCTTGCACTAATATTTTTTTTACAGGATAAATATAAAATTGATAGAAGAACTGACAAATCGAGGGAACACAGAGATAAAAAAGACAATCGGGAGTCAAGGAATAACAGAGATTTTAGAGATGATGGCAGAGATTATGATAACAGTCATAAATACGATTATAAAAAGGTATGAAATGTTATAACACTAAAATTAAATGATTTATAAATAATTAGAAATTAATTTCTTCAGGTTGATGACCACAAACGCTATAGGGAACCAAAGAGAGACTATAAACGGGATTCCGATGACTATCATAGAGAAGATAAAAGATATAATCGTTTCGACGAAAGGAAATCTAACTATAATCCAAATTATAAAGAACGTTTTAATAATTCAAAATCACGTTATGAAGAGAAAAAACATTATGATGATCGTTTCGATGAGGAAAGAAGAGAGAGGTTAAATGAGGAGAGGCGTTCTGGTGGGGGCCCCAATTCCGAAGATCGTAAAAGAGACTTTAATGATAAACGTAATTTTAACCATGATGATGATCGAAAAGCTGATCGTCGTAATAATGATGATCGTAAACAGCGTTCCTATAATGAAGATCGTTCAAACACATATCGTCCCAGACGTTCAAACTCTCCAGGTCCATCACGCAGCAATAACATCAATAACAAATATTATGAACGTAAGGATGAAGGTAGCTCACGGCGTGATCGTAAACGCCATTCGAGATCCAGATCACGTTCTCACTCTGCCGAAGCAACTCAATCTAAATTGACAGACAACAACAGTGTACATCAGAGATCGACAGCAGGTGATCTTTCTGTAGAAACTAAACGTCCAGAAGGAGAAACACATGTTACTGATAAGAAATCCCTACCCACAGCTAGAAACTTCGAAGCTCTTTTGAACCTGCCACTTAGTGAAAATGCTCCCAAAATTCCCAATATTCTTACTGTACCTGCAACTAGCACCGCAGTTGGTTCCATCCCAACATCTGCTCCTGTCCAATTACCCAGTTATTACAACCCGAATGTTATTAACCCCAACAAGTATGTTGAACAAATGCAAAAACGTAAACTAATTTGGGGTGCCAAAAAAACCGAGGACTCTGCTTCGAAATGGGGCCATGCTCAGTTCTCCCAAGATCAAGATGGCAAGGTGGCATCTAAATTTATGCGTCTAATGGGTATTAAAAATTCAAGTGGCGATTCATCCACCTCACCAAACAATGAAAGTGAAAAGAAATCTCCAACTACTACTACAACTACTGATGTCAAATCCCGTGAAGCCATGTTTTCATCTATGGAACAACAATACGAAGTAGCACGTCAGGTTACACACACTATGCGAGGCGTTGGCTTAGGTTTTGGTTCACAGCCTAGACCTTATTAAATAGAAGAAGTCCTTATAATGAAATATACAAAAGAATAAAGTGAATTTTGAAGTTATTTTTTTAACAAAGCATGAATTTGTTAATGTGAGCATAAATATATAAGTTTTACATTATTTTAATAAAAAATGTAAACAACATTCTAGTTATTCTGAAATTGAAAATAAATGAACAAATTATTAACTACAAATATATATAAAATAATTAAGTTATTTTATTCTAAAATCGATTTTTTGTTAAAAAAATTTCTGTATAAAAATGTTTTATTAAAAAATTTTTCGTTACAAAGAATTTTTTTTAAAAACAGCTTACAACGATTTTTTTTAATTTGTATACAGAACATTTTTAAATATACAAATTTTTGTATAGAAAATTTTTTAGGTAAAAATTTTTGTGCAGAAATTATTTTTGTATAGAAAATTTTTTGTATAAAAATTTTCATATAGAAAATTTTTCGGTATAAAAATTGTTATAAAGATAATTTTTCGGTATACAAATTTTTACATAGAAAATTTTTCTATAAACAATTTTTTGTCCAGACATTTTTTCTATATAAAAATTTTTGTACAGAAAATCTTTTGGTATAAAAATGTTGGAATAGAAAATTTTTCAATATAAACATTTTTGTAAAGAAAAGATGCAAACATTTTTGTATCTAAAATTTTTTGGTATACAAATTTTGTATAGAAATCATTTTGGTATACACATTTTTCGGTTTTTTAATGAAAAATTTTTTATAGAAAATTTTTCGGTATAAACATTTTTCGATATAAATTTTTTTTAGAGAGAATTCGGTATTAACATTTTGTATATAAAATTTTTAGGTATAAAAAATTCTTATAGAAAATTTTATTTGAAATATTTTGATGTACATATATCCATTTTTATAGAAGATTTTTCGTTATGAACAATGTAATATTAAATTTTGTGTAGGATATTTTTCATTATAAACATTTTTTATAGATAATTGTCCGATAGAAAAATTGTATATGATGTTTTGGTTAAGAACTTTTTATTGAAAATTTTTCGGTCATAATTTTTTTATGAAAATCTTTTGTGTAAAAATTTAAAATTTTTGATAGAATATCTTTCGGTTATACATTTTGTTATAGAACATTTTTAATAAAAAATTCTTTGTTTATTTTTAGAAATTAATTTGGTTTAAAATTTTTCGATTATAAACTTTTCGTAGAAATACTATTAAAATTTTTTATAGAAAAATGATTTTCTTCAAAGTTTATCTAAAAAGTTTTTATAAAAAATTTTTAAATGAAATATAATTCATAGATATTTAGCTTGATACACAAATAAATTAGTTTTCATATTTAATTTAATATAAAGACCCTATAGTTTATCCTACAGTGTATTTTCCAGTGGTTGATACTGCACAACATATACATATCATCCGCTGGCTCATGTTCTTCTCCTCAGCTGTTGTTGACAGTTTTTTTGGAAAATAATAACAACAACAAAATCAAAATAATAAATACAAGACAAAAATTCTAATTTGCCAAGTTGTCATCATCCCCAAAAAATAATAAGAAAAATTATCAAATTTATATTCAATAAATACAGAAATTATTTAAAAAGACTCAAAAACAATTAAAATAAGTGTATGTGCATAGAGTAAATGTTGTGAGTGTTAGCAAAATGTCTTGGTTAAATAATAGTCTCAATACGATAAAGGGTCAACTGACGACATTGGCCCAAGAGATTCTTGAGGAAACCGCTGGTCCAGGTGATGCGGAATATCATAGTGAAACACCTTTAGTTGTTGACAATAAAACAGCCATTAACCTTTTGGCCGATACGCAAAAAGACAAAGAAGATTTGGATAAATTATGCTATGAAAAAGACATTGAGGTAAGAGTTGTTGGGTGGAGGTGGTGATGTGATTGTGGGGCATGTATGCATTAACAAACGTAGTATAAGTACAACACTCAACTACATCTAGTATAGATAGAAAATTCGATTTTTTTACATTTAGATTAAGTAAAATTACTTTATTTTTAAAGGAAAAAAGTTTATTAAGAAGTTGCCAGTAAAAGTTTTGTCACAACTTATCGATTGTTACCCTATATTTGATGGCTTTGCTTTTGTTTAATCTCAAAGAAATGTAAATATCGTATGTACCTACATGCTTAAATGAACTTAATATTTAAGTGGATCCTTAGCCACCTTTCATTTCCTTTTATATTCCCAAGGTCAACAAGCGATGTCACATTTATGATTATTGCAAAATTATGCTTTTACAGATGTTGTTACATATTCCAATGAAAATCTTTAAATAGCTCTTTTTGTGTGTTTGTCCATATCGCTCAGTTTGTGCAAAACTGTCATAAGCCAAAAATAATAGATTACTTTGAAATTTTCATATTATTTTATAATTGCAGCTATGAAGCTAAAATTTGATAGCAATTGAAATAACATTTCGATACATTCATCAGAATTTTGCCTTTCGTTTTCATAATAAACTTTAAAATCAATAACACACGTTAGTAGTAATATTATTGGCCACAGCTATAGTTGCACAACTTTTGTCGACTATAAGCGAATTTGGACTATAACCGATTTTTTAATGCCACTTTATGAACTTTAAGTAAAGCTGGATATAATCAATCTTTAGACTAAATAAAAATTTCGTATTTTCTTCAATAAAAACACTTTAAGCTTGGGATCCATTTTAATGTTTGAGAATAATAGGTTTTTCATGAAATATAAAAATTTTGAATTGGTCACTTTTTAAAAGAATTCTATTATCTTTTATTGCTTTTTTGTTAAAGCAGCCTCTCAAAAATCGAGTTACAAATAATTTGGTGAAAAAAGTGAGAATTTTTTTCCATATAATATCAGCCACAGATACAAAGAAAATGTGGCCTTTAAACGAAAGTGGACTTAAAGCGGAATAGACTTGAAAGCGAATAATTTGTATGAAATACGATAAGACTATGACAGTATTGCTTTATATCCTTTTGTGGCCTTTAATCGGAATGACTATAACCGAAAATTACTGTAATATGGAAAATAATAGGACTTCGAGAAATTGGATATCACTGACTTGAAAATTGAAAAGCGTCGAATTTTTTGTTTTTAAATATCAGATTTTGGATTATGACAATAATGCGGCAAATGAGCGAAATGTGCTTGCAAGAAACTTTTTTATTTGCGGTTTGTTTATATGAATTAATTGTAAAACATTGAGGTTTTTGTTCAACCTAAAGGCTGGTTTCTATGTTCTTATAAAATCTAAACTTTTGATAATATCGCCTAGTAAAAAAATCTTTTATGAAAAATTTGTATCCGAAAAATTTTTACAAATAATTGTTGGTCTATAGAATTTTTAAAAACAATTTTTCGCCCGAAAAAATTTCGTTGAAAAAAGTTAACTTCGAAAACTTTTTTCAATCCCAAAAATTATTATTGGTAAATTTTTTCATTAAATATTTTTCTTCCTAAACAATTTTTTTTTACCGAAATTTTTTTTTTTTTTCAAAATTTTTCAACAAAATATATAAAATTTTGTTCTTTAAGAAACAAAAAAAAAAAATTTTTTAAAATGCGACTTCCATGCTCTCGTCAGAAAATACATGACATCTTTAAAACTTAAATAACTTTCCTTTATTTCTTCCGACAGATTTTAGCTCTTCGAAAACAAATTGAAACATTACAAAATCAAATAAGTGATACTGGAGGTGGAAGCGGTAATACAGCAAGTGGTGGCGCAAATAGTGGACGCACTTCAAAAACGGTAAGCTTTTATTTTGAAAAACTGAAAAGTATAACAAAAATAAAAATATCAATATAACGATTTATGAATATATGCAAGTTTTTTTTTATATTCCGGAACCAGTGCGAGTACTTCGGTAGAATTCTTAAAATTAACATTAACTAACAGATATTAAGAATTCTTTTACCTAAATGATTTATACATAATTTAAATACATATTTACATTTTGATAAAAATGCAACGTATATTTGTTTTGTTTGCCAACGTTGTCTGTTTACAATTAAATGCATTTGGAAGATAATCTTTTCTTATCGAAAGATAAAAATATGTATTTCGTGCAATATACTCAAGGTTCAAAGTTGTTACTATCTCATCTAGGGAAAAACGCAAAGATTTTTTAATTCGTCTTCTTTAATTTCTAATATTCAATTCATTTAGCTAAATTTTTAGCGAAAATTTTCGAATTCTACTGTATTTCTTATGTAGACTTAATCAAAAAGCACATAATATTTTTAGTGTGTCAGTACTTTTATACGTTCAAAAACATTTTCTTCAGTCCCTCTAGGTTTACTTTAGTTTTGAACAATACAATTTTTTATCATAAACCGTCTTTTTGTTTATTTTATTTTGATTTGTATTTCATATTTGTTTTATTACATACTCGCTTAAAATAAAAATCCTAAATAAATGATAAAAATTTCCTCCATATTTTTTTTTACCATTTCACATTTTACCTGTCGTAAACTGCGGTCGTTCGTCACTTAATTCCGAAAATAAATAGAACATTTGATTAAATTAAACGCGATCGAAAGGTTATCCATTCCATGTATTTTGTTGCAACTGTACTATATAATGAACATGTCCTATTTTTTGTAAAAGCGAGTTTAATTAGTTTAATAAAAACGATAACGATTTAATAATTCTGATTTATAAATAATTTTTATTGGTTTCATGCTATTTTTAATTTAATATTTTTTGTATTGATTTAATGTGATTAGGATATTTATGATTTATCCATGAAGTGGTGGGAGGTTGAGAGACTTTTTATATTAAACTATTTTCTAAACATATTTCCATTTTTTGTGGTTTCTAATGTTAAATCTTTCATTTCATTTTAGTTTTTAAAAAAATTTCCATTATACAATATTCATTGCTAATTAAAAAAATTGTTTAAGATAAAATTTTTATATGAAAAAATATTCTACGAAAAAATACTTTCCGAAGAGATTTTTTAAGTCAATATCGAAAAAATAAAATATTTTTAATGAAAATATTTTTTATATTTCACGAAGGGACGATAGCAAAATTATAAACCGCTTTTCACCAGATTCAGTATCGCTTATCCTAGTACGAAAAGAAATATCTGTGATATAGATTTGAAATTTTAATCTGTACTTTAATAACAAGCTTTACATAAAAAGCCAGCCGGACTCGAAAAGTTTCCTATAAACAAATTAAATATAGAACATTTTCTATAAAAAAAAATTGGATATCTACAAATTTTTTTAAAAAAATTGTATTTAGAGAGAAATTCGGATAACGAAATTTTGATCAAAAATATTATATAGTGAATTTTGATCAAAAATTTTAAATAGTGAAGATTTTATGAAAACTTTTTTATAGTAAAATTTCAGTCAAAATTTGCGCTTGGTTAAATTTTGATCAAAATTATTATATAGTAAGAGTTTGATCAAAATTATATTCATATGAAACACTTTATTTTGAAATGGGAATAAGTCCACATTGCAACAAAAAAATAATAAGTTAATGATGGGGAAAGGTTCTGCAGATGTGAATCTTACTATGCAAAAAATAATTAATTTATAATAAAATATAAATATAATAAAAATATTTGCAATTTTTTACAATTGAAAACAAAAATATTGAAAATTTGGCGAAATGATTTTTAATTTTTCAAAAATTTACCTTTTATAGGCAATTTTTCAAAAGTTTACTTTTTATAGAAAATTTTTCAAAAGTTTACTTTTATAGGAAATTTTTTAAAAATTTACTTTTTATAAGAAATTTTTCAAAAATTTACTTTTTATAGGAAATTTTTCAAAAATTTACTTTTTATAGGAAATTTTTCAAAAATTTACTTTTTATAGGAAATTTTTCAAAAATTTACTTTTTATAGGAAATTTTTCAAAAATTTACTTTTTATAGGAAATTTTTCAAAAATTTACTTTTTATAGGAAATTTTTCAAAAATTTACTTTTTATAGGAAATTTTTCAAAAATTTACTTTTTATAGGAAATTTTTCAAAAATTTACTTTTTATAGGAAATTTTTCAAAAATTTACTTTTTATAGGAAATTTTTCAAAAATTTACTTTTTATAGCAAATTTTTCAAAAATTTACTTTTTATAGGAAATTTTTCAAAAATTTACTTTTTATAGGAAATTTTTCAAAAATTTACTTTTTATAGGAAATTTTTCAAATATTTACTTTTTATAGGAAATTTTTCAAAAATTTACTTTTTATAGGAAATTTTTCAAAAATTTACTTTTTATAGGAAATTTTTCAAAAATTTACTTTTTATAGGAAATTTTTCAAAAATTTACTTTTTATAGGAAATTTTTCAAAAATTTACTTTTTATAGGAAATTTTTCAAAAATTTACTTTTTATAGGAAATTTTTCAAAAATTTACTTTTTATAGGAACTTTTTCAAAAATTTACTTTATATATAAAATTTTTCAAAAATTTACTTTTTATAGGAAATTTTTCAAAAATTCACTTTTTATAGGAAATTTTTCAAAAATTTACTTTTTATAGGAAATTTTTAAAAAATTTACTTTTTTATAGGAAATTTTTCAAAAATTTACTTTTTTTATAGGAAATTTTTCAAAAATTTACTTTTTTTATAGGAAATTTTTCAAAAATTTACTTTTTTATAGGAAATTTTTCAAAAATTTACTTTTTTATAGGAAATTTTTCAAAAATTTACTTTTTATAGGAAATTTTTCAAAAATTTACTTTTTATAGGAAATTTTTCAAAAATTTACTTTTTATAGGAAATTTTTCAAAAATTTACTTTTTATAGGAAATTTTTCAAAATTTTTTTTTTTTATAGGAAATTTTTCAAAAATTTACTTTTTATAGGAAATTTTTCAAAAATTTAATTTTTACAGGAAATTTTTAAAAAATTTGCTTTTTATAGGAATTTTTTTAAAAATTTACTTTTTATAGGAATTTTTTTAAAAATTTACTTTTTATAGGAAATTTTTTAAAAATTTACTTTTTATAGGAAATTTTTCAAAAATTTACTTTTTATAGGAAATTTTTCAAAAATTTACTTTTTATAGGAAATTTTTCAAAAATTTACTTTTTATAGGAAATTTTTTAAAAATTTACTTTTTATAGGAAATTTTTCAAAAATTTACTTTTTATAGGAAATTATTCAAAAATTAACTTTTTATAGGAAATTTTTCAAAAATTAACTTTTTATAGGAAATTTTTCAAAAATTAACTTTTTATAGGAAATTTTTCAAAAATTAACTTTTTATAGGAAATTTTTCAAAAACTCATTTTTTATAGGAAATTTTTCAAAAATTTACTTTTTATAGAAAATTTTTCAAAAATTTACTTTTTATAGGAAAATTTTAAAAAAAATTTTAAAACTACTTTTTATAGGCAATTTTTAAAAAATTTACTTTTTATAGGGAATTTTTCAAAAAATTTTTTTATAGGAAATTTTTCAAAACTTACTTTTTATAGGAAATTTTTCAAAAATTTACTTTTTATAGAAAATTTAATAAATTTAATAAAATAGGTCTCCTATATTTTTAAAAACACAAAACCCGTTATATCTCAATTTAAAAAAAAATGGACTAAATCCACTTTCAAAATAAGGTCTTCATATATTATCAAACATTTTATATGAAAAAATTGTATATGGGCAAATCCGAAAAACATTAAACCAAGGACAATATTTTAAAACTGTCAAAATCACGTATTTATGTTTATAAAAAGATTTACCATATATTGATCCCTTAGAATATATAATGGATACAATTTTTGATTGCTCTCATCGTGAATGGTAGGTCTGTATTTGCACCCATCTCGAATTTTTATAAATTATTTTTAAATAATAGGTTTTTTTAAAGTTCATAAAAATCACAAAATCATCCATTTAGGTATCAAGTTTCAGTATAGGCTCAAAGTCTGCTTAATTTCATACAATTAGATGTATGAAACCCCATCAAAAGTAATTGGAGTGATATAAATAACGTCTAGTAAAAAAGGGCTCACATTGTGTAGCGTCCGTCACAGAAAAAAAGTTTTTTTTTTTTAATTTGACTAGTGCAATTTTTAGTTTTTTCTCCAATTGAACTTGGTTCGTAAAGAGAATTTATAGTGTTCTTTACATTAGGCTAAAAATATAAACATATTAATATAGCATTTTACAGAAAAACATGTAATGGAATGTGTGTAGAGTCCGTCACAGTATATATTTTTTACAAAATAATATTTGTTAAATACAAAATTTACGAACACATGTCTGCCTTATTCATAAAGCAATAACACTGTCTATATCCACAGATTAAATTTAAGGTATTAGGTGTTAAGAAAACATATAGTGGGGCAAATTTGACGCTGCAAATTTGATTTTTTTTTGATTTTTGGGACACTCTAACATCTAGCCGCAGCATTCTTGGGACGAAAAATAAGATGTAAAAAGTGTAAACTTAAAATAAATATATATATTTAGCCGTTTTGTCACATTTTAAAATTGTGCCCAAAAATCGCATTTTAACCGCGAACATGAAAAGGAAGTAGATGAAATTCGGAAACAAATAAAACCATTATTTTTACTGATTAATTAATCCTTAAAAAAATATGAAATATGAATTTTTTCCTAATAAAAAACATTCAAGTAAAAACTGTGTCGTCCGTCACGTAGCGTCCGCAACAGTACATTTATGGATTTTTGGTGAAACTGGAAACTTAAAAATATTTTGTAGAAGCTGTTTTGTAATCCTCTGATTTTCCTCTATCTTCAATGTATTTACAATTTTTTATTACCGATTTGATAAAATTTACAGAAACACGTGTTGAAAAAAAGTCACTTCCATTTTTTGTAGCGTCCGTCACAGCACTTTAAAATATATCTTTTTCCTCCAAAGGAAGTATATTAACAAACGTTATTTGAGAGCGCAATCGATGGGCTATAATTCTCCGGAATCTGTTAAAAGATAACTCGTGTAAAACGACAATGGGATTCATTTAAGTAAAACAAAATTCGTACAAATGTATTGTCCGTCACGCAGGATTTGCCCATATACCAAATTTTATCGTCATAGCTATTATAGTTTGTTATTTATTAGCAAATAAGCG
Source organism: Stomorhina lunata (assembly GCA_933228675.1). NCBI lineage: Eukaryota > Metazoa > Arthropoda > Insecta > Diptera > Rhiniidae > Stomorhina > Stomorhina lunata. The sequence goes on along the minus strand of OW121743.1, from coordinate 93,776,891 downwards.
ATTAGCCTAGGCGAGGTTATACGGTAGCTATGGTCAAATGTTAACCGATTTTGCCCAATTTCAATACCAAAATTTTTTCAGAAATTAAAATTATTTTTACTAAGTTTCAGTGAGCTAGCTCCTTTCGTTTTGGCGTTATCGTGATTTTAACAGACAGACAGATGGACATCGCTCAATCGTCTTAGAATTTCATAAGAATTCAGAATTCTTTGTTGATCCAATATTAAGGAAATTACAAACGAAATGACAATCTCAATTCTTTTTGATGGTGGGTATAAAAATTGTTTATCGAAAAATTACTATGAAAAAGTTCGAATTTCAAAAAAAAAAAAAAATATATTTTCAATGAAAACAATTTTTATCGAAAATTTTCTGTAAAAAAATTATCTAAATTTAAATATAAAACAATTTTCCATTAAAAATAGTATATCGAAAAATTTTCTACAAAAAAAAAAATTTTTTAAAAAAATGGGAAAAATAGTTTTTCGAAATATGCTAGAAAAAATGTTGTCTACAAATTAAAAAAATATTATAACCAAAAATTTTCTATGAAAAATTTTAATATCCCAAAAAATGTTAAACAAAATTTTGTAATATTAAAAATTTTCTTTCTACGGAATATCGAACAATTTAAAAAAATTTAAATTCAAACATTTGTTTATAAGAATATTGAATTGACTAAATGTTTCTTTTTTTTTTTTACAATTTTTGTTCTATGATGATGTAAGTTTGGTGGAAAAGTTTTCAAACTATCTAAGTACAGTTCGATTAGTCGCTTGTCAAGCTACATACAAAGCCATTATGTTCTATTTATTTTATCTTTAATAAAATGTTGATAAAACTCACTATCTTTGAAAACCACCCTAATTAATGTTTATAAAACAAAATTTGTCGTATCATATTTTATTGTTATAATATTTTTGATAGTTAGAAATGCAAATCGTGTCCTCTTCTCTATGAACAGGATTTTTATCTCCCTTAACTTTTGTGTGTATTAGAATATTGATTGATCTTATCTAACTTTTTAGCTATTTAGTCCATATTGTCAAAACATCTATCTGTCTATTTATCACCTGGTCTAAAACTGTTTTCATATATGGGTGGGTGGGGGTATTAAAAAATATTAATATATCTTTATTGCACATTTTTTGGAGCTTGGGTATATAAGGGGGTTTACTAACTACATCAAATTCATTTGTATAATTTGAACTCTATCACATCGAACCCGCATAAATAAAGTGTCATATATAAATTATTTGCAAAGTTAAAATTCTTCTTTTGTTGTATTAATTGCTTTTTAAAATTTAATTTTGACCTGAATTAGTGTAAATTTTTTTTCTACGAAAACAAAACGTGTTAAGCATTTAAAAATAGTTCGTTTTAAAAGGGAATTACTTTTTATCTTAATTTGAAATTTAAATATTTGTTTAAATTTATTTGTTGGCGGAAATAAGACACACATTGTTGTAATAAAGATAAGAAGAAAAAAAAAACTAATTATTACAAATATCAAGAAATTACCATAAGGTAAGTTAAGCTGTTCTTTTAAATGTTTCTTAACAAATATTTTCGTTGTATTTCTTTGTGTTCAAAAGAATATTTTATTTGTTTCAATATATGTAGATACTCGTGCATATAGTATTCATTCATTTTGGGTAAATAGAATTAAGTAAAAATTGAGCAAAAAAAATGTTTCACTGTAACACGATGTCATAAATTTAAAAAGAAAACGAAAAGTAAATATTTGAAACTTTGAGACAACGGAAAAGAAAATTTGCATTAAGCGCCCGGCCTTCATTTAATTACTAATTGTACAAAATACAAAAAGTACTTGTTAAAAGCAATAGAATAGTTAAGAAAATTTGTTAAAAATGTGTTTTTTTAATATTTAGAGGTTTTTTTTAATTTTCGTTTTTTTTTTTTTTCTTATCTTTAACACAATAGAAACACATTTTTTGTTCATTAATATTTGTTCACAAGTTTAGAGTTTAACGACTGTATTATTTGTAGTACAATATATGGTCGAATTATACGAATATGCAGGTACTTTAGGCATACGAAAAGTATGCAGTCAGTCAGTAACTGCTGTTTAATGTGTCACAAAATAACTTTTGTTAGAACTACGTGTGGATTTGTACTTTTGAGATACTCATAGGCTATAATTTGTACGTTTGAAAAACTAAATATGTACATATGTTAGACAATGTTTTATATGTTAAAAAAAACTGAAAATGAAAATGAAACAATAATGATGAAAATACACTTGTGTTTTATTGTTTAACTAAGAAATTGAAGCTTAACAAAGGGAAACTTAAATGCAATTAGAAATTTATGGTAAGAAGGGACTTTTGAAGAGTGCTATATACTAATAAATAATTTTGATACTAAATTTAACTTATATATCGAGTGTCTATATTCAATACCGACTATGAACCAATTAGAATATTTTCAAGGAGAAGCAAAAAACTGTTTAATATCCAAAATATTTAAAAAGAAGTCAATCAGGGGTGTCATAGAAACCAATTTCATTGGTATTGGTTTTGAAAACGACAAAAAAATTAAATTGGTGTCATGAATTCCAATATTGATGTTCGAGCTACATTTTCTATTGGTTTTATGTGTCACAGAAAATATTATTATTGGTTTAGTATTGGAAATAAACCAAGCTACTTACAGTTAACAGATTTAATTTCAAAATTGGTCTATCAATTTAAAACAAAGGCGTTACTGGCCAACTGGTGTCTCTTTCGATTTAAAGATCCACTAAGAACAGATTTATGAAAATTTGCCCTGTGGGGGATAAAAAAGGGAAAATTCAATAACGCTATAATTCCCAAACTAAAAACAATAGAACCAAAATTGAAATCGAGTTTGGATCAGTTACAAAAATGATAAAAAAAAATAACCGTACATGTGGTAAGTACATTTCGAAAAAAGGGGAGAAAAAGAGAAAAATTATTTTTGGTACTTTTTAGATTTAACTTTCAAATAAAAAGAGATGGGTGAAAAGTTTACATAGTATTTTTTATCATGTAATAAAATAAAAACAAGTTTTGGTACTTTTTGTCTTTGGAATCAATGAACCGTATCGACAAACATAAAAAATATCACAAATAGGGAAAATTGTAAGGCTAGAATATTCTTTGTGTGGAGGTACTGGCGAAGCAAATGCATATCAACATATTTGTTTGCAATTTAATGAATATCGCATGTAAGTGACAATCGTCCTTTGATTGGCTGTGGTTTGTTTCTTGGTGTAGGTAGATTACATTTTTTCCAGTCCGCAATTCGGTCTTCGGTTTCATGATGTTGGGGTATACAAGCTTCATTTGTCCAAATAGCAGCGTTTTCTTTATACCTTTACCACAAACATCGCAAAAAACTGAAAGTTTTTCTTCAAATAATTTTCTTTAATAATTTTTATTTTATTTTTTTATTTGATTTTTGATGTTTCAAAAAAAATTTAAATGAAATAATAAGCAAATTGATTCGAGCATTTTGTTTGATTTAAAACCAATAATAACAAAACCGACTTGGTTTCATGACTATTTGTGTAATGAAACCATTGGTTTTCAAAACCGAGAAATTTACAAACTGACTTGGTTTCTATGACACCCCTGAATATTTCTTCTAAAATATATTTAAGGCAAAGCTCTAAAATAGATTTCTTCTTTCTGATTTTTATTTAAAATTTTGTAACTCTTATAAAAAAAACAGTTTCACAATAAGAAGAAAAAAATTTAAAAAATTGGTTCATAGACGGTATAGAATATAGGCTTTTAGTATCGAGACCTTAGATTAAAATGTTGGCAAGCGACAGGAAAAATATTGATCGTAAGCGACAAAAAATCTTAAATAAACAAAAACGGGGAATGTTTTGGTGCATAATATTTTAGTTCTTTGTTAGTTTGCTTCTTTCGACAAACTAATTAAATTTTTTCCAAATGGTTTAGAAGTTATGGTGCAAAGTATTATAGGTGAAGTTTTTAAGTTTTACTTCAATAACTTTTAAGCTACTGGGCGGATTGTGGCGCAATATGCAGAAATCAGCCACTGGGTAGTTGGAGTTTTAGACCAATATTTAAATAAATAAATATTTTCAGCACAGTGGTCTCTACACTGAGCCAAAGTTGAGCACCATTGTATGTAAAACCTATTGGTCCGTATAACTTTCGTAAATATAAACCTATCGAAAAGATTTTTACACATTTGAAAATTACTTAAGAAAAAAGAAAAATATGATTACTGTACTACGCTATCTCTAATAGTTTAAGAGATATTTAATGAAATGTCGCTTGCGATTATTTAAATCTAAGGGCTCGATATACAAATTTCAAATGTTCTATTCATTTTCAAAATTTAGCTCATAAAATAATCTCAAATGTGCTATGGAGTACTGCTTTAAAAATAATATTTTTAATTTGTCCGATTAAAATATGATTAAATCCTCCATGTTTTGTACTTTCACGGTATCATTTGAAAAAATACTAAACCCCCAATTTTAGAGATATTTGAGAAAATATTTTAAATCCAGATCGTTACACTCTTCATTTACTTATCACAGTAAAATTTTACGCGCATTTTTGATATTTGTATAATGTCAGTTCAAGGAAAAAGTTACTATACCGCACTACCGGCCATCCGCGGTAGCCATATAAGCCAGCCGTAGCCCTAAAAAATGAGTCTATTTTACAAGTGTCAATACTCGCTAGATTAGATAAATTGTGCAGAAAAAACGCCTCCAGATTTAGAGCCATCAAAATTGAAAGAACGGGGCAGTGGTAGAGGAGATGAGTTACTGACTCCTCCTCTTCGATGTTGTGACAACTACGACAATAGTCAAAGTATTGAAGGTTGTCTTCTAGCATTCAACTCAAAAAAATGCAATGATATATTAAGGTTTAGATTAGATTGCGGAGTCTTTGGCGAGGTGGAGATACCAAGTGTTTTGAACGTTTATTGTTGTAAGTGGGCCATGTTTGCCTGGATATTGAACAAGTGATTTCAATAGACTAAGTGTTCTGCGCAGATAGCGGTAAGCCCGTAAATTGGTCGATGTTATCCTGACTCAGGAAAGCACCGGACTTAGCAAGTTTGTCCTCAGTGGAGTTACAAGATATGTTGTTGTGTCCGGGTATCCAGAAATGTTCGATATTGCAATGTCTCGCCATCTTGTTATGCCCGACATTCGCGAGTGAAAAACAGATGTCGTGTGGACATTAGATAGGGATTTTATGGCAGCCTGACTGTCGATACATAAATGAATATCCCTTTCGTATATTCTGTGGTATATTAACCATTTGACTGTTTTGTATATGGCCGATATATCGGATTAAAGAATACTACATTGATTAGAAAGCCTAAAACAAATTCCCTAATAGTGGGATGAAGAAGCACACCCCTCTCCCCTGCATTCCTTTGACTTGGATCCGTTCGTGTTTACCTTCAGACAGGCGTCATCAAGGGATGAGGGGTCTCCAGAGATTGTTACAGTAAATGATTTATCAAAGAGAGGGCTGGATATGCAGTAGTCAATGTGGTCAGGAATATTTATGATTTTATCCAGAATAATGGAGAGTTTGTGAGTGAGACCAGGTTCTAATAGTGCTAAGTCGGACAGGCGAGTTAAGGGCTAGTTGTTGTGCTATTAGTTCGACTGGGAGCCAGTTAAGCATGGCAAAGAGCGCCTTAGTTGGTCCACCGGATACAATGATAGTAATATAAAGCGATTGCAGTAATACCACGATTATTAAAAAAATTGCTGATATTTTTGGATTAAGATGTTTAAAAGATAATGGAAAGGAAAATCAAGTAAGCTCGTTTTTCAAAAATATTTAATAATAGCCTAAGTCTCATTCCGTTTCTATGATGAATTTTAACTGACAGTCCCACTTTTTTACTAGTTTTTGTTATACGTTTATTTAAAATTCTACCATATGGGCAAATCCTGCGTGACAAATGATACATTTGTACGGATTTTGTTGTACTTAAATGTATCCCATTGTTGTTCTAAAGTAGATATCTTTGCACAGATTTCAGAGAATATTAGCCCATCGATTGTGCTATCGAATGACATTTGTTAATTTACATACTTGTTTTGGAGAAAAAAGATATTCGATTTTAAAGTGCTGTGACGGGCGCTACAAAAAATGGAAGTGACTTTTTTTCAACACGTGTTTCTGTAATTTTCATCAAATCGGTCATAGTATTTAATAAAAAAGTTGTAAATACATTAAAGATAGAGGAAAATTTTAAACTTTCCAGTTTCACCAAAAACCCATAATCTTATTTTTCGTCAAAAAAATGCTACGGCCAGCTGTTAGAGTGCCCCAAAAATCCAAAAAAAAAAAAAAATTTCAAAAGCATCAAATTTGCCCCATTGTATATTTTTGTAACACCTATTATCTTAAATTTTATCTGTGGATATAGACTGTGTTATTGCTTTTTGAATAAGACAGACATGTGTTCGTAAATATTGTATTTAATAAATATAATTTTGTAAAAAATATATACTGTGACGGACGCTTACACTTTCCTATACATATTATTCTGTAAAGTGCTATATTAATGTCTATATATTTTTGGCGTAATGTAAAGCATACCAAAAGTTCTCTTTACGAACCTAGTTCAATTGCACTTGTCAAATTAAAAAAACATTTATTTCTGTGACGGACGCTACACACTGTGAGCCCTCTTTTACTTGACGTTATTTATATCACTCCACTTACATTTGATGGGGTCTTTTACATATAATTGTATCAAATTAAGCAGACTTTGAGCCCCTACTGAAACTTGATACCTAAATGGATGTTTTTGCGATTTTTATGAACTTTTAAAAAACCTATTATTTTAAAAAAATTACAAAAATTCGAGTTGAGTGCAAATAAAAACCTGCTATTCATGAAGAGAGCAGTAAAAAATTGTATCCATTATATATTCTAAATTTTTCCATAAACACAAATACACGATTTTGATAGTTTTAAAATGTAGTCCTTGGTTTAATGTTTTTCGGATTAGCCCATATACGAAATAAATCAGATAACTTTTCGAAAATATGAACCTGGTTAGGGGCTGGTTTGTGTTTATAAAAGGACTTTTTACAAAGTGTGTAAATATGGCCGTTAATATTTGTCATACATATATCCGAAAAAAATAGTTTTTATTCAGATTAAATCAAATTTATAGCATATGTTCGAAAATATTACAATCAGGTATATGTTTAATAAAGAACTTGAAAGATGCCCCTATTACAAATGTATGCAGGTTTATAGTTAACATACACAAATGTTCGAAAAACTATCATCGTAGAATTTGCAAATCGGTACAGAAAATGAAAATTTTCCATATTGTGAATTGGGCTATTGCATTTAAAATACAAATTATAATAAATTATAGTAAAAATTGTAATAATTATAGCAAAATTGAAACTCAATATAATTTCAATGTGAATTAACAAACAAAAAAAAACTTAATCTCCAACACTTGCCCAGAACAGTTGTTACGGTCTGTAGGGTAATCAGTGAATATTAGATTTCAAAGTAAAACTTTTAGATGTAAGTACTGGCATAATCCATATATATTTTTCTATTAGATGTTTATTCAAACGCAAAAGTTTTATTTAATCAAATTCCTTTTGGCAATGGAACGGAAATAGGTGAGAGAATTACAAAACAGCAAAAAAAGCTGAACTTAGATAATGTGAGACTTTGTATATTTTTTTCGTAGTTTTAGTTTTAAAGATATTCATTTTTTTCTTCGGAAATATGTTATCTAAGTGTTGTGACGTAGTTTAGAATTGAATATAAGTTAATTTTTATCTATGTCTTTAATTGGTGGGAAAAGTAAAAGTTTTATTTTAGATATTTCAAATTAATATTTTTTCACAAAATTTCAATTTGTTTAAATCTAAAGGAATGAAATTTAATATCGTTTTGAAATTTGCTTTGCTAAGGTTGGGTAACAATTTTCAATATTTAAAAAAAATGTATTCTTTAGGAAGTCCAGTTCTTACCATATAAGGACATATAAGTGTTCCAAATAAAATTGTCCCTTTAAGTTTAAGTTTAATGTAATGGAAATGTACTAGGTGTGTTTACTCGAGTAACGTTTGCTCGATTAATCGGAAAAATTAAATCGATCTATCGCTTGAGTAAATTAAAATTGCTATTTTCAAATAAAGATTTATTTAAGTAATTTTCCACGAGTAATCGAGTTACTCGTCTAAAAACATTTCAATACTTTTTTTTTTGTATTTTTATAAAGTACGAGTGTAATATCGAGCCCTTAGATTTAAATAATCGTAGGCGAAATTCCGTTAAATATGTCTTAAACTATTAGAGATAACGTAGTACAGTAAACATATTTTTCATTTTTTCTTAAGTAGTTGTCGAATGTGTAAAAATCTTTTCGATAGGTTTATATTTACAAAGTTATACGGACTAATATTTTTAACATACAATGGTGCTCAACTTAGGCTCAGTGTAAAGGGCACTGTGCTAAAAATAGACATGTTTTTAAAAATTGGTCTAAAACTCCAACTACCCATTAGCCGATTTCTGCATTTTGCGCCACAATTCGCCCAGTAGCTTAAAAGTTATTAAAGTAAAACTAAAAAACTTCACATACAATATATTGCACCATAACTTTTAAACCATTTGGAAAAAATTTAATTAGTTTGTCAAAAGTAGCAAACTAACAAAAAACAAAAATGTTATGCACCAAAACATTCCCCGTTTTTGTTTAATTAAGAGTTTTTGTCACTTACGATCAATATTTTTCCTGTCGCTTGCGATCATTATACCCTTCACCACCATAGGTGGAAAGGGTATTTTAAGTTTGTGCTGATGTTTGTAACACATAGAAATATTTGTCTTAGACCCACCTTTTAGTATACCAATAGGTTTAGAATCACTTTCTGTGTCGATTTAGCGATGTCCGTCCGTCCGTCCGTCTGGCTGGACCCCCATGTAAACCTTGTAATCAAACTACAGGTCGCAGTTCTAAAGATAATTTGATGAAATTTGGCACAGATCATTTTTTTGATAATGCGACCATGGCTACTCAAAGTCGGTCCATTATTTATGGTACCTCCCATAGGTCACATTTCCCGGAATTGATATACAGATACTGCATATGTAAACTTAAATCACTGTGCCAAAATTCGTTAAAATCGGTCCACATTTGACCATAGCTCCCGTACAAACTCTTCTTTAAAAACGCACTAAATGAGACAAAAATCACTAAAACGCTCATAAATCCGAAAATTATGATAGTTTTAACTCTATTTTTTGCACACATAATTTTTGTAAAAACTGTAATCAGTTTGCTAAATTTGACCCTAGCCCCCATATAAATCTAAATGACGAAAACAGCTTGAATTTATAAGCCTTAAGAAAATGTTCGTATTTTGACAAAATTTAGGAAATATTTTTTTTTATAGATGAAAAAGCACAACTTTGACTTTAGTGGTGAAGGGTATCGTATTGTCGGGCTTGACCGACTATAGCACTTTCTTACTTGTTTTAATCTAAGGGCTATAAAACGACTAAACTTTTTGGCTGTGTAAGCCTCATTCGCACAAATTTGTGACAATAAATAATAATAGCTTATGTTGAAATTTCGTATTTTGAGATATTAAGTGCTTTGTCTAAAAGATTAAGGGTTTTGTATAAAATAGTTAACATATAATAGTTTTATTAATAATGACATTTTATACTTGAAAGTTAGCTTGATCTAAGCAATAAGATTATGTATTAAAATGAAAAAGCACTTATATCAACTTAAGCCATTATCATTTATTGCCACAGATATTATACATACTTCGGTAGGATAAGTGTTGACAGCATCGCCATAGAATAAGGTGGAAACGAACGAAATAAGAAAAATAAGGTGAGAAAGAATCCTAAGCTCTCGAAGCTTATTAGAGGAAATTGGTGAAGAAGCTGAGAAAAAGCTTAGATAATTTACGGCTCTACCAAGAATATCTTGGAAATTTTTATCAAGTTTTATCCAATGAGGTGAAGATGAAAGCTCTATAGTATCAAATAAGGAGATAGAGGCGTTTCTCATTAAGATGGCAAATAGGTAACTTAAGCTACACACTGCTAAGGAGGGAAACGTCAAGGAGCACAGGCATAGCGCAGCTACGTTTGAAGGAATTTACGGCTCTGCCAAGGATATTACTGCAGTTTCCCAAAGTTTCATCCAAATAGATAAAGCCTGAAGTACTACAATAAAGTGTTATCTAATTCAAAAAGATGGGCAGCTACTTAAAGCTAAGGAAAGAAAACTTGTTAAAAAGCACAAATATAGTTCGGCTAAGTTTAAAAGAATTTACGGTTCTACTAAGGATATTTCCTCAAGTTTTATTCAATAAGGATTCGGAAGAGAAAACAGAGGGTTTTTGTGGATGTAATAATTTCTGTCAGATATAGCCATCAATACCTTAAGTATCGTTACAGGTATCCATAATGCCGAGACACTGTCTACCTACTAAGTATATACAAATATATTTTTGTTTTGTTTTTTTATTGTAATATGTGACGTTCCTTTGTGAAAATAAAGTTTTAAGAAAAATTAAAAATGAAAAATAAAATTTAACGGTCCAATTTATAAAAATTTTATATTTTGGCTTATAAGCTTACAATATTTATCATACACTTACGGTCCAATTTATAAAAATTTTATATTTTGGCTTATAAGCTTACAATATTTATCATACACTTATTGTTTAATAAGCCATTAATAAAAATTTGATTTTATAAACATGTCATGAACATATTATAACAATTACACACTTTTATAGCTTTTGTGCTTTTATGTTGGTAATACCACGTTTCAAATTGTCATTTTGTGCTGTTCAAATAAAAATTATATAAGTAAATTACAATTTGAAAAAATTTCGGTATATGAAGTAGCTCAGTGGGTAGTGTCTCCGCCTAGCAGTCGTAAGTCGTGAGTTCAAATCTCAGTGAAGAATTAAGCAAGAAATTTTTTTTTTAATTTAGTTCTTTAATTACATTAAAAAATGTATCTTTATTGATGCCAGTGTTCAAATCGGACCAGGTCATTTTCACTTTTTTAATTTTTCTTATTAAAAATTATTTTTTAATTAAAAAACATTTTGAAGAAAATTTACTCCAATCTGGTTACTTTTTTCAAGATTTTGGAAAATCGTGCCGCTAAGCAATCTACTGATTTAATATAAGATATACTGTGAAAGTATACATATGAATGTATATATGGTAAGGCGTTACTTTAGGTAGAATCAACATATTTTTGAATAAGGAGAAATGAATTATCGATTTGTTGTAAGGATCAATAAAAAATGCATTTATAAAGTCTTTTTTCTTTAATAGCAGATAAATAGTATTAAATAATATAAAAATCTTATTCCTTTTTCAATTAATGTATTAAAATTTATATAAAAAATCATTTTGTTTGCTATCAAATGTGTTAAAAATAAAAAAAAGTCGCAATTATCAAATTTTTAAGCAACCAAACTTTTTATTGTATGCTTATAGTTGGGTAGAGGCCACAATAAAAATTTCAAATTTTATGATAGGTTATAACAGTTTAATAAAATATTTTTCCTTTTATAAATTCAATTTTTCCCATTTTAACTTATAGTAGCTTTAAAACCTATTATAGTTTGTTTATAAATTAGGCTGTTATTGTTTAATAAGCCATTAATAAAAATTTGATTTTATAAACATGTTATGAACATATTATAACAATTACACACTTTTATAGTTTTTGTGCTTTTATGTTGGTAATACCACGTTTCAAATTGTCATTTTGTGCTGTTCAAATAAAAATTATATAAGTAAATTACAATTTTAAAAAATTTCGGTATATGAAGTAGCTCAGTGGGTAGTGTCTCCGCCTAGCAGTCGTAAGTCGTGAGTTCAAATCTCAGTGAAGAATTAAGCAAGAAATTTTTTTTTTTTTTATTTAGTTCTTTAATTACATTAAAAAATGTATCTTTATTGATGCCAGTGTTCAAATCGGACCAGGTCATTTTCACTTTTTTAATTTTTCTTATTAAAAATTATTTTTTAATTAAAAAACATTTTGAAGAAAATTTACTCCAATCTGGTTACTTTTTTCAAGATTTTGGAAAATCGTGCCGCTAAGCAATCTACTGATTTAATATAAGATATACTGTGAAAGTATACATATGAATGTATATATGGTAAGGCGTTACTTTAGGTAGAATCAACATATTTTTGAATAAGGAGAAATGAATTATCGATTTGTTGTAAGGATCAATAAAAAATGCATTTATAAAGTCTTTTTTCTTTAATCGCAGATAAATAGTATTAAATAATATAAAAATCTTATTCCTTTTTCAATTAATGTATTAAAATTTATATAAAAAATCATTTTGTTTGCTATCAAATGTGTTAAAAATAAAAAAAGTCGCAATTATCAAATTTTTAAGCAACCAAACTTTTTATTGTATGCTTATAGTTGGGTAAAGGCCACAATAAAAATTTCAAATTTTATGATAGGTTATAACAGTTTAATAAAATATTTTTCCTTTTATAAATTCAATTTTTCCCATTTTAACTTATAGTAGCTTTAAAACCTATTATAGTTTGTTTATAAATTAGGCTGTAAATATTTTTCTTTTTTTTTTATCGATTTTCCCAAGTTTGTTTTGCACGTTTTTATTTGTTTAATAAATTTTTATCAAAGATGTAACAAATTTAGTCTTTTCTACACCCTTTTAAATACCAAAATCCTCTCTGAAGTCCAAACTCGTTTTTTGACACACTAAGTTCCTTTTCTCGGAGATTGTCACATATGGGGAAATCCTGCGTTACGGACTATACATTTGTACGAATTTTGTTGTACTTAAATGTGTCCCATTGTCGTTATACACTAGATATCTTTGCGTAGATTTCAGGGAATATTAGCCCATCGATTGTGCTATCGAATGGCGTTTGTTAATTTACATACTTCTTTTGGAGGAAAAAGATATTCGCTTTTAAAGTGCTGTGACGGACGCTACAAAAAATGGAAGTGACTTTTTTTCTACACGTGTTTCTTTAATTTTCATCAAATCGGTCATAGTAATAAAAAAATTGTAAATAAATTAAAGATAGAGAAAAATCAGAAGATTGCGAAAAATTTTAGAAAATATTTCTAAGTTTCCATTTTCCCCTAAAAATCCATAAATGTACTGTTGCCGACGCTACGTGACGGACGATACAGTTTTTACTTGAATGTTTGTTATTAGGAAAAAATTCATATTTCATATTTTTTTTTAAGGATTCGTTAAACAGTGAAAATAATGGCTTTATTTGTTCCCGAATTTCATCTCCTTCCTTTTTATGTTCGCGGTAAAAATGCGATTTTTGGGCACAATTTAATATTTCACAAAAAGGCTACATACATATATTTTTTTAAAGTTTTTCACTTTTTACATCTTATTTTTCGTCGAAAGAATGCTGCGGATAGCTGTTAGAGTGTCCCAAAAATAAAAAAAAAAAAAAAATAAATAAAATTTCAAAAGCATCAAATTTGCCCCACTTGATATTTTTTTTACACCTAATATCTTAAATTTAATCTGTGGATATATACAGTGTTATTGCTTTATGAATAAGACAGATATGTGTTCGTAAATATTGTATTTAATAAACGGACGCTACACACTTTCTTATATATATTATTCTGTAAAGTGCTATATAAACATCTATATATTTTTAGAATGTAAAGCATACTATAAGTTCTCTTTACGAACCAAGTTCAATTGGAGAAAAAAGAAAAATTGCACTAGTCAAAAAAAACCTTTATTTCTGTGACGGACGCTACACACTGTGAGCCCTTTTTTACTTGACGTTGTTTATATCACTCCAATTACTTTTGATGGGGTCTTTTACATCTAATTGTATAAAATTAAGCAGACTTTAAGCCCCTACTTAAACTTGATACATAAATGGATGTATTTGCTATATTTATGAACTTTTGAAAAACCTATTATTTTAAAAAATGTATAAAAATTTGAGATGGGTGCAAATAAAGACCTCCCATTCACGAATGGAGCAATCAAAAATTGTATCCATTATATATTCTAAAGGATCAATGTATGGTCAATTTTTCCATAAACACAAATACGCGATTTTGACAGTTTTAAAATTTTGTCCTTGGTTTAAGGTTTTTCGGATTTGCCCATATGTTAAACTTGTTTGTTAATAAAACATTATAATTTTATTAAAAAATTTGTTGCATTACTTCGTATAAACAATATAAATATAAAAAGTTTATGTAAGGATTTTACTCAAGTAATTTTTAACGATTAATCGATTTTCCGAGCAATTAAAAAAACACATTTTCAAGTTCTTTGATTACTTAAACAATAAAAAGTCGAGTAAAATGAACATCCTAAAATGTACACTACTACATGCAACTGTGATTCTTCTATTCAAATTTAAATGGAAATAATTATTGGAGTACAGTCCTATTGAAATAATCGAAATAATGGGCCGATTTAGACGACTTTTAGTCAAAAAATCTCAATACAATTTTTTTTTTTTGTATTTTAAAGTGAAAAATGTTATCTCATATTAATTGAATATGCCCATTAGTATTTGATTGTCATACTTGTAAAGAAGGTGCGAGTAATTTGGTATACCTTTTTGTTTTTTTTACTGGAAAATTTGTAGTTTTTGTCAGATTTAAAATAGATTTAATCATCCGCATGCTAAATGTGCATTAGGGTAGTTTTTTTTTACTTTTCTTTAATTTCGAGGAGTTCCGGTCGGATTATTGTGTCATTCAGTGAAAAACATTAACCCTGAAAATTTGAGATCGATTCGCCTAGGCCCTAAAGTTGAAAAATGCGTTTACAAGGGGACGGGTTTTGCCAAAGCGTTAATTTGTAATATAGACTTAATAAACATTCTTTCGAAGTAGATGTCTGATAAATCGCTCAAACGCTTTTAGAGTTACAGAATTTTTTCCGCAAATTTCCTTGATGACTTAATAATAATAATTTCCACGACAACATTCCAACTGGAACAAGTGGTACTTCTCTCAGACAATAAGCTGCATCCGATTCTATTTTTAGACTCATTGAGAGGGACCTACATTTTAACTCCGGCTTCGAACGGCAAATGCATTAGTTAGAGAAGTTTTTACATAGAGTCAATAACTCTAATAATAATAAGTCAATAACTAGTGGCTATCTGAGTTATGAGGTCGCTTTTTTAAGAATTAATTTTTTTTTCAAGTGGGGGTGGCCAGGGATCGAACTTGGGACCTCTGGTATACTAGACGGATGACTAACCTGCTATACCACGGCGGTCCTTGATGACTTACATAGATAAATTTACCCAAAAAATTCTTCATTTAAATTTGTTTCTACTCTTACATTTTTTTACTTATCTTAGACCTATAAGTAGCAATATATCAAAAACGGCTTTTTGCGAAAAAGAACTTTTTTATTGGAGAAAATGAATCTCTGGGATTATAAAAATAATGTTTATTTTACAACTTTTTTGTTTCTGAATTCTGTTAAAGATGGCGCTATTTTTAGGTTACATATGAAAATCGCATTTTTAATAATTAAAAGTTAAAAATTTGGTTTGACAATGTTCCGCGACTTTGTTCAGGAGTATTTAGTCTAACTTTTTTCTGAATATACCAACATCGAAAAAGATCTAAATAACATGTATTTGATACATTTGTAATAAACATGTCAATACCGCCGCCTTGCGGCAATCTTTTGTAGCATTTTTAAAAACACAAAAATAGATGCTTTCAAAAACTTTCAAAAGAGATATCTGCGATGAAATTCCGACAAAAAATAAGAATTCTAGGGGCAAAAGTAGTTAATAGTATACCAATTCTGATACTTTTTTGAACGATTGTTTTAAAATTTTGTGTAAAATTTAGTCACTGTTTACAATATTAGAAGTACAAATAATGTTTTTGTAATAAGAAAGGGTATGGCTTAAATTCCATATTAAAGTGAAAGTTTTTAACTTTTCTTTAACTTCAGCATCCATATGCAAAAATCTTGTTAGCCAGATTTTTTTATCGCGAAATTGGTTAGTTTCTTAATATGTTAATTTGTTTTTTAAGTCCATTTAATTTTCCATCTCTACTTTTAAAAAATATAATCGCTGTAAATCGATGAGGTATTAAATACATTTTTTTCGTCGGACTTTTTTTTGGTGGCAAGTGTCCATATTACTAAATATTTAATTTTTAGTTTCCTAGAACACAAAACGATCAGAAGCCACTGTTGTCTTGTTACATTTTACGCATTTAAGAGGTTCAAAGTAGGCTGTATACACACTTTAAGATGAAGAAGAAAATCAATGGTCGCGATTTAATCGTGTATTATTTTTGCTTCACTGTAAGCCTCAGGATATTTGTTCGTGAATTTGAGCAATATACCTTTAAGTACCACATTGTTCTTATACATCAATGTGTCTTTCGAAGGTGAACAAGTGAAAAATGACACAAATAGGCTTGCTTGTTTTTTAAATGGCACAAAAATGACTATGTATTTTTTTCGCAAAATTTGCACATATATTAAGAACATGTTTATCTAAAATTTTGATATGGCGCTTCTCGATGCGTTTCTTAGTTAATGAGTTATAGGAAGACAAATATTAAAAATGCAGAATTTTTACCCTTTTTTATTTTTTTTTGTTAGTTTTTCTCAATTTGTCGAAGAACCAAACATTTAATAGGGAAGCGCCATATCAAATTTTTAGATATCGATAGTAGCTATCTGTACGTAGAATTTGGTCTCAAAATCTTTATCCGCTTTTGTGCCATTTTAAATGCAAATTTTATACTTTATTCACTCCTGCATTATCTTTTATACATATCTTTTCTCTAAGTGTACTGATGTTTTTTTTATGGTGATGAAATCTTTTACACTTATCTAACTATACAAATTTAAAAAAGTATAATTTATGACCTATTAAGAAAGTTACAGCGCAAAATTTGCTTCTAGTTTAAAATTATAGAAAACACCCTGTATTTCAGGAACCAAAATAGCTTGGGCCATTTTATGTAGCACCAAGGATAGCTGAATATGTATCTGAAAAAATGTATATAAATTCATATGATTATCTTGAAATTTAAAAACCTACTTTTTTTGATATATTGCTACCTATAAGTAATGAAATATAAAATTTTGTTAAAATTGGTTTTTATCATCCTTGATGACGCAAAATTGAGATTTTTTTCATGTGACCTGCAAGCGACTATTTTATGTTTTTTAAAAATTTTGTTAAACAAATTTTGGAAATTTTCAAATCAAACTACAGTAATTTTTTACGAACGCATTAAATGAAATTAGCCACATTTTCAAAGATATTTGTGATACTCAAATCACATTACTATACCACATTACCAAACTATACCTCATTACCACCACTTACTCTAAATCGAAGTCCAAAGAAAACTTTTTTTATTGAAAACTCATTGAACTTTGTGCTCACCCATCAAAGTGTAACAAATTTTAAAACAATTTCACATTTAATGATCAGTTTATCAATGATTTTAATCAAAGATTGTTTATATTTGGGTCAATATGTTGCATTTAAGCATAACGTGCAAAGGGACCTTGTAATTCATTTTGCTTTAAAAATAATAATATGTTGTTGGTAACTAATCGTAGTTAAAAAGCGAAAATTTCTATTGTTTTCATAATTATTAAATAATTATGAAAAGCGAATGAAGCCTTTTTTTAAATTGTTCTCAAAGTTATTTAGACCCTAACAATTTTGGGTTGTTGTTCAAATTGCCACATTTGTCATTTGTACATGTGGTTGGTTGCCGCTATTAACTTCGTTTTCTATTGTTAAAGGTTGACCAAGTTTTATAATGTTGCAAATGAAAATTTTGCTAAAAAAAATTTAGTGGACATTTTCTATTTTAAAATGTTTTTTTTTTTAATGCAATAGTAGGTATTTTTCTCCAATTTTTTTTGCATGTGCATGTCAGTCATATTTTTGTAATTTTGTCGTTGAAAGATTGTTTTATTGTCATTTAATTGCAATTATTATTGTTATTTGTTTTATTTTATTTTTTTTGTAGTTTTCTATTAATATTTTTCATGTAGTTTTCCATTGTAATACGTAAGTGTGTCTGTATAAAATGCATAGAAAATTGTTAGAGGGAGTATATGGGAATATGTACGTGTATTTGTTGGTTAGTTTAAAAATATGACAAAAAAATTTTCCAAATTGTTACGCTTGAAAAGATATTGACTTTGAAAACGTTGTTGGTTGTAATAATAATAATATGACAATTTTAATAATATGATTTAAACGTGTTTAAAATTAGTTTTTGAATTGTTAGTTTTTACTTTTTTTTTCGATGGATAGATAATCTTCAAAATTTATAAAGTAAATCCCCAAAGTTTAAACAGAAATAAATATATTTATCTGTCCATAAGCAGAGGTCGGCATAAAGAGAACAGACAAAAAAAAAAAAAATCGTCGGCAGAGTTGCCGTTTTTTATCAAAAATTTTTCTAAATAATGAGTGTTACATAATACTCGTTTTCCATTTCGCTTAAGAATTCAGTTAAATAGATGATCTTAACTATTGGCATCTAACAGTTCGTGACACAGTGTGCTGATGAAGTCCGTAGCGGGACAGAAAATGCAGCATTCCACACTGCTAAGTGTCACAAAGTTTTTTCAGTATTCCTAAAAATTATTAATCTAATTTAAAAATCATAAAAATTATTTAAAATTTAAATTTATGATATGAACCTGAGCCCGGATTAGAACCCACAACCTCTTAACATAAATTCTTGGTTCAACTAAAAATTTATTTCTTTCAATAAAACTTTTTTATCAAAAAGTTTTCTATAAAAAATTTTTTTATCAAAAATTTTCCTATAGAAATTTTTTTTTTTATTAAAAATTTTTCTATAGAAAATTTTTCATTAAAAAATTTTATTAACAAAAATTTTTCTATAGAAATTTTTTTTATCAAAAATTTTTCCGTAGAAAGTTTTCTATAAAATTTTTTTTTATAAAAAATTTTTCTATAGAAATTTTTTTTATTAAAAATTTTTTTGTAGAAAATTTTTTTATAAAAATTTTTCTATAAAAAATTTTACTATCAAAAATTTTTCTATAGAAATTCTTTTTTATCAAAAATTTTTCCGTAGAAAATTTTTTTTTATTCAAAAATTTTTCTGTAGAAATTTTTTTTATCAAAAATTTTTCTATAGAATTTTTTTGAATAAAAAAAAAATTTCTATAGAAAATTTTTTATCAAAAATTTTTCTATACATAATTTTTTATCAAAAATTTTTCTTTTTTGGCTTTTTATCAATAAATTGGTCTGTTACATTAATAAATAAATGTAACAGATTTGTTATCAAATGCGAATACTCTTCTTTTTGAATAATATTTACATCCCGACTATTTTGTTATTTTTTGAAAATTTTTTATCAAAAAATAGAAAATTTTTAAAGGGTTTTTTAATTTTTTTTATCAAAGAAATTTCTATAAAATTTTTTTTATCAAAAGATTTACTATAGAAAATTTTTTTATCAAAAAATTTTCTATAGTTAATTTTTAAACGGGTTTTTTAGTTTTTTTTTTTTATCAAAAATATTTCTAAAAACTATTTTCTTATCAACAATTTTTCTAAAGAAACATTTTTCATTAATGACTTTTCTATAGAAATTTTTTTATAAAAATGTTTCTATAGAAAATTTTTTAACCAACAATTTTTCTATAGAAAATTTTTTTATCAAAAACTTTTATATAGATTTTTTATCAAAAAGTTTTCTATAGAAATTTTTTAAAAGGATTCTTTAAATTTTTTTATAAAAAATATTTCTATTAAAAACATTTTTATCAAAAATTTCTTTTATAAAAAAATTTTCTATAGAAAATTTTTAAAAAGTTTTTTTTTTAATATTTTATCAAAAATTTTTCTATAGAAATAATATAGAAAATTTTTTTATCAAACATTTTTCTATAAAAAATTTTTTTTATCGAAAATTTTTCTAGATAAAATTTTTTTGTAAAAATTTTTTTAGGAGATTTTTGTACAGAAAAATATTTCTATCGAATGTTTTCCTTTAGAAAAAATGTTTGTAGAAAAATTTTTTATAGGAAACATTTTTTCGATAGATAAATATTTTTATCGAAATTTTTTTTTTCCAAAAATTTTCTGTAAAAAATAATTTTTATAGAAAAACTTTCCAATGAAAAGTATTTTTATCAAAAGTTTTTCTATAAAAAAATGTTTGTATCGAAAAAATCTAAAAATATTTTTTTATGAAAAAAATATTTCCGTTGCGAAATCTTAAATCAAGTGACAACTCATTTTTTGTCGAACCAAAGACTCTCTAATAAAAAGATGCTGCACTTATATTCATTAGTTTGCCGTATGGTCGTTTTGAAAAGTCCCACAAAAAAGAGAGTAACCGCTTTTACTCTAATTCGGAAACAACTAATTAAGACGATTATATAATGAGAGAAAGCCCATGAAATGTATGTTTGTTTATGCGTTTCTGTGATCTTTATACACTTTAATTTCACATTTGAACAAAAAAAAAGTATGGAGTACGGTATTTTTATTTTATATTGTAATTGGTCAAACTTTTAACTTTTTAAAGTGTTGGACACGTGACAATCACCAATAAATAATTTAAACACCTAAAAAGTTTATAATTACATTTAAGTTTAAAAGTAACGAGATATAAATCAAAATTTTATTTAAATTGTATCATCATCATGTAGTTTAAATACTTTGTAACCAAACACATTACCAATAGGTTCGAAAAGAGGGTTAGAGAGAAAGAGTAAGGGAATGATCTAACAACCAGTATGGCGTACTTCCGGTTTTATTTTTCGAAAATTTTTAAATGTCAAAATGTGCAAGTGCATTTTTATCTGAACTCTAATTTTTGTTTTTGTATAAAAATGTTACACGTTTTCTTTCTTGTCATTATCAGACAAACAACTTGTGTAAACTCAATTTTATTTGGCCACTGTATTGACCCGTATATTTAGTACAAGTATGTAAATGCATTATACACATTTTTGTCGTATTTCTTTTCAAATATTTATCTCTTTTTCATTTATTTCGTTGTAATTTTTGTAACTTGGCCTAAATGTATATCTCGATCCATCAAATAGTTTGTATTCATCATTTAATCATTAGTTGTCACACACTTGTGTTTATTTTAGAGTTTTAATATTTTTTGTCGTATTTTATTTTCTATTTTCCATTTTCTATGCTTTACTGATCACCATTGACTTGATCATCATTATTGTTGCTCTCCATTTGTTTGATCATAGTTCACTCAATATCAATAAGTAGACATATAGTTTTGGTTAAACATCTTTTTTATGAAGAATTTTAGTTGTCGGATTAGGGGCACCCTTAAAAAATATTTTTAATTGAATTGTTTCCAATATAAAGTTATTATAGACTAATTTTTAATAAAATTTTTTTTTTAATTTTTCTTTTAATTTTTCGTTTTTCTTTTGAATTTTTCTTTTAAAAAAATTTTCAATAAAAAATGTTTTTTTTATTTTATTTTTTTTTATTTTTAATAAAAATATTTCTTATAGAAAAATTTTCCATAAAAATGTTTCTTATGAAAAATTTTCAATAAAATTTTTTCTTATAGAAAAATTTTCAATAAAAATTTTTTTCTTTTAGAAAAATTTCTTATAGAAAAATTTTTCTTATAGAAAAATTTTTCTTATTGCAAAATTTAAAAAAAAAAAAAATACTTTATATAGAAAAATTTTCAATAAAAAATTTTTCTTATTGAAAAACTTGTTATTATAAAATTTTTTGTTTGAAAAGAAAAAAAATTTTAATAAAAAAGTTTTCTTTACAAACAAAAAATTGTTTTTCTTATTGAAAAATTTTCAATAAAAAATTTTTCTTTTAGAAAAATTTTCTTATTAAAACAAGTTCATCATAAAATTTTTCTTATAGAAAAAATTATATTATAAAATTTTTCTTATAGAAAAGTTCTCATCATAAATTTTTTTTTTATAAAAAATGTTCGTTATAAAATTTTTCTTATAGAAAAATTTTCATTATAAATTTTTTCTAATAGAAAAATTTTCATTATAAAATTTTTCTTATAGAAAAATTTTTAATTATATAATTTTTTTTATAGAAAAATTTTCAATATAAAATTTTTCTTATGGAAAAATTTTCATTTTAAAATTTTTCTGATGGAAAAATTTTCATTATAAAATTTTTCTTATGGAAAAATTTTCATTATAAAATTTTTCTTAAGGAAACATTTATTATTAAATTTTTATTATCGATAAATTTTCGTTATAAAATTTTTCTTAAAGAACGTTTATTATTATAAAATTTTTCTTATAGAAAAACTTTTAATTATATAATTTTTTTTATAGAAAAATTTTCAATATAAAATTTTTCTTATGGAAAAATTTTCATTTTAAAATTTTTTTGATGGAAAAATTTTCATTATAAAATTTTTCTTAAGGAAAAATTTATTATTAAATTTTTATTATCGATAAATTTTCGTTATAAAATTTTTCTTAAAGAACGTTTATTATTATAAAATTTTTCTTATAGAAAAACTTTCATTGAAAAATTTTCTTATGGAAAAATTTTCATTATAAAATTTTTTTATGGAAAATTTTAATAATAAAAATTTTATTATAAAATTTTTCTTATAGAAAAATTTTTATTATAAAATTTTTCGTTTACAAAAATTTCCGTTGTAAAATTTTTCTTATAGAAAAATTTTCATTATAAAATTTTTCTTTTAGACAAGTTTTCATTGTAAAATTTTTCTTATAGAATAATTTTCATTACTAAATTTTTCTTATAAAAAAATTTTCATTACTAAATTTTTCTTATTGAAAAATTTTCATTACTAAATTTTTCTTATAGAAAAATTTTCATTATAAAATTTTTCTTATGAAAAATTTTTATTATAAAATTTTTCTTATAGAAAAATTTTCATTATAAAATTTTTCTTATGAAAAAAAATTCATTACAAAATTTTTCTTATAGAAAAATTTTCATTATAAAATTTTTCTTATAGAAAAATTTTCATTATACAATTTTTCTTATAGAAAAATTTTCATTATAAAATTTTTTTTATAGAAAAATTTTCATTATAAAATTTTTCTTATAGAAAAATTTTCATTACAAAATTTTTCTTATAGAAAATTTTTCAATAAAAACTTTTTCTTATAGAAAAATTTTCAATAAATTTTTTTTTATAGAAAAATTTTCTATAAAAAAATTTTCTTGTAGAAAATTTGTTAAAAAAAAATTCTTATAGAAAAATTTTCAGTAAAAAATGTTTCTTATAGAAAAATTTTCAAAAAAAGTTTTTCTTATAGAAAAATGTTCAATAATAAAATTTTCAATAAAAATTTTTGATTATAAAATTTTGTTGATAGAAAAATATTCATTATAAAATTTTTCTCTTAAAAAAATGTTCATTATAAAATTTTTCTTATACAAAAATTTTTGTTATAAAATTTTTCTCGTTGAAAAATTTTCATTATAAAATTTTTCTCATTGAAAAATTATCATTATAAAATTTTTCTTATGGAAAAATTTTTATTATAAAATTTTTCTTATGGAAAAATTTTTATTATAAAATTTTTCTTATAGAAAAATTTTCATTATAAAATTTTTCTTATAGAAAAATTTTCATAATAAAATTTTTCTTATAGAAAAATTTTGCTTATAGAATAATTTTCACTATAAAATTTTTCTTATAGAAAAATTTTCATTATAAAATTTTTCTTATAGAAAAATTTTCATTATAAAATTTTACTTATAGAAAAGTTTTCATTATAAAATTTTTCTTATAGAAAAATTTTCATTGTAAAATTTTTCTTATAG
This sequence comes from Stomorhina lunata, assembly GCA_933228675.1. Lineage (NCBI taxonomy): Eukaryota > Metazoa > Arthropoda > Insecta > Diptera > Rhiniidae > Stomorhina > Stomorhina lunata. Next base: position 93,753,033 of record OW121743.1, on the reverse strand, counting down.
AAAAATTTTCATTATAAAATTTTTCTTATAGAAAAATTTTCATTATAAAATTTTTCTTATAGAAAAATTTTCATTATAAAATTTTTCTTATAGAAAAATTTTCATTATAAAATTTTTCTTATAGAAAAATTTTCATTATAAAATTTTTCTTATAGAAAAATTTTCATTATAAAATTTTTCTTATAGAAAAATTTTCATTATAAAATTTTTCTTATAGAAAAATTTTCATTATAAAATTTTTCTTATAGAAAAATTTTCATTATAAAATATTCATTATAAATTTTTTCTTATAGAAAAATTTTCATTATAAAAAATCTCAGGTATACCCTAATTAGTCCCTGAGCATGTAAAACAACTACATTCATTCAAAATACGTACTTTAAACATTCATCAGTACCTAATTCTAATATATTTATCATCAGTCAGTCAATGGTTGGTTAAAACTTAAAACACATTTTCCATTAGGTGTTTTACATAGAATTTTTTGTCTGGGTGGTACACATGATATGTCAAGCGCTACCCCAGTAGCCTAATGGGAAATTCGTTTGTTCTAGACTCGTGCTACACACTGTAAAGGAAAATTTACGACGTATGTGTTTTGAATATTCAATATCATCATCAGCTGTAATAAAATTTGTTGTTTCTAATTTTTTTAATTTCAAATCATTGCTGTTAAATTGGTCAATTATACGTTTTTAATTTAATTTAATTTTATTTTCTATGTTTTATTATGTCTGTTAAATGCATGTCAGATTGAAATGTTCATGTTAAGGTATTATTTAATATGATTTTGTGTTTTTTTTTTTTTTTTTGGAAAATTTTTATGTAGATTTTAAGGTTTTTATTTTATTTGATAACTTAGTTTCATTATTTAAATATATAGTTTTGGGTTCAAAAAAGTAGTGTGCTGAAGATTGATTCAGATTGCTGATGTTGAGGACATTTCAATTTTATTTTTAAAAATATATTATCATTTAGGAGGAAGTCTCTTTTTTTTAGTGAGTTGTAATTTTATGTAAAATTAAAAATTTTGTTTTTATTAAGTTTTGTTTTTTTTTGGACAAAATCGACATTTTTACTAAAAAACATATTTTCCCCATAAATGTCGATTTTTTTTGGTGAAAATTAGAATTTATAGTGTAAACTCTAATTATGATTTTACTTCTAATTTTATCATTCATAAAAGACCACCCAGAATTTCCATTTAACTTAAAAATATTGAAAACAATTATTAATTAACACTCAATCTCAAATTATGTTAATATTATTTGAATGGATATGAATTAAACATAAGAACCTACAAAGTATTGATTTATGTACATTAACCCTTTAATACTAAATAAACACCACCGATATTTGGAACGCATTAAGCTTATAAAATCCTATTTATTAGTTTGCCTATGACAGCTATATTTGTCTTTCGTATTTATTTAACCACAGTCCAAGAATAATGAGATCATTAGGTGCCAAATCAGAATAATTTCGGCGCACAGTGGTTTGAAACAAAAAAAGTGGTAATAAATCTGTATCTTCTAAACTTACAGTCTCAGTATGTATAAGAGAATTGTTAAGGAGATCCCATGTTTTTACAGGGTGAATTATTGGGCGTCAAAGTACCCCACATCAAAAGTAAAATAGCTTTTGGACCATGTAGCTTTTTGAATTATTGCCCAATATTCACTTATGGATTTTAAGCAGTGGTAGGCAAAAAGGGAACAGAACAAAAAAATCGTAGGCAGAGTTGCCGTTCCTTTTTTTTACTTTTGACTAAAATTGATATTTTTTTCAAAGTGTACAGTTTAAAAAAATGTATAATTTTCTTCTTCTTCTATACAATTTTTTTTTATCAAAAATGTTTCTGTAAACAATTTTTTATCAAACATTTTTCTATACAAAATTTTTTTTATCAAAATTTTTTTATCAAAAAAAATTTTTCTATACAAAATTTTCTATTACTCCTTTTTAAATATTCTTATCAAATATTTTTCTATACAAAATTTTTTTATCAAAAATTTTTTCTATTCAAAATTTTTTATCAAAAATGTATTTATTCAAAATTTTTTATTAAAAATTTTTCTATACAAAATTTTTTTTATACAGAATTTTTTTTATTAAAATTTGTTTACCAAAAACTTTTTATCAAAAATTTTTCTATAGAAAGTTTTCTATTCCTCTTTTTTTTAATATTTTTAGCAAATATTTTTCTATACAAAATTTTTTTATTACAAATTTTGTATCAAAAATTTTTCTGTACAAATTTTTTTATCAAAATTTTTTCTATACAAATTTTTCTATACAAATTTTTCAATACAAATTTTTTTTCAAAAATTTTTCTATTGAAAATTTTTTAATCAAAAATTTTTCTATTGAAAATTTTTTAATCAAAAATTTTTCTATTGAAAATTTTTTAATCAAAAATTTTTCTAAAGAAAATTTTTTATAAAAAATTTTGTTTACAAATTTTTTTGTCGAAAATCTTTCTATACAAAATTTTTTTATCAAAAATTTTTCTCTTTTTTTTTAAATATTTTTATCAAATATTTTTCTGTAAATTTTTTGATAAAAAATTTTTCAATTCAAATTTTTTTTATCAACATATTTTTGTACAAAATTTTTTTATCAAAAATTTTTCTATACAATTTTTTTTTAATTTTTCTATACAAATTTTTTTATCAAAAATTTTTCTATACAAATTTTTTTTTATCAAAAATTTTTCTATACAAAATTTTTTTATCAAAAATTTTTCTATACAAAACTTTTTTTTATCAAAAATTTTTTTATGAAAATTTTTTATCGACATTTTGTTTTTAAAAATTTTTCTATACAAAATTTTTTTATCCCAAATTTTTTAGAATATTTTTCCATGGAAAATTTATTTATCAAAAATTTTTCTATAAAAAATTATTTTTCTGTGCAAAATTATTTTATCAAAAATTTTTCTATACAAAATTGTTTTATCAAAAATTTTTCTATATAAAATTTTTTTATCAAAAATTTTTCTATACAAAATTTTTCTATGGAAAATTTATTAATAATTTTTAAATAAATTTTTTTTATCAAAAATTTTTCTATTGAAATTTTTTTTATCAAAAATTCTTCTATGCAAAATTTTTTTATACAAAATTTTGTTATCAATAATTTTTCTATGGAAAATTTTTGTTCTCAAAAATTTTTCTATGGAAAATTTTTTATCAAAAATTTTTCTACACAAAATTTTCTTTATCAAAAATTTTTTTATTAAAAATTTTTATATAAAAAATTGTTTTAAAAGAAAAATTATTCCCACATTAATGTTATAGACAATTTATTGATAAAAGACAAAAATGTTTGTGGGAACAACTTATTCCTAGATGCTTTTCGATAATTGGTTTGGCAATTATCTTTAGAAGGAGTATCCCTACTTTTAGACACATTGAAAAACTCGCATTATTTCCTATTTTACAAACACAATCATTACGAATTATGTTTGCAAATCACCACCCGACTTTATTAACATCCAAATCTTAACTGAATGATTTTAATATTTATTTTCACGAGTTTCATTAATGATCGTGATATTTATGAAAATTATAAAAAGTCTTCGGCTCCTGGTGGGATGAACTGCCTATCTTTGATTTTAAGTTATTTCATTTCAATAATAAAAAACTATTTTTTCCCTTCGACTTCGTCGTGCTGGACAAAATTATTCGTTCGTCCTATTTGTGTTTCTACCTTTAGTTTTTGGTCGTTTCTAAATTCCATATTAAATTGATATTTATACCCTTCACCACCATAGGTGGAAAGGGTATTATAAGTTTGTGCTGATGTTTGTAACGCATAGAAATATTTGTCTTAGACCCACCTTTTAGTATACCAATAGGCTTAGAATCACTTCCTGAGTCGATTTAGCGATGTCCGTCCGTCCGTCTGGCTGGCTGGACGGCTGGCTGGCCGGCTGGCTGGACCCCCATGTAAACCTTGTAATCAAACTACAGGTCGCAATTCTAAAGATAATTTGATGAAATTTGGCACAGATCATTTTTTTGATAATGGGACCATGGCTATTGAAATTGGTCAAAATTGGTCCATTATTTATGGTACCTCCCATAGGTCCCACTTCCCGGAATTGCTATATTGGCCACGAATATCAATATTTTTTCATGAAATTTAAAACAAATACTGCTTATGTCAACTAAAATCACTGTACCAAATTTTGTTGAAATCGGTCCACATTTGACCATAGCTCCCATACAAACTCTTCTTTAAAAACGCACTGAGACAAAAAATCACTAAAACGCTCGTAAATCTAAAGATAATGGAAAATTTGAGTCTATTTTTTGCATACATAATTTTTGTAACAACTGAATTAATCTGCCAAATTTCGAGATAATCGGTCCACATTTGACCCTAGCTCTCATATAAGTCCAAATGACGGAAACAGGTTGAATATATAAGTTTTGAGAATATGTTTGTATGATGGCAAAATTTAGCAAATATTTGTCTTTACACACGAAAAATAACACCTTTGACCTTAGTGGTGAAGGGTATCGTATGGTCGGCTTGACCGACTATAGCGCTTTCTTACTTGTTTTAAACAGTTTTGGAAACAAAACCGTGAACCAATTTTTAAATATATCAAAATTTCTAAATATTTTTCACATTTACTTAGGTTTTTTTTATTAAGCTGCTTTATTATATTTTGTGTTTTACACTATTATCCCGCCTAAACGGAAAAGGGTTAAAAATTTAACGATTACTTTATGCTTTATTCTCTATTGCACACATAAATTATTTTATTTTTTGTGAGTTTTCAAAATATACACTTACAATTTCATGATTCATTTGAAAACCTAATTTGATCTTAAGAAAAAAAAAAAAATAAAATACGGAAAAAATCATTTAAGAATGAAACAAAAAAATCTATATTAGCATAAAAAACTAGCACAGAATCCAGAAACGGATTCTGACAAAAATCATACAACAGATAAATATACATATGTATGTATACATACATATACACAAACATACAATCACCTATATCTTTCAAAGTACTTAAAAGTACAAAAATAAAGAAAGATGCTAATGAACTGCAGAATTAAAATAAATACTACAGAAGAAAAAGAAACCTTTTTACTTTAGCTTTTTTTTCTATTTGCACAATTTTATCTATAGACACAAATTTATATATATCATATGTATGAATGTACTATAACCCAAATGAATATTTCTCAAAAAAAAAAAACCTAACGAGACATAAATACAAATACATACATACATAAATCTACTTGGAAAGATCCACATTTAATATGACTACAATGTAGTATATACATAAATACATATAAATATTTGTTGTATTCCATAAGTACTCGAATAGGGTCTCCGACCGATCGACGTCTTTTTAAAGTTTACCCATGTAATTTTCAATGCAAGTAGAGTACATAACAACGTCACAACCATGAAAATGGATCTTCGTCCAAGTTTTTACTTAAACATCTTAGAAGAGTCTTTTAAATATTGTTTGATAATTTTTTCGTTGTTGTTGTTGCTATTGATGGCTCCTTTTGCCATCGTGTTCAGATAAATATTGAATTGAGTATTTACTATTTAGCACTTTGGTGTTAAAAACATATTTCAACATCATCCATCCAACTCGAATTGTATGATGGATAAACAAATATTAAATTAAAACGAAATAACATAATATCGAAATAGAAACAAATAGAATGATAAATCTCGTAATATTCAAATATTTAGAGCTCTAATTCCCATGATGTAAAACAAACCGAGTCTCCGAGACAGACAGTCAAATTAAAAAAAAAAAAAGAAGAAACATGTTTGAAGTTACGAGTTCATATTAGAACTATCAGTTAGTAGCTGGGGACTAGAACAATCTAACACCTTTATGGCATTTAACAGATATGGGAAAACTTTGGTTCAGTAGATTTTAAAAATATTCAAATACTAATTTAGGATACTTTGTAATTTAACATGGGTAAATTTAAATATTTAAGATTCCTACTGTTAACTGTAAAACATAGTTTGATTTTCTCAGGTTCTTTAATAAATTACAGTTATGGCCTCAGATCTACTTATATTGGGGTAAGATTCAGCAGAAATATTTCTTATGCAAATGGTATCAAATCTCTTTGTAACAGGTCTATATTTCGCAATAGCTTTCATACAAGACATACTCTCAAAAGTCCCTTAAAAGCTTAAAAAATTCTGGGTTAAAGTTTCAAATAACAAATTTTAACGATAATTTCAAAATCTTGCTGAGTCAATTCAATTAAAAAAAAAATCGAATATTCTCTTGTTTGTAGAGATAGAAAAAAATGAAATATGTAAATTGATTTTTAAATAACTAAAAATTTCAATATATTCGATTTTGGAGAGTTCTTCTGTAAAAAAAAAAATTATATAGACAAATTTTCTATAGCATAAACTTTTATATGGAAAAATTTTTGGCTGTAAAAATTTTCTATAGAAATAAATTTAAAATGGAAAATTTTATAGAAAACAATTTGTATATGAACAAATTTTGTAAAGAAAAATTGTTAGTATCGAAATTTATTTAAATTAATTCTTTAGAAAATTTTTCATAGAAACATTTTTTCAACAAAAAAATGTCCATCTAAATTTTGTTTATAAAAATTTTCCGATATACACGTTTACTATGTCTATACTAAATTTTTTGATAAAAAGAAATTTTTCTATTAAAATATTTTTTAAAGGGAATTTTTTCTGTAAAAAAGTTTAGATGGAAATTTTTTTAATTTGAAAACTTTCATAAGAACAGATTTTTATATAGAAAAATTTTGTTTAGAAAAGGTGTTAATATCGAAATTCAAAACAATTTTTAAATAAAAAATTATTTGAAATATTTTGTAAGAAAACAAACCCAGTAAAACTTTTCATTACCAAATAATGATTTAAACAGTTAAACTAATGAACACGAACTACTTACTCATTCGCTGTTTAAGTCATTACATTAACATGGGGATGTCATTGGAGGCAAGTACTTACCAATTGCAGAAAAGTAATGACCTGGGTAACAATTTGAAAGCAACAACAACAACAGCAACAACTTTTTTGTTGTTGTTTTATTAAAAACACATATTTTTAAACGAAGTACAAAATTTTTTTTATGATCCCATGGGGGCTCGAACCCAGACCCTCCGACTGCTAGGCAGAGACTCTTCCACTGAGCTACTTCATATCTTGAAAACTTAGCAGCTTATAATTAATATAAACAATTTTTATTTTTAGATCCCAATTCATGTGAAAATAACTCTGTTTTTCCCTGCTTTTTTTGCTTTGTTGTAATTTTTGGAAAAATAAATTTATACGATTTTTTGTAATTATTTTAAAACTTTTTTAAAATTATTTTAAAACTTAAATAATTTAAATCTTCTTTTTTGTATAAGTTTTTACATAAGATTGACTCTTACTTACTTAAATTATACAACCTGTTAATGTCAAAGTCCGAGCATATTTTAGAATTCCATGGATTTCGATCTTGTGCGAATATTCTCCAATTTTATAGGCCAAGCTTTGAAAAATGTTCCTCTACTTGGTCTTTCTATCGAAGTTTCGGACATCCTCCTCTAATATTAGGTAGTGGGACATTTCAATTCTAATTTTATCCTCTTCATTGTATATTTTTTTCAAGAGAGGGTTACTAGCCCGTAATCCTAACCCATTTTTATCGATCTTATGGGACAACTCTCGGAACATGTTAACTCACAATATTAATGGGTGTTAAATTAGCTCCCCGGGTGATACCATGAGGAGGTGTGTGTCCACAGTTGAGATGAAGGATGACCCAGATAAGTTGGGCTTACCAAGTTAAGACCAATTAGAATCGTGTTTGGTATTCAACATCCCCTACATAATCAAAATTGACTCATGATGGTATTTTTTCATTAACGTAAGTTAGTTTTACAAATTTTTTTTTACAGAAGATAATATTTAAGTTCTTAAAATTCAAAAATCATTTAAAAAGACTCTTTTAATAAAAAAAAAACTAAAAAAAATTGTTGCCCTTGGTGGGATTTGAACCGGGGCCATTCAGTTTAAAATACCATCTTAATTACAAATAAGTACTTATGTAATAACTTATTATTTATTCGGATGGTATGTTGTAGTCGTTACAAGGTAACCAGTTATCAGAGTACTTGCCATTACCAAAGTTTTGCTGGGAAGTTTTTGTATCAAAAAATTTTATGTGGAAAAGCTTTGTAAATGGAATTCAATATTTCGATTTGAAAACATATTTCTTTCAACCTTTGTTATAGTTTTCGATAAAATATAAGTTCTGTCCAAAAGCTTGAAACCTCAGCACGACCGAAATTTGTCTTTTTGCTATGTTAAATCTGTTCATAAATTAACGAGATATAGGCTATAAAGTATAAAAAATAAGACCTTATACATAAATAAATTTCTCTATATGATTATTTATATTGATTTTAACTAATTCATTACAATAACGACATAAAAATTTCATTCTATAAAAAGAAATTAAATCGGATCATAAATTAACGAGATATAGACCTTAAATGATTATTGTTTTCTTGGGTTAGTCCGCATTGGCAAAAGCTTCGTTACTATCAGGCAATCCAATAATGACAGCTAATTTAAATTAGATAAAGCCCTTTTATTTTTTAAGTTCGTTCTAATTAGAAAGATTTTCCATAAAAATTAAGACCCATTTTTTTGTACAAAACTTCAGCCAGCGCAATTTTTTCTGAACAAAGCTTCATCTCGCGCAAACATAACTGTAGAAGACTTCACTCAATATTTTTTTTATAGAAGACTTTAACTTGCGCAAACTTTTCTATAGAAAACTTCATCCAGCTCAAATTTTACTATAGAAAACTTAAGCAATCGAAAATTTTACGAAGCGCAAACTTTCATATAAAAAACTTCAGGGAGCGCTTCACTTTTCTATATAAAAACAAGTAAGAAAGTGTTATAGTCGGTCAAGCCCGACCATACGATACCCTTCACCACTATGGTCAAAGGTGTTCTTTTTCCTGCCATCATACAAACATTTTCTCAAAAGTTATATATTTAAGCTGTTTCCGTCATTTGGACTTATATGAGATCGAGGGTCAAATGTGGACCGATTATTTCGAAATTTAGCAAAGTGACTACAATTTTAACAAAAATTATGTTTGCAAAAAAAAAAAAACTCAAAATTATCATTATGCTCAGATTTACGAGCGTTTTAGTGATTTTTGTCTCATTTAGTGCGTTTTGACAGAAGAGTTTGTGTGGGAGCTATTGTCAACGAAATTTGGTTCAGTGATTTATGTTTACATAAGCATTATTTGTTTTAAATTTCATGAAAAATAGTGATATTTGAGGCCAAAATAACAATTCCGGGAATTGGGACCTATGGTACCATAAATAATGGACCGATTTTGACAAACAATAGCCATGGTCCCACTATCAAAAAAATTATCTGTGCCAAATTTCATCAAATTATCTTTAGAATTGCGACCTGTATTTTGATTACATGGTTCAAATGGGGTCCAGCCAGCCGTTCAACCAGCCATACGGACGGACGGACCGACTGACATCGCTAAATCGACTCAGAAAGTGATTCTAAACCTATTGGTATACTAAATGGTGGGTCTAAGACAAATATTTCTATGCGTTACATACATCAGCACAAACTTATAATACCCTTTTCACCTATGGTGGTGAAGGGTATAATTAACCTGCGCAAATTTTTCTATAAAAATCTTCACCCAGTGCAAACTTTTCTATAAAAAACTTTACTCAGAGCAAACTTTTGTTTACAAAAAACGTACCCAGCTCAATTTTTTCTTTAGGAAACTTCAGCCGACTCAAACTTTTCTAAAAGAACTTCACACAGCCGAACTTTTTCTATGGAAAACTTCACTCAGAGCAAACTTTTTCTACAGAAAACGTACCCAGCTCAAATTTTTCTTAAGGAGACTTCAGCCGACTCAAACTTTTCTAAAAAAGCTTCACACAGCCGAATTTTTTCTATAGACAACTTTATCCAGCACAAACTTTTCTATAAAAACATCACTCAGTATAAGCTTTGAGTGAAGAAAATCGAATGAGTTTGCATTGAAGCACTCACTCTTACATATGTAATGCTTCACGCCAGATTTTTGATATAAAGTATATTTACTATATTCTTAACCCTTGACGTATTTCCACGAGTCAATACAATTTCTGTGCCTAACATGATTATCACGAGTCCGACTCGTGGTACTATTTATGTGCCTAACATGATTAATACTAGTCTGACTCGTTTTGCGACTGTTCTTAAGCATCAAAACCGGTTTGTTTAGTGCAACTTGTGTGCAAACAGTTGAAAGCGAACTTCTTTGCGCAAATTGTTACGTCAAGAGGTTAATATCTCAATAACTAATTTACCGATTTGAATGATATCTTCAGCAAACATAAACTAGAGAAATTGTTCGATCGTTCTGAAAATGAATCATCTCCATAAATCTTACAACGACTTCATGCATTTTAATATAATAATTCCCACAACATTCCAATCGAAACAGGAGTACTTCTCTCATACAATGAGCTACATCCAATTCTAGTTTTAGACTCATTGAAAGGGATCTACGTTTTAACTAGCCGGAGAATATTGTTAGTTCAAAACATAAATAAAGCCCACATTTCGTACATTATTTTGAGTTAGCTTTAATATAAAGATTTTCATAAATTTTTGGTATTATGTTAACCAACGTAGTATAACAGGTTTGTCCAAGGTTCCAAGTTCTATCCCCGGCCAGACCCACTTGAAAAAAACAAATTTTCAAAAAAGCGGCGGTTCACCTCATAACTATGAGGAACCTATGATATTTGATAAGCGGATGACAAACCTGCTATACTACGGCGGTTCACATAATACCAAAAATTTATGAAAATCTTTATATTAAAGCTAACTCAAAATAATGTACTAAGTGTGGACTTTCTTTATTGATGTTTTGAACTAACAATATTCTCACCATTAAAAAAAATGAAGTATGAAACCCGAGTTGATTTTTATTACAGGTGTGCAAGCACAACTATATTTTAGCGTGTCCAATTGAAGAGATTAAATGTTTTATTCTACAGTGTAGTTTTTAGTTACATTGAATTTTTTTAAAAATAAATCTAATCGTATAAAACGGAAGCAATTTATTTACATACGTATGAATGTTTGTGGTTGAATGGTCGATCAAACTATTGATCGTTTATCTACAAAACAAAAACTAAAACTTTTATTATTTGCTTCATGTCAGCTATTACAGTTGCTATATACAGACTAGATTAAATGTTTAAAATTTTATTCTCATCATGTAAAACATGCAAAACTAATGGTTTTAATTTCATTTTAAATTTTGTTTCAATTTTAGTTTTAAAATAATATCTAGTTTATTTTATCTTAAGGCAATTGTCAAACATTAAATGAACTTGGACTTGCAGTTGATTTTTACTATGTTTTAGTTATGGTTATAAAACAATCAAAATAGTCAGTTAATCATTTTACCATAAAGTTTTAAATACTTTAAATAGTATTAATTATGCTGCAATTAAATTGATATAAATTATTGTAATTATATTTAAAAAACTATTTAAAATAAGTACATAGTAATTTATTTTATATTTACATACATAAGTAGAAATTTACTAAATATATTGTAATTTTTATGTTCTTTTTTATTTCTAGGTGAGTCTTAACTTTTTAATATAATTCTGTAAGTACTATTTTTATACAAATTTTTTAATATACTTATTATGAGGGTTACATTTTGTGTTTTGAGAACAAAAAGTTATACTAATTTGAAGTGCTTAGAACCCGATTGATTTTTGATCCAAAGCGTATTAATCTTTTCAGATTGCAGCACTGTTATAACCAAATCTCTTTGATCTAATATGCAAAATCAAATGCACCAAAACTTAAGAATTCCAAATTTATACCCTTCACCATCATAGGTGGAAAGGGTATTATAAGTTTTTGCTGATGTATGTAACGCAAAGAAATATTTGTCTTACACCCACCTTTTAGTATACCAATAGGCTTAGAATCACTTTCTGAGTCGATTTAGCGATGTAGGTCCGTCCGTCCGTCTGGCTGGGCGGCTGGCTGGACCCCCATGTAAACCATGTAATCGCAATTCTAGATATAATAGGTCGCAATTCTAAATATAATTTAATGAAATTTTTCACAGATCAATTTTTTGATAGTAGGACCATGGCTATTGAAATTTGTCAAAATCGGTCCATTATTTATGGTACCTCCCATAGGTCCCACTTCCCGGAATTGATATTTTGGCCACAAATATCAATACTTTTTCATGAAATTGAAAACAAATACTACCTACGTAAACCAAAATCACTGTACCAAATTTCTATGAAATCGGTCCACATTTGACCATAGCTCCCATACAAACTCTTCTGTCAAAACGCTTAAATAAGACAAAAATCTCTAAAACGATCATAAATCTGAAGATAATGGCAATTTTAAGTTATTTTTTGCATACATAGTTTTTGTAAAAACTGTAATAAATTTGTCAAATTTCGAGATAATCGGTCTACATTTGACCCTAGATGCCCAACGCTTGAGAACGACGTGTGAGATACACATTGGGGCTTTCTTCAACTGAAACCTCAGCGGTAGCAATATTCTCGACACTACGGTCACTTCTTTGTCTCACTGGCACGGGAACATTTTGTACTGTGTCTGTGGATTCAAATTTTTCCACTAGACGCTCAATTGTTGATCTGCTAGGACGATTATGATTACAAATTGGACTTAGCAGTCTTAACGTTGAATTTCGGGAGTAAATTTTAATAATTTTGACTTATTGTTGGCTCGTATATCTTTTCATCATGATATAAAGACGGTCACCCCTAATGTTAGAAGAGAACGTCCGAAACTTCGACGGCAAGTTTAAGACTAGGAAAATCTTTCAAAGCTTGGCCTAAGAAATTGGAGAATATGTGCTTGGATTTCTTAAATATGCTCGACCTTTATCAAACGATGCGAAACTTAAAGATCTACTAATCCCTTTTTTTTGGAATTCCTTGAGTCGGCCAAAACGAAAAGTAGTATTAGAAGTGATCAAATTAAAATTTAGAGGACAATAGATTCATCCCTCAAGTGTGGTGTCTATTTCATAGAACAACGACTTAGATCCAAATGTTAAAACAATTGAAGAAGAACACGAAATATGAAAAAACAATATTTTTTACTAAAAAGGTTTATCAAAATTTTTGGGACATCAAACATTTAATTAAAAAGTTTTACTGTAGTGTATTGCACTAAGATCCCGATTTATTACAATTATTTATTATTGTAATAAATAGTTTTTTGATAAAACCAAAAAATGTTGCTGGGGAAATGGTTGGTTAGGCCTTCTCTTCAGGCTGATTATTCCTAATTCTAGACAAAGCGAAAACCACACATTATATCTTATTTGAGGGACAGAATAAATACGAATTATTATTGTGTCCAACAAATATCAACATAAAGCTAAGATTATCATCTGAACAGAAACACACAAACATTTTTCAGTTTTATCATTTCTTTATTTCCCACACTTTTGTTGTTGCTTTGTTGGCGACTAAGACCAAAGTGCTAAAGGGGGTTCAAAGAAGATTTAAATAAACAAAAGTTTATTTTAAAACATGACACATGTGCAGCCGTATATTTATTAAAAAGGTTTATCAAAAATTTTTGGGACATCAAACATTTAATTAAAAAGTTTTACTGTATTGTATTGCACTAAGATCCCAATTTATTACAATTATTTATATTGTAACAAACAGTTTTTTGATAAAACCAAAAATGTCAGTTTTACGTTTTCAAATTTGCATGACAATTACGCTAAGAAGTGCAAACTTGCGCTACTAAGTTTTTGTGTTTAATATACCTGAAGTCTTAGGAGTTCAAATCTGTAATTCGATTTTCCGAAGTCCTAGGAATACAAAAATTATACGAGTTGAAAGTCCTTTTGAAAAGAACTAAAACTGTTTTATTTTTGCCCATATACAAAATTTAATTGAAATCGGAGTTAGTGTGGTTTGGTACTAGCTCAAAAAATTTTGATTTTACTATTCTTACTTCTAATTTAGTACCAATTTTTGTCAGGAATTTTATTCATTTTCAAATCGACACATATTTTGTTAAGCAAAACCGTCTAGATCCTTCTTAGTGTAACGCCATTTATCGGGCAATGAAATAAAAAAAAAACATGATCTCAACCCCTTTACGAAAGTATAATGCAAATATGAGCTTTGTTGTAATAATTAAATTTATATAAGTAAATAAAAATGATTACCCATGATCATAAAGCAAAGCTGCACGCGAATTTTAATTAAAATTTTTTGCTTTATTAAAAAGAAGATAAAAATAAATTAACTTTGCAATACGTAATTTTTTGCTTAAGAGTCACCATTTTTGTTAAATGTTTCTGAATATTTTTCAATTTTGATAACGAAAAAAAATATGGCAGAAAAAAAAGATCGAGCAAAGCTAATTAACGCCTAACGAAAAATAGAATAACAACGAAGAAGTTCTACTCAGACACACACACACTTGCAGACGTACATAGGTGATCATTCATATTTTCATAGATATCTAAAATTCTAAAAAAATGCTTAAGTTCTTAATGAAAGAAAATAAAAATTTATCATTAATTGTATGTGAGTGTACATGTGTGAATATTGTTTATTAGTAATGGTTATCTTTTGTTAATTAAACATTTACAACTTAAATGATACAACAAATATACATAAAAACATATACACGTACATATCTCGTAAATTTGTTCTGAAATACAGTCATAAATACATATGAATTCTATATGAAAAAAAACACATGCAATCGTCTTACCTTTATATGCACGAGTACATATTTTCAGTTAGAGAGTAAAAGAGATTAGGCCGCGTTAAAATTACAACAACCAACTCGTCGTTGTCGTCGTGATCGTCATTTACCTTTAGATAAAGAGTGCAAACAAAAATGCACAAACGAACCTTTTTCTGTACTCGCACTGACTCAAATCTACTTATTGTACATATTTACACTTATTCGAGTCGTATTCCATGGGACATCCAAATCATTGGCTAAACATTTGTTTTAGTGGGTCTGTTGTGTTTGTGTGTATGTATGTACTTACGTGTCTAAATTTATTTAAGCCGGTGTTTTCATTGTTTTTGTTGTTTTTTATGACTCTCACTTTAATCAAATACATTTTAAATTTTCATATAAATAATTTTTATTTTTCCATTTTTGTTTATTTTTCTTTCTAACCAACACATTAGTAACTTAGGTATATGTAGTGTTGGATATGTTTGTTGTCTCTTAAGCTTTATTTGTTTTTACTCTTCAACTGATAAATGAATTACGTCGAGTATTTAAGTTTCGCTAAATCCTATATTTTAAAAGAATTTATGAAAGAAAAAAGGAAAACAAACTTTTTGTCTTGTGCTATGTTCAAAATTTTGAAATTAGGGATCTATCAACGAAATTGGGGATCTTTTAGAACGGGTGATTACTATTGAGTCAAATCGCCAATTTTCGAACACGTACGAACCACACCTTCTCCATTTTCAATAAAATTTTGTATATACTTTCTCCTAGCTCATACAATTTTTAGAGTTCTTTAAAATTTTGAATTTCGCTTTAGTACAGATATGTTTTTTTCAAGATTATTTTCAAAACATACTCATTTTATATGATTATATCTTTTGACATGGTTATCTGAACCGCCATGGTAAACAGGTTAGTCATCCGCCTAGCAAACTAGTGGTCCCAAGTTCGATCCTCGGCCAGACTCACTTGAAAAAAAATACATTTTCAAAAAAAAAAACGGCAATTTTAACTCAGCTAGCCACTAGTTATCTGAGTATTTGGCTATGTAAAACTTCTCTAACTAAAGCATTTGCCGTTCGGAGCCAGAGTTAAAACGATAACTAAAAAAAACAAGTAAGAAAGCGCTATAGTCGGTCTAGCCCGACCATACGATACCCTTCACCACTAAGGTCAAAGGTGTTATTTTTCCTGTATAAAGACAAATATTTGCTAAATTTTGCCATCATACAAACATTTTCTTAAAACTTATATATTTAAGCTGTTTTATCTCGAAATTTCTCGAAATTGATTACAGTTGTTACAAAAATTATGTATGCAAAAAATAGACTCAAAATTTTCATTACCTTTAGATTTACGAGCGTTTTAGTGATTTTTTGACTCATTTAGTGCGTTTTTAAAGAAGAGTTTGTATGGGAGCTATGGTCAAATGTGGACCGATTTCAACGAAATTTTTTACAGTGATTTTAGTTTACATAAGCAGTATTTGTTTTAAATTAAATGGAAAATTTTGATATTTGTGGCCAATATATCAATTCCGGGAAGTGGGACCTATGGGAGGTACCATAAATAATGGACCGATTTTGACCAATTTCAATAGCCATTATCAAAAAAATGATCCGTGCCAAATTTCATCAAATTATCTTTAGAATTGCGACCTGTAGTTTGATTACAAGGTTTACATGGGGGTCCAGCCAGCCAGCCAGACGGACGGATGGACGGACATCGCTAAATCGACTCAGAAAGTGATTCTAAGCCTATTGGTATACTAAAAGGTGGGTCTAAGACAAATATATCTATGCATTACATACATCAGCACAAACTTATAATACCCTTTCCACCTATGGTGGTGAAGGGTATAAAAATATGAAATATGAACATTCAAGTAAAAACTGTATCGTCCGTCACGTAGCGTCCGCAACAGTTCCTTTTTGGATTTTTTGTGAAACTGGAAACTTTAAAATATTTTATAAAAACTGTTTTGTCATCCTCTGATTTTCCTCTATCTTTAATTTATTTACAATTTTTTATTACTATGACCGATTTGATGAAAATTACAGAAACACGTGTTGAAAAAAAGTCACTTTCATTTGTTGTAGCGTCCGTCACAGCATTTTAAAAGCGAATATCTTTTTTCTCCAAAAAAGTATGTAAATTAGCAAATGCCATTCGATAGCACAATCGATGGGCTAATATCCTCTGAAATCTGTGCAAAAATATCTCGTGTAAAACGACAATGGGATTCATTTAAGTACAACAAAATCCGTACAAATGTATCGTCCGTCACGCAGGATTTGCCATATTTTAAAATTTTTTCATAAGTTAGAAATTGTATATATTTGTTTACTTCAGAATTAGAACAAATCATGGAAAAAATTTCAAATAAAAAAAAATTCTACTCAAATAATATGAGTATTTTTACAAAAAGTCTATTATATATTTTGAATTTAATAAAATTTAATTCAGAAAGAACGACTATACAAACAAGTCATGAAGATTCAGTTTTCGCACTAGGGAAGTGGTACAATTTAATAATGCCATAGTGTCATGAAAACATAAAAAAAATTCCTAATATAAATTGAGTGATAGATGTTTATCATCGCCCAGGCCAAAGATGGACATCGTGTACCTTTAGTTGTTCCCTTTTCTTTTTAATTTTCTTTAAATTCGATCGTAAAAAGGGTATATTCTGAAAAATGGTTATCAATAACTTTGAATCAAGTTGGCTTTTAAATATTCTGCAACCGATTTTTTGGTCAATGGTTATTTTTTACTCTAAGAGTACGGAGTGGGCGACCTTAGGGTTAAAAAAATGTAACTTAACCGAGTGTCTCTTCTAAACTTTTAAAGGTTACATCTTTAAAATTTTTCATTTTCTTTCCTAGGTTAATGAAATATAAGCAGCAGGATCGGACGATAATAGGGTTGACAACAAAATATAAAAAATACAAAAATGTTGGCCTATACCCCCTATCGCGATATAACAGATTTTTTGTAATTTTTATTTGAGGAAAATTTTGAAATTTAAAAATTTTTGATTTTATAATTTAGAACGATACATTAAAAAAACAAATTAAAAAAATGTCTACTAATGTATTTAAATATGAGTTTTTTATACAATGAGGAAAAAATTGAAATGAAATTAGACTCGTAATCTACTGCATAAACATTTATCGATTTCGGCAACGCATTTGCGTAACTTAAGGTATGAACACAGTTGGGACAAAGACTATTATATAAAGATGCTGCACTTTCATACAATGATTTGCCGTATGGTCCCTTCGATAAGTCCCATAAAAAAGCCAAAAAAATGGCGTCGAATTCGTCATGCAGGACAAAAATAGTCGTTAACTAATGTCAAAATTATTGTCTGCTTTGCCTGAATTGTGTATTTAATTTCCTTATTATAAAATGAATAAAAAGGGAGAAATCAAATGAAATTTTAAAAAAATATTTACCACAAATAAATATTTATATTTAATTTTCTAAGAATCAATGAACTTTTTCTTCAGAATTTTTTTTGTTAATTTAAATATATATATATATATATATGTATTTTTTACATAACTGACCACAATCAATGAGATCTGTGATATTTTTAATGAAAACCAATACAAACAAAACCACTTTTTTTGTGAAGAGCTTTTGTTGCTTCAAAAATAATCTATTTATGAAAAATAGGCATTGAACTAATTGATAAGAAAGGAAACTTAATGGCAAAGAGAAAATATAGTTCTTTACAAGTTGTAAATAATAATTTGTCATTTCTGATCAGAACACTTAAGTAATGAAATCATTTTTTAGATTTGCTCTCGATTTGAAACTCTATATTGCGACGTATTTTTAATATATTAATGGAAATTATTTTGTTTTCAAGATGAACAAATCACTTTCAGGTCTAAACTGATATTAGACGAATTCTCAAGCTTTAATATAGGCTGAAGTCATTCGTTTGACATGCCTTTTTGTTTTGCAAAAGTGCATATTCAAAGATTATTAAGTAATATAAATATGTATTTAAGTAAAGTTTAGCAAAAATATTACCTGTAATAGTCAAAATCAGACTATCAAATTTTGTTAGGAATTGGATCATATTTGTCCATACATACCTCAAATACAAGACCAACTCTTAAAAGTCACTTAAATTCACAAAAACGCGTATAAATATAAACATATGTAATAGATTTTTTTTGCAAATTTTTTTTCTGTAAACATAAATCAATAAGATAAGTTTTCTTTTGCCGGAAATGACATAAAAATATTTAAATCTAAATAAATTTATCGCAGATGGTTCTCAAACTAGATTTTTAACTTCCTTTCAGCCAGAGTTCTTGTTAGCTACTCGAAATCGACTGCTTAGGATTCTCCAGAATACTTTTATAAACGTACGTTTTATAAACGTACGGGTTTTGATCGATCTTATCCTATTTCAAACTTGTATAAAAACACTAGTTATTTTAACAATTTTTAATCACTTAACTCCATGAGCATCCAAAGGTTAATTCTTTTAAAAATGCGAAATTTTCTTTTTATAGGAAATTTTTCAAAAATTTACTTTATATAGGAAATTTTTCAAAATTTTACTTTTTATAGGAAATTTTTTAAAAATTTACTTTTTAAAGGAAATTTTTCATAAATTTACTTTTTATAGGAAATTTTTCAAAAATTTACTTTTTATAGGAAATTTTTCAAAAATTTACTTTGTATAGGAAATTTTTCTAAATTTACATTTTATAAGAAATTTTTCAAAAATTTACTATTTTTAGGAAATTTTTCAAAAAATTTCCTATAAAAAGGAAATTTTTCAAAAATTTACTTTTTATAGGAAATTTTTCAAAAATTTACTTTTTATAGGAAATTTTTCAAAAATTTACTTTTTATAGGAAATTTTTCAAAAATTTACTTTTTATAGGAAATTTTTCAAAAATTTACTTTTTATAGGAAATTCTTCAAAAATTTACTTTTTATAGGAAATTTTTCAAAAATTTACTTTTTATAGGAAATTTTTCAAAAATTTACTTTTTATAGGAAATTTTTCAAAAATTTACTTTTTATAGGAAATTTTTCAAAAATTTACTTTTTATAGGAAATTTTTCAAAAATTTACTTTTTATAGGAAATTTTTCAAAAATTTACTTTTTATAGGAAATTTTTCCAAAATTTACTTTTTATAGGAAATTTTTCAAAAATTTACTTTTTATAAGAAATTTTTCAAAAATTTACTTTTTATAGGAAATTTTTCAAAAATTTACTTTTTATAGGAAATTTTTCAAAAATTTACTTTTTATAGGAAATTTTTCAAAAATTTACTTTTTATAGGAAATTTTTCAAAAATTTACTTTTTATAGGAAATTTTTCAAAAATTTACTTTTTATAGGAAATTTTTTAAAAATTTACTTTTTATAGGAAATTTTTCAAAAATTTACTTTTTATAGGAAATTTTTCAAAAATTTACTTTTTATAGGAAATTTTTCAAAAATTTACTTTTTATAGGAAATTTTTCAAAAATTTACTTTTTATAGGAAATTTTTCAAAAATTTACTTTTTATAGGAAATTTTTCAAAAATTTACTTTTTATAGGAAATTTTTCAAAAATTTACTTGTTATAGGAAATTTTTTAAAAATTTACTTTTTATAGGAAATTTTTCAAAAATTTACTTTTTATAGGAAATTTTTCAAAAATTTACTTTTTATAGGAAATTTTTCAAAAATTTACTTTTTATAGGAAATTTTTCAAAAATTTACTTTATATAGGAAATTTTTCAAAAATTTACTTTTTATAGGAAATTTTTCAAAAATTTACTTTTTATAGGAAATTTTTCAAAAATTTACTTTTTATAGGAAATTTTTCAAAAATTTACTTTTTATAGGAAATTTTTCAAAAATTTACTTTTTATAGGAAATTTTTCAAAAATTTACTTTTTATAGGAAATTTTTCAAAAATTTACTTTTTATAGGAATTTTTTCAAAAATTTTCTTTTTATAGGAATTTTTTTTTTAAATTTACTTTTTATAGGAATTTTTATTTTAAATTTACTTTTTATAGAAAATTTTTCAAAAATTTACTTTTTATAGGAAATTTTTCAACAATTTACTTTTAATAGGAAATTTTTCAAAAATTTACTTTTTATAGGAAATTTTTCAAAAATTTACTTTTTATAGGAAATTTTTCAAAAATTTACTTTTTATAGGAAATTTTTCAAAAATTTACTTTTTATAGGAAATATTTCAAAAATTTACTTTTTATAGGAAATTTTTCAAAAATTTACTTTTTATAGGAAATTTTTCAAATATTTACTTTTTATAGGAAATTTTTCAAAAATTTACTTTTTATAGAAAATTTTTCAAAAATTTACTTTTTATAGGAAATTTTTTAAAAATTTACTTTTTATAGGAAATTTTTTAAAAATTTACTTTTTATAGGAAATTTTTTAAAAATTTACTTTTTATAGGAAATTTTTCAAAAAATTTACTTTTCATAGGAAATTTTTCAAAAAAATTACTTTTTATAGGAAATTTTTCAAAAAATTTACTTTTTATAGGAAATTTTTCAAAAAATTTACTTTTTATTAGAAGTTTTTTGAAAATTTACTTTTTTAGGAGTATTTGGAAAAATTTATTGAACCAAAATTTTTCATTTTATTTGTTTTGAAAGTAGATCCCATACATTTTTCAATTCAAAAGTAAAGATTTTTTAAATTTTATTTGTTTTGAAAACAGTTTTAGTCTCATACATTTTTCAATCCAAAAAATTAAAAACATTTTTTAAATCAATGGAAAAAAATCAAAAGTATAATATGTCTTATGAGCCTCATTTGCCCACCATCGTTATATATTATTAATATACTATTTTATTTTTTTATAACTCGGTCTATTAAAATAACATTTCATTGGAAATTATGGGCCATTAACATATTCCTTTAAAACTCTACAGCAAAGTTCTAATATCCACCGATATCGCCGGCGTGGCAATATTTTTCTTTTGCATTATTACAATTTTAAACGGATCAATACAATCATTCTCATTATTAACACAAATGCAATAAAAGTACTCGAAATTCTAGTACCAATACAAACTAATTAATAAACTCACACTCAAATACAAATTAACTAACACCTTGTCATTGTTATCACTGATATCACATATAAGAGGGTAATTGTTGGTGCTACCATTTGCATATGAGTTAAAATCATGTGTGTACGTGAGAAAGAGTAAGTGAGTGAGTGTGGAGAGACTCATGAGTGTAAGTGGCCCGCACTCTACCAACATTTGTGGTGATATATGAATGTATGTATGTATGTTAAAGAACAATTCGGTTTTGTGTGTTGTGATAGTGTTGTTGTGGATTGTACCCAATACCTTCAAGCAAAGTAAAAATGCTTTGGTCGCGGGGTTGCTAGAGTTAAGCTACAGGTTAGTTTTGTCATTCGTCGATCACAAGAGCCAACGTTAACAACGTGTAGTTAAAAAACGCGCGTTTGTTTTTTTTACAAATATTCTTAAACTTGACTTAAAAAAAATGTTTAAACTAATTTAAAACTCGTGTTGAAAATTAAATAAAAAGTTCTCGAGAAATATTCCCGTTTAGATTAATTTTTAATAAATATTTAATGCTTTTCTGTTTATTTTATTTTACGGTTATTTGACACCGTCTCAAAAGTGCTGTTTTTTTGCCTTTAGACTGTTTGTTTTCACGGTTTAGCTTTTAAGACTCAACAAAAATTTTTTCAAAAAAGCTGATTCAACAAAAAAAATTTAACTGCTCAGTTCAAGTAACATTTCTTTTTCGTTTTTGCAAAATTATATGAAAAGATATACAATAAAGAATTTTTTTCTTTGTATATTCAAGTGTTGCCTAGTGTATAATAATATTTATAATTATAATTAACAAGAAAAAAAAAACTACAACAACATTTTTTATATTATTAACGAAAAAACTAAAAAAAAGAAAATTATAAAAAACCCTTGCGTAAGGTGAATTATTTTGTGCTGCTGTTAATTGCAAAATAAAAATTAAATACTTTTCAATTTCTATAAAATTTCATTTTAATAATTGCATAATTGTTTTTGTAATTTAAAAAAAAAAATTCCAAAGAAAGCGAAAACTGGGAAATATACAAAATTTCTATGTTGTAAGCAGAATTTAATTTTAAAAAAAAGCTGATTTCTTTTGAAAGCGTGACAAAAAGGTGAGTTTTGAAACTTTAAATTTTAGATTTTTTAATCTTTTGAAAAATTTGTCCTATTAAAAATGATCTGATATAGACCCCAGATATTTATACCATTCTAAGCAGATCATAATCTCTTAAATTCCTTGTTTTATACTCTTATATCGTCTCACTAATTTCAAAATTATATTAGAAAAACACTCTTCTATATTTTATTTGACGGAATAATGACGTAATTTTTATAATATCCTTTCTAAAATAAGGTTTTGAACACTTTCAGAATCTACTTACAAAATATTATGTTTCCCCCTTTTTTTATTAGCGAAGATTTAACTTAGAAAAGGTCACAGATTTTAGAAAAATGTTTACAAGTCTTCTTGAAAAAGCTATTTTTCAGAAGTCCTCAATAGAGAATGGCGCTAATTTTCATAACACACATTGTTATACTCTTAACCGTCATAAGTGGGTCAGTCCAAATGAATTTTGACACTTGAATTATTTTTGGTACTAGAACCATTAATTGAATCATTATAAGTTATTTCAATTATCATCCATAGGATTGCGTTCCCTTTCCCTTAAATTGAAGTTTTATTCTTATAAAGCCAAAGTTTTTATGTATAAATATATACCACATTTTATTCAAATCGGTCTATATTTCTCCATACCTCCCATATAGTCCTACATCTTAAAGTCACTTAAATACTCAGAAAAGTTTTAAGCTAAGACTTTGCACGTATTTGATCCGTGATTTGTGTAAAATTTCCAGAAAATCGGCCCACTTTGCCTTTTTCAGAAAATATTTAATATCGATCTTGATCACTCAATAATTTAGCAATGCTTAGAGGATTTTTTTTATATAAATTTAAAGATTTTTCGATTAATTCTAAAATTAAATCTTATTTAGGCATAAAGATCCTTTTAATAATAGCAGCTCAATTATCGGTGCAAAATAAGAAAATTTTAAGATCGTTATTACTTACTTCACTTTAATCAATATTAAAGTCACAATATCTCGAAAACTATACATACGATTTAAAAAATATAACAAGTCACCTGTAAATTTTTTCCACGGAAATGAGAAACGTTTACAAAACTCTTGTAAATTTCAATTATTTAAAAAATAATAATTTATTTCGAATTTAATAATTAGGTTATTTTACAGATAAATTATGTAGAAGTTGCAAAACTTTGTTTATACTTAGAGAAAGTACGGCTAATGTGGTATAACTATTTGTTTTAAGAATGTCCGATAATTATTTGTTGTGCCTTCTCAGATCCATTTGGGAAAATTAGTAAATCCACAATTTCAGAGATATTTGATAAATTATTTTAAATCCCATTTAAAGTGATTAAAAAAACAAGTAAGAAAGTGCTATAGTCGGTCAAGCACGACCATACAATACTCTTCACCATTAAGGTCAAAGGTCTTCTTTTTATTATATAAAGACAAATATTTCCTAAATTTTGCTTTAATCACAAATTTTCTCAAAACTTATATATTTAAAATGTTTCCATTATTTGGACTTATATGAGAGCTAGGGTCAAATGTGGACCGATTATCTCGAAAAATGGCAAATTGATTACAGTTTTAACAAACATTATGTATGCAAAAAATAAACTCAAAATTCTCATCTTTAGATTTATGAGCGTTTTTAGAGATATTTGTCTCATTTAGTGCGTTTTGACAGAAGGTTTTGTATGGGAGCTATGGTCAAATATGGTCCGATTTCAACGAAATTTGGTACAGTCATTTTGGTTTACATAAGCAGTATTTGGTTTAAATTTTATGAAAAAATATTGATACTTGTGACTAAAATATCAATTCCGGGAAGTGGAACCTATGGGAGATACTATTAATAATGGACCGATTTTGACGAATTTCAATAGTCATGGTCCCACTATAAAAAATTATCTCTGCCAAATTTCATCAAATTATCTTCAGAATTGCGACCTGTACTTTGATTACATGGTTTACATGGGGTGCAGCCAGCCCGCCAGCCGTCCAGACGGACGGACTGACATCGCTAAATCGACTCAGAAAGTGAATCTAAGCCTATTGGTACACTAAAAGGTGGGTCCAAGACAAATATTTCTATGCGTTACATACATCAGCACAAACTTATAATACCCTTTTCACCTATTGTGGTGAAGGGTATAAAAAAATTGCGGGTAATGTGGTACACCAGATGATCGTAATGTGTTATAATGAAGTTTTACGGGTGAATATAAATTATAGAGTTACAAACTCGCCGCCAGCGCTCATGCAAGTAATGACGGCAGCTAGAGACACTCGCTCGGGTGATGTTATCGTACCATTTTTTGTTCTCTTTTTTCAATCAAATATTTTGCCTAGTTTTAGTGATATGTGCCAATTTCAGCAAAAATTGGTACATTTTTTGTGTTTGTGCTTCAAAAGAGTGATTTTCAGTACATCTATATGTATATGTATATAAAAATGAATGCTTGTCTATCTGTATGTCCTTTATAGAACAGTAAACTATGCATTTGATCATGTTATGATCTTAAGAAAAAATGTTGCGTATGAGCCGACGAAGGTTTTTATGTTGGTATGGTGGTGCCACTGAAAATTACTCAAAATAAATTAAATCGTGAACTGTGCATTTGATCATGCTGCGATCTTTAGCAAAGTTGTTGCGCATGAGCCGACGAAGGTTTCCAAGTTGGCACGATGAATTAAATCGTTAACTGTGCAGTTGATCATGATATGATCTTTATCAAAGTTGTTGCTCATGAGTTGACGGAGGTTTCTAAGTTGTTGCAGTCTATTTTCAACAGATGGCGCTACTTAATAGTAAACTACAAACTGCATTTAATTATGTAATGATTTTAAGCAAAGCTTTTGGGCATGAACCGACAGAAGTTTTAAAATTGGTACGACTAATTTTTACCAGATGGTGCCACTGAAAATTAATCAAAATTAATTGAGTCGTAAATTGTGCATTTGATCATGCTATGATCTTTAGCAAAGTTGTTGCGCGTGAGTCGATTGAGGTTTCTAAAGTCTTTCCTTCAAATTTATTTTAGTTGATGAAGCAGCAACACGGCATACAGCTAGTATTTTTATATTATTTCATATTCGAATAAATAAACCCATATTTCGACATTCACGATTTCATGAAAATTTTCTGGCAGCCCTGATTACACACCAAATCGAATTTTACTCTAAGAATAATTTGCAAAAATAAAACAGGTTGCTACTTTCTTCATTCTTTGAGAACAGCAAAGTATTACATGTATTTCCCTTATTCTAATATTGTCAGTTTAAGTGAAAAGTTACTATACCACATTACCAGCCTATATATAAAAACTTACGGTTAAATTTGAATTCTAGAATATAATTTTTTAAAGAGGAATTATGAAGTAGATGCAAAATTTCTTTAGTACTTTTTTTAATTTTTTACTCGAAATCGTTGGATGTAAGTTAAATTTTCTAAGAAACTCCAAATTTTTGTATTTGTACATCGAACATGCATAGGGGACCTGAGCAGCAGTTTAACTTGCTGAGATACTAAAATTGTATTCATGTTCTTTCAACTTTTCTTAATACTGTACTTTGTTCAAGGATTAATATAAACTCATAATTAATTTCCATAGATCTTTAAAATCACAATCAAACAAACCTCAAATCAACAAACTGCCACACTTCTCAACTTCTGAACTAAGTTTAAAAAATTCAAGTGTATTATTAACTAAATAGTTTTTTTTTATTGTTGTTGCATTGTTATAGCTTTCAAAAAATAATTAAATTGTCAAAATAATCTACAAAAACCCCCTTTTACCATAAATTTTGCCCCCCCTCTCGCTCTTTAATGTCAAAATCTCATACACATAGAAAATATAAAAACTTTAGAAAAAAAAAATAATAATAAAACAAAAGGAAGTTTAATTATTTTAACAACATTTAACATGTAAGAGGTCACATGCATTTATTGTCAAGTCAGTCAGTCATTTATGTACTCGTAGTTTCAACAAAAGCCAACATTTAACTAAAATATTTTAAGATTTTTAGTAGTGAGATGTTAAGTCGTATGGACGGACATAAAGATTTTAGTAAGCCATTGTGAAAATATTTTTTTTCAACTTTTAGCAGATTATAATTGTTGCAGTAGCAACAATAAACAAAATTTTTTTCAAAAAATTTGTCTGACAAAAAAATATCATACAGGTCAGTGTTAAAGTTTAGATATAAAACTTTTGAAGTTTTTCTTAAAATTAAATTATTAAATAAATGAAAGTGAGAATTTTGTTAAAGTAAATTTTTGTTGTGTAAAAATCTAAAATATTGTTTTTTGTACTTTTTGGTACAAATTTTTTACGAAAAATTCAAATTAATCCCATAGTGCACAAATTTAAATAAATTCTCATGACAATTTTGTTATAAATTTTTAAATTACAAAAAAATTTTAATTTTGAATGCCTTAAAATTATTGAAAACAAATAGAAATTATAAGTGAAATTGGCTTTATTACTTTCAGGTATAAAAAGACATATGCACCCATATTGAGATCTTTTAAATTCAACAAATTTGAATTAGTTCATATAAGAAGATTTACAGGGGAATGATGTATACTTTATAGTTCCTTTTGAAAAAATAATTGACAAACAATTTGAAAAAGTAATTAATCAACACAATATTAGAATAGGCTGGGAAATGACTTTTAATCAAATAAAAGTTCTGTGAGCAAATCTTTTATATGAAGCATTAACTTTTTTTTATCATAAACTCGAAAATTTTTTTTAGAAACTAATTTTTTATTATATAGTTCGTGGCTTTAAAACAACACCATCTATACAGTTTTCTATAAAAATATATCTTCAAATATATTTCTGTAAAAATATATAGGGTAGAAGGGTGACCATTTGCCATTGGGGGCGCATTTGCCACCACTAATTTTCTTAAAAACTAACTTATCTTTTTTGACCTGCAATCGATTTTATATTTATTGTTTCATAAGATCCTGAAAAAACATTTTGCTACAAGTATGTTTGCAATATTTTCCTTAGTTTTTTATTATCCTAAGAAATTATTCATTAATTTAATAAACAATATAGTATTGAGAACAAATATTTTAAGTTTTTATCAATAAATCTATTTCTTATGTGAAAAATAGTTCTTTACATCTAACGACTCTACCTGGAGCACATTTGCCATACACATATAACAAAGCAACTCGTCGACATTTTTTTGAGCCCGACATTTGTAATATCCCTAAAAAGGATATCGTATTTTGGTTGCAAGGTCCAATCCATCTTCCATCTTACCATTTTTTTTAATGTTGATATGTCACAGTACAATGTTAACAGTGGCCCAATAGTTTAAATTTTGATCTCTGAATTTTTTACTGTTTTGTTTAATTTATCCATGTGAAATGAACTTGAATTAATTTTTTGGTTTGTTTGTTTTGTATATTAAATCTTTATAGAAATAGAAATTTACTTTATTACAACAATTAATTAATTTACTTCTTTTTTGTACCCAACTTATTGGCAAATGTACCCCATGGATGGGGCACATTGGCCACTTTTAATTAATTTACTATTTTTCAAATTTGATACATAAAGAAAAGCCATAGACAATCTGAACCAATACAGTTTAAAGCTAACATATATAGGTACCCATGAAGAACAAAAAAATTGTGATAACTCTAACGGTAAGAAACGTAGAGCACTTAAAAAAAAGTGGCAAATGCTCCCCCTTCTATCCTACTAACCCTAAACAGACATGTTTACTAAAATGAGCTTATTAATAACAAAAAATTTGAATACATTTAGGCACGAAATAAAATTCAAAGATCATAAGAAAAAAAATGGGTAATTTTAGCCTCCATGTCTGGGAGGGTTAATATATATTTGTTAATAAAAGACATCACAGGTCGACGAAAAGAGAACAGAACAAAAAAAAATAGTCGCTAGAGTTGCCGGTTTTATACTTTTAACAAAAATAATAAATAATTTTTTCGATGTGTAATTTTAACGTTTTAAAATAACAAGTTTTCTACTTCATTTTTTAAATATTTTTTTCAAAAATTTTTCTACAGAAAATTTTTTTATCAAAAATTTTTCTACAGAAAATTTTTTTATTAAAAATTTTTCTACAGAAAATTTTTTTTATCAAAAATTTTTCTACAGAAAATTTTTTTATCAAAAATTTTTCAACAGAAAATTTTTTTGTCAAAAATTTTTCTACAGAAAATTTTTTTATCAAAAATTTTTCTACAGAAATTTTTTTTTATCAAAAATTTTTCTACAGATAATTTTTTTATTAAAAATTTTTCTACAGAAAATTTTTTTATCAAAAATTTTTCTACAGAAAATTTTTTTTCTCAAAAATTTTTCTACAGAAAATTTTTTTATCAAAAATTTTTCTACAGAAAATTTTTTTGTCAAAAATGTTTCTATAGAATTTTTCTTTTTTTTTTTATTAATATAGAAAATTTTTTATCAAAAATTTTTGTAAAAAGATTTGAAATTTGAAATATAAAAATATTTTTATCGAAAATTTTTGCAGAAAATATTTTTGATGGTCGTGGGTTCGAGTCGGGCTCAGGTTCATGTCATAAATTATTTTTTTATAATTTATGATTTTTAAATTAGATGAATAAATTTTAGGAATACTGAAAAAACTATGTGACACTTAGCAGTGTGGAATGCTGCATTTTCTGTCCCGCTACGGACTTCATCAGCACACTGTGTCACCAACTGTTAGATGCCAGTAGTTAAGATCATCTATTTAACTGAATTCTTAAGCGAAATTGAAAACGAGAATTATATTAACACTCATTTCTATTTCACCTATGACCATATGATCGATTCAGTTAGACGAACTTATCCACCATAGTTTTTTCCTTTATGTTTTGTATTCCCTATCCTTTATTAATCTACATTTACTTTGTACTTTAACCAACTATCAGCTGGTAATGAAGACAAAGATTTTTTTGTTTTGACAAGTTTCTGTTTATTCTTTTACGTTAATGCAAATTTGAATTTAGTATCAACTTGAAAGAGTTAATGAAAACATGTAAATCGCGGTGCCCATGCAATTTAATTGAAAGAAATTAATTTTAGTTGAACCAGAATTTATGTTGATGGTCGTGGGTTCGAGTCGGGCTCAGGTTCATGTCATAAATTATTTTTTTATAATTTATGATTTTTAAATTAGATGAATAAATTTTAGGAATACTGAAAAAACTATGTGACACTTAGCAGTGTGGAATGCTGCATTTTCTGTCCCGCTACGGACTTCATCAGCACACTGTGTCACCAACTGTTAGATGCCAGTAGTTAAGATCATCTATTTAACTGAATTCTTAAGCGAAATTGAAAACGAGAATTATATTAACACTCATTTCTATTTCACCTATGACCATATGATCGATTCAGTTAGACGAACTTATCCACCATAGTTTTTTCCTTTATGTTTTGTATTCCCTATCCTTTATTAATCTACATTTACTTTGTACTTTAACCAACTATCAGCTGGTAATGAAGACAAAGATTTTTTTGTTTTGACAAGTTTCTGTTTATTCTTTTACGTTAATGCAAATTTGAATTTAGTATCAACTTGAAAGAGTTAATGAAAACATGTAAATCGCGGTGCCCATGCAATTTAATTGAAAGAAATTAATTTTAGTTGAACCAGAATTTATGTTGATGGTCGTGGGTTCGAGTCGGGCTCAGGTTCATGTCATAAATTATTTTTTTATAATTTATGATTTTTAAATTAGATGAATAAATTTTAGGAATACTGAAAAAACTATGTGACACTTAGCAGTGTGGAATGCTGCATTTTCTGTCCCGCTACGGACTTCATCAGCACACTGTGTCACCAACTGTTAGATGCCAGTAGTTAAGATCATCTATTTAACTGAATTCTTAAGCGAAATTGAAAACGAGAATTATATTAACACTCATTTCTATTTCACCTATGACCATATGATCGATTCAGTTAGACGAACTTATCCACCATAGTTTTTTCCTTTATGTTTTGTATTCCCTATCCTTTATTAATCTACATTTACTTTGTACTTTAACCAACTATCAGCTGGTAATGAAGACAAAGATTTTTTTGTTTTGACAAGTTTCTGTTTATTCTTTTACGTTAATGCAAATTTGAATTTAGTATCAACTTGAAAGAGTTAATGAAAACATGTAAATCGCGGTGCCCATGCAATTTAATTGAAAGAAATTAATTTTAGTTGAACCAGAATTTATGTTGATGGTCGTGGGTTCGAGTCGGGCTCAGGTTCATGTCATAAATTATTTTTTTATAATTTATGATTTTTAAATTAGATGAATAAATTTTAGGAATACTGAAAAAACTATGTGACACTTAGCAGTGTGGAATGCTGCATTTTCTGTCCCGCTACGGACTTCATCAGCACACTGTGTCACCAACTGTTAGATGCCAGTAGTTAAGATCATCTATTTAACTGAATTCTTAAGCGAAATTGAAAACGAGAATTATATTAACACTCATTTCTATTTCACCTATGACCATATGATCGATTCAGTTAGACGAACTTATCCACCATAGTTTTTTCCTTTATGTTTTGTATTCCCTATCCTTTATTAATCTACATTTACTTTGTACTTTAACCAACTATCAGCTGGTAATGAAGACAAAGATTTTTTTGTTTTGACAAGTTTCTGTTTATTCTTTTACGTTAATGCAAATTTGAATTTAGTATCAACTTGAAAGAGTTAATGAAAACATGTAAATCGCGGTGCCCATGCAATTTAATTGAAAGAAATTAATTTTAGTTGAACCAGAATTTATGTTGATGGTCGTGGGTTCGAGTCGGGCTCAGGTTCATGTCATAAATTATTTTTTTATAATTTATGATTTTTAAATTAGATGAATAAATTTTAGGAATACTGAAAAAACTATGTGACACTTAGCAGTGTGGAATGCTGCATTTTCTGTCCCGCTACGGACTTCATCAGCACACTGTGTCACCAACTGTTAGATGCCAGTAGTTAAGATCATCTATTTAACTGAATTCTTAAGCGAAATTGAAAACGAGAATTATATTAACACTCATTTCTATTTCACCTATGACCATATGATCGATTCAGTTAGACGAACTTATCCACCATAGTTTTTTCCTTTATGTTTTGTATTCCCTATCCTTTATTAATCTACATTTACTTTGTACTTTAACCAACTATCAGCTGGTAATGAAGACAAAGATTTTTTTGTTTTGACAAGTTTCTGTTTATTCTTTTACGTTAATGCAAATTTGAATTTAGTATCAACTTGAAAGAGTTAATGAAAACATGTAAATCGCGGTGCCCATGCAATTTAATTGAAAGAAATTAATTTTAGTTGAACCAGAATTTATGTTGATGGTCGTGGGTTCGAGTCGGGCTCAGGTTCATGTCATAAATTATTTTTTTATAATTTATGATTTTTAAATTAGATGAATAAATTTTAGGAATACTGAAAAAACTATGTGACACTTAGCAGTGTGGAATGCTGCATTTTCTGTCCCGCTACGGACTTCATCAGCACACTGTGTCACCAACTGTTAGATGCCAGTAGTTAAGATCATCTATTTAACTGAATTCTTAAGCGAAATTGAAAACGAGAATTATATTAACACTCATTTCTATTTCACCTATGACCATATGATCGATTCAGTTAGACGAACTTATCCACCATAGTTTTTTCCTTTATGTTTTGTATTCCCTATCCTTTATTAATCTACATTTACTTTGTACTTTAACCAACTATCAGCTGGTAATGAAGACAAAGATTTTTTTGTTTTGACAAGTTTCTGTTTATTCTTTTACGTTAATGCAAATTTGAATTTAGTATCAACTTGAAAGAGTTAATGAAAACATGTAAATCGCGGTGCCCATGCAATTTAATTGAAAGAAATTAATTTTAGTTGAACCAGAATTTATGTTGATGGTCGTGGGTTCGAGTCGGGCTCAGGTTCATGTCATAAATTATTTTTTTATAATTTATGATTTTTAAATTAGATGAATAAATTTTAGGAATACTGAAAAAACTATGTGACACTTAGCAGTGTGGAATGCTGCATTTTCTGTCCCGCTACGGACTTCATCAGCACACTGTGTCACCAACTGTTAGATGCCAGTAGTTAAGATCATCTATTTAACTGAATTCTTAAGCGAAATTGAAAACGAGAATTATATTAACACTCATTTCTATTTCACCTATGACCATATGATCGATTCAGTTAGACGAACTTATCCACCATAGTTTTTTCCTTTATGTTTTGTATTCCCTATCCTTTATTAATCTACATTTACTTTGTACTTTAACCAACTATCAGCTGGTAATGAAGACAAAGATTTTTTTGTTTTGACAAGTTTCTGTTTATTCTTTTACGTTAATGCAAATTTGAATTTAGTATCAACTTGAAAGAGTTAATGAAAACATGTAAATCGCGGTGCCCATGCAATTTAATTGAAAGAAATTAATTTTAGTTGAACCAGAATTTATGTTGATGGTCGTGGGTTCGAGTCGGGCTCAGGTTCATGTCATAAATTATTTTTTTATAATTTATGATTTTTAAATTAGATGAATAAATTTTAGGAATACTGAAAAAACTATGTGACACTTAGCAGTGTGGAATGCTGCATTTTCTGTCCCGCTACGGACTTCATCAGCACACTGTGTCACCAACTGTTAGATGCCAGTAGTTAAGATCATCTATTTAACTGAATTCTTAAGCGAAATTGAAAACGAGAATTATATTAACACTCATTTCTATTTCACCTATGACCATATGATCGATTCAGTTAGACGAACTTATCCACCATAGTTTTTTCCTTTATGTTTTGTATTCCCTATCCTTTATTAATCTACATTTACTTTGTACTTTAACCAACTATCAGCTGGTAATGAAGACAAAGATTTTTTTGTTTTGACAAGTTTCTGTTTATTCTTTTACGTTAATGCAAATTTGAATTTAGTATCAACTTGAAAGAGTTAATGAAAACATGTAAATCGCGGTGCCCATGCAATTTAATTGAAAGAAATTAATTTTAGTTGAACCAGAATTTATGTTGATGGTCGTGGGTTCGAGTCGGGCTCAGGTTCATGTCATAAATTATTTTTTTATAATTTATGATTTTTAAATTAGATGAATAAATTTTAGGAATACTGAAAAAACTATGTGACACTTAGCAGTGTGGAATGCTGCATTTTCTGTCCCGCTACGGACTTCATCAGCACACTGTGTCACCAACTGTTAGATGCCAGTAGTTAAGATCATCTATTTAACTGAATTCTTAAGCGAAATTGAAAACGAGAATTATATTAACACTCATTTCTATTTCACCTATGACCATATGATCGATTCAGTTAGACGAACTTATCCACCATAGTTTTTTCCTTTATGTTTTGTATTCCCTATCCTTTATTAATCTACATTTACTTTGTACTTTAACCAACTATCAGCTGGTAATGAAGACAAAGATTTTTTTGTTTTGACAAGTTTCTGTTTATTCTTTTACGTTAATGCAAATTTCAAAACAAAAAAATCTTTGTCTTCATTACCAGCTGATAGTTGGTTAAAGTACAAAGTAAATGTAGATTAATAAAGGATAGGGAATACAAAACATAAAGGAAAAAACTATGGTGGATAAGTTCGTCTAACTGAATCGATCATATGGTCATAGGTGAAATAGAAATGAGTGTTAATATAATTCTCGTTTTCAATTTCGCTTAAGAATTCAGTTAAATAGATGATCTTAACTACTGGCATCTAACAGTTGGTGACACAGTGTGCTGATGAAGTCCGTAGCGGGACAGAAAATGCAGCATTCCACACTGCTAAGTGTCACATAGTTTTTTCAGTATTCCTAAAATTTATTCATCTAATTTAAAAATCATAAATTATAAAAAAATAATTTATGACATGAACCTGAGCCCGACTCGAACCCACGACCATCAACATAAATTCTGGTTCAACTAAAATTAATTTCTTTCAATTAAATTGCATGGGCACCGCGATTTACATGTTTTCATTAACTCTTTCAAGTTGATACTAAATTCAAATTTGCATTAACGTAAAAGAATAAACAGAAACTTGTCAAAACAAAAAAATCTTTGTCTTCATTACCAGCTGATAGTTGGTTAAAGTACAAAGTAAATGTAGATTAATAAAGGATAGGGAATACAAAACATAAAGGAAAAAACTATGGTGGATAAGTTCGTCTAACTGAATCGATCATATGGTCATAGGTGAAATAGAAATGAGTGTTAATATAATTCTCGTTTTCAATTTCGCTTAAGAATTCAGTTAAATAGATGATCTTAACTACTGGCATCTAACAGTTGGTGACACAGTGTGCTGATGAAGTCCGTAGCGGGACAGAAAATGCAGCATTCCACACTGCTAAGTGTCACATAGTTTTTTCAGTATTCCTAAAATTTATTCATCTAATTTAAAAATCATAAATTATAAAAAAATAATTTATGACATGAACCTGAGCCCGACTCGAACCCACGACCATCAACATAAATTCTGGTTCAACTAAAATTAATTTCTTTCAATTAAATTGCATGGGCACCGCGATTTACATGTTTTCATTAACTCTTTCAAGTTGATACTAAATTCAAATTTGCATTAACGTAAAAGAATAAACAGAAACTTGTCAAAACAAAAAAATCTTTGTCTTCATTACCAGCTGATAGTTGGTTAAAGTACAAAGTAAATGTAGATTAATAAAGGATAGGGAATACAAAACATAAAGGAAAAAACTATGGTGGATAAGTTCGTCTAACTGAATCGATCATATGGTCATAGGTGAAATAGAAATGAGTGTTAATATAATTCTCGTTTTCAATTTCGCTTAAGAATTCAGTTAAATAGATGATCTTAACTACTGGCATCTAACAGTTGGTGACACAGTGTGCTGATGAAGTCCGTAGCGGGACAGAAAATGCAGCATTCCACACTGCTAAGTGTCACATAGTTTTTTCAGTATTCCTAAAATTTATTCATCTAATTTAAAAATCATAAATTATAAAAAAATAATTTATGACATGAACCTGAGCCCGACTCGAACCCACGACCATCAACATAAATTCTGGTTCAACTAAAATTAATTTCTTTCAATTAAATTGCATGGGCACCGCGATTTACATGTTTTCATTAACTCTTTCAAGTTGATACTAAATTCAAATTTGCATTAACGTAAAAGAATAAACAGAAACTTGTCAAAACAAAAAAATCTTTGTCTTCATTACCAGCTGATAGTTGGTTAAAGTACAAAGTAAATGTAGATTAATAAAGGATAGGGAATACAAAACATAAAGGAAAAAACTATGGTGGATAAGTTCGTCTAACTGAATCGATCATATGGTCATAGGTGAAATAGAAATGAGTGTTAATATAATTCTCGTTTTCAATTTCGCTTAAGAATTCAGTTAAATAGATGATCTTAACTACTGGCATCTAACAGTTGGTGACACAGTGTGCTGATGAAGTCCGTAGCGGGACAGAAAATGCAGCATTCCACACTGCTAAGTGTCACATAGTTTTTTCAGTATTCCTAAAATTTATTCATCTAATTTAAAAATCATAAATTATAAAAAAAATAATTTATGACATGAACCTGAGCCCGACTCGAACCCACGACCATCAACATAAATTCTGGTTCAACTAAAATTAATTTCTTTCAACGAAAATATTTTTATCGAAAAATTTTCTATAAAATATAATTTATATCGAACAATTTTCCAAAGAAAAATATTTTTATTAAAAATTTTTCTATAAAAAAGTTTTTGGATCAAAAATATCTAAAATAAATATAAAAACCTTAAATTGTTTAATATTAGAATTTATTTCGGTTCTGAAAAATATTCCCAATGTTTACAAAAATAATAGTGTCGTGGCAACAATGTTCGAGATTATATTTCTTTGTTCTCTCAAACCATGTTTTTTGTTGCTATAAATTGGATTTTGATTTGTTTCTTGCCTATTTTGTTGTTGTCTTTTCATTAACGGAGCGTCACCAACCAGATCTGTTAATATCCAAATTCCAATACTCATTTTCACGAGTTTTATTAATGATCGTGGTATTTACGAAAATCAAAAAAATTTATTGGTTACTGGTGGTATGGGCTGCCTACTACTGCTTAATATTACCACTTGACGTATCAATTAGCGCAACGAAGTTCTCCTCCAACTGTTCGCACACAACTTGAACTAAAAAAAAAAAAAAAACAGTTTTGATGCGCTAGAACAGTCGAAAAACGAGTCAGACTCGTAATAATCATATTAGGCACAGAAATTGTACCACGAGTCAGACTCGTGATAATTATGTTAGGCACAGAAATTTTACAACGAGTCAGACTAGTGGAAATACGTCAAGGGGTTAATAAAAATTAATATATTTTTGCATTTTGAAACAAATGGTAATAAATTCTTAATATTCCGTAATTTTCCTATATAAAATGAAAAAAGAAAGAGTTAAACTTTTCCAATATTAAAAAACAATGCCGTGTACATTCTATATAGTCTAAAGAAAAATATTCACTATTACTTTTATTAATGTTAAACATTGGTACAATTTAACCAACAAATTATTACAAAAAATTCACATTTTCTAGCAATTCGACGATTTTAAATCGCAGGTACGGCGAAACGGTTAAAGATATCGATCTCGTTTCGTTGTATTTTATTCTTTAATTTGTTTGTTTTATGGTACCGGAAAGTAAATTTATCATTTGTAATATTTGTTGTACAAAATTTTCAAAAAATTAAAAAATGATTTTTGAAACCGGCCTGAGATAAAAGTATAATTTTCTAATATGAAAAAAAACTAAGTAAATTTTGTAATATTTTAACAAAACTCATCTCTTTAGTACTTAAAGGTCATAGAATTGTAAATCATGTCTTATTTTGAAAGTTTTTTTTATCATTAAGTAATTTTTATGGCTGCATATAATTGCGTGTCGTCAAGAACACGAATTTTCGGGGAAAAACTGTAATAACTCCGAAACTACTTCATGGATCTTTAATGTTGATGACTTTAAATAAAGCTACTTAAGTTCTCTTTAATATTCCATTATTTTTATTTTAATAATTTAGTTTAAGTTGTTAAAATTTGGGGAAAACCAAAAATACTCCCATTTTTTCCTATACAAAAAGATTTAACACTTCGTGGGCGGATGCGAACACGTGCCGCAATTTTGAACAGCTTGTTACGTAGAAGATTTCTATGGGGAGTTTAATTTCGCACTTTCGTAAAATAAAGTGCACCCTAATGTTCATATACACAAGATTTCCATGTCTTTTGCTGAATATAAACAGAATTTGTGTAAGTGCGGGTAATGTGGTATAGTAACTTTTCTCTTAAACTGGCAATAATAGAATAACGGAAATACGCGTATTAGTTTGCTGTTCTCAGGGAATGAAGAGCAAAACGATCTGTCTCATTTTTTCAAATATAGTAACGATCTGTCATATTGTTTTGGAGTCAGTCAGTTAAAAAAATTTTGTGTGTGGGTTAAATCATATTTGAATTGGACAAATCTAATACAAATAGGTATACCACATTACCCGCACTTTATATATTCCAATTTTCACAACTATAACAACTGTCTTCATTATACCCTTCACCACCATAGGTGGAAAGGGTATTATAAGTTTGTGCTGATGTTTGTAACACATAGAAATATTTGTCTTTTAGTATACCAATAGGCTTAGAATCACTTTCTGAGTCGATTTAGCGATGTCCGTCCGTCTGGCTGGCTGGACGGCTGGCTGGACCCCCATGCAAACCTTGTAATCAAACTACAGGTCGCAGTTCTAAAGATAATTTGATGAAATTTGGCACAGATCATTTTTTTGATAATGGAACCATAGCTATTGAAATTCGTCAAAATCGGTCCATTATTTATGGTACCTCCCATAGGTCACATTTCCCGGAATTGATATATTGGCCGCAAATATCAATATTTTTCATGAAATTTAAAACAGATACTGCATATGTAAACTTAAATCACTGTGCCAAAATTCGTTAAAATCGGTCCACATTTGACCATAGCTCCCGTACAAACTCTTCTTTAAAAACGCACTAAATGAGACAAAAATCACTAAAACGCTCATAAATCCGAAAATTATGATAGTTTTAACTCTATTTTTTGCACACATAATTTTTGTAAAAACTGTAATCAGTTTGCTAAATTTGACCCTAGCCCCCATATAAATCTAAATGACGAAAACAGCTTGAATTTATAAGCCTTAAGAAAATGTTCGTATTTTGACAAAATTTAGGAAATATTTTTTTTATAGATGAAAAAGCACAACTTTGACTTTAGTGGTGAAGGGTATCGTATTGTCGGGCTTGACCGACTATAGCACTTTCTTACTTGTTTTTCTTAAAAATGATTCTTTTACACAAGAACTCGATTCGAAAAGATGGTTTGTTAAAATTCACACAATTTTATTAACTATTTTTTTTTAGCTAAGACACAAACCTGCTTCGAAAACAATAAATTTAAATGAATTATTTAATGGCAAAAATATTTATAAAAAAACACCCCTTCTCATTAAATTTTCTACACCCAAATTTCAAGATAAGATAATTCTACAACAAATTATTTCTACAAAAACATTCTCAACTAAAATTATAATTAAAAATAAATCTTTCCTTAAATATTTACTTGTTTTAATAACTCGTATGAATCATCACTTTTTTTCAAATAATTTACTATCAATTGTAAATTTGAAATATGCCCCTTTTTCTTATAATAAATAAAACGTAATGAAAATCAATATTTAAACAATTTAGTTATTAATAACTAAATACAAATATAATATATACAAAGAGGGGCTGTACTAAAGCCCTTTCTCTAAAATATAAGCTATAAATTTTAGCTGCATGTAAAATAAAGGTTCAACTATTCAGGCTTTTTTTACAAATATATATTTTTTTGCATTTACTTTTATTTAAACAAATCACTTATCTTATCGCGGGAAATTGTAGGAAAAAAATACTATTTCTTAGAAATGAAAAAATTAAAAATTGTTTATTGCGCTAAAAATTACCGGCGGCAGGTAAATACCAGCAATACTAGTATATATTGCAGTAGGTATTTGTTTGATGACAAAATTTAGCAAATATATTCCCCTATGCTTTAAAAAGAAACTTCCTAATTTTGTTAATAATCAATTCACATTTAACTATATCGCACTTGATCAACAAAAGGGTATTAACTCAAAATTTTTAAATTTTCACTTTTTAGAAGAAATTGATGTGTAGTTGTCTTATCTACCCACAGTAAAAATCTTAAATCATTTTCATTATAATTTTGTCAAAAAACTACAGTTTTATCCCTTTGCTAATATGAAAGTAGAAGTAAAATAACTTTTTGAAAATTTAAAAAAATTAGAGTTAATACCCTTTTGTTGATCAAGTGCGATATGTTACTTTTACTTTTTTTTTAACTGTTTTAAAAATTCGACAAAATATAAAATTTTACAAATGTTTATGACAATTTTTAATACAAAATTAAATCACTTTTTTGTTATTCTAAAGTGCAAGATTTGTTTAATCACCAAATTTTAATTGTATCGTATTAAAATAAATTTAATATCATGTAAATTATAATAAATTAGCTAAACAATATTTTAATGAGTTCCTTTTTCAAAAAAACAACAAAATTTGTTAAACTTGATTTTTTGAAAATTTTAACCCATTCAAGCAAGTGGTACATTTTAAGATAATTAAAAAAGAATATTATTATAAACCTTTATACCAAATTACCAACCGTGTGACATCTAAGGGCTTCTAGAAAATAAAACACTAATTTTTATACCCTTCACCACCATAGGTGGAAATATTTGTCTTAGACCCACCTTTTAGGATACCAATAGGCTCAGAATCACTTTCTGAGTCGATTTAGCGATGCCAGTCCGTCCGTCCGTCTGGCTGGCTGGACCCCAATGTAAACCTTATAATCAAACTACAGGTCGCAGTTCTGAAGATAATTTGATGAAATTTGGCACAGGTCATTTTTGGTTATTGAAATTCGTCAAAATCGGTCCATTATTTATGGTGCCTCCCATAGGTCCCACTTCCCGGAATTGATATATTGGCCACAAATATTAATATTTATTCATGAAGTTTAAACCAAATACTACCTATGTAAACTAAAATCTCTGTACCAAATTTCAAAAATCGGTCCACATTTGACCATAGCTCCCATACAAACTTTTCTTTAAAAACGCACTAAATGAGACAAAAATCACTAAAACTCTCGTAAATCTAAAGATATTGA
The DNA here is from genome assembly GCA_933228675.1 of Stomorhina lunata. Classification (NCBI taxonomy): domain Eukaryota; kingdom Metazoa; phylum Arthropoda; class Insecta; order Diptera; family Rhiniidae; genus Stomorhina; species Stomorhina lunata. The sequence continues at coordinate 93,711,749 of OW121743.1, read as the reverse complement.
GAATTTTAAGTTTATTTTTTCATACATAATTTTTTTGTAATCGGTCCACATTTGACCCTAGCTCTCATATAAGTCAAAATGACAAAAACAGCATAAATATATAAGTTTTGAGAAAATGTTTGTATGATGGCAAGATTTAGCAAATATTTGTCTTTATACAGGAAAAAGTAAATCAAAATTTTGAATGGTTTGCAAGATATGAGCCTCAGAAAATGAACACTTTGTTGAAAAAATAGCACCTAGGCCCAAAGTCTTTAGGTAACAGCAAGCAAAAATAATTGCTTTAAAAGGCACAAACGGGAATTGATGCGATGACATCTGCCGACCTAGGGTCTCAGGCTACCGTCATTACTTGTATGAGAGCATGAGGCGTTTTTGTATTCACCATTTTTATATTCACCTCTAAAAATCAAAGAAAAATAATGTGGTGCACTTTAACACACTACCAACATGTACCACATTACCTGCACATTTTTCAAAATCCGCGGAAGCTCAACACATACATATGCAGATTATGTGGATTGTTAAATCATATTTTAATCGGACACACATTCAAAATTGGGCAATCTAAAAACAAATAGGTATACCGTATACCACATTATCAGCACTTCCTCTAATGTTAAGTAGAATAAGTTCCCTTTTTCAGAAAAAAATCCTAAAAAATTATTAAAGGCTTATTGTAGGAATTTTGTATGGAAATTTGGTTTATAAGCTTGTCATATCATTACTTTTCGTTTCTGAATTAGGAAGTAAGTATTTTGTTTTTCTACAGTTTATAGATTTTCTAAAAAATGTTTTAAATTTCGTGTTTTCGTTTTCTCTGTACCGTTTTCCATTATTTTATTACTAAAATTTGTTAATTTGAATAAAATTCTTCAATATGAAAAAATCTTAAGTTTTTGAAAAATGTTTTTAATTTTTTGAAAATTGTTTTCAATTTTTTGAAAAATGTTTTCAATTTTTTGAAAAATGTTTTCAATTTAGATTTTTCGTTTTATCTGTACCGTTTTCTATCATTTATTACAAAAATTTATTAATTTGAATAAAAATCTTCAATATGAAAACATCTTAAATTTTTAAATTTAACAATTTTGTTTTTCCCGTTTTAATTTTCCATTTTCTTAAATCTAAATAATAAGCCTACCTAGTAAAGGGTGTTTTTTTAGAGGTATAGAACTTCGAATTGAAATAAAACACAAGAAAATCGTTTTAATGTCCATCAATTTGGCTTTATTGGAAGGATAATTTTATGCCATTAATGTTTATATATGATTTCGGGCATGTGGCCGCTGCGGCTGGCTCGAATAAAGCCAGTTCTACAGGTCCAATTTTCAACTACTTTTTCGAGCATATGGGGCCGTATGTTGGCAATAACGCCACGAATGTTGGCTTCCAAGTCCCCTAACGTTTCTGGTTTGTTGGCGTAGACGAGCGACTTCACATATCCCCAAAGAAAATAATCCAGTGGTGTCAATTCGCACGATCTTGGTGGCCAATTGACAGGTCCATTCCGCGAAATTATGCGCTCATCGAATGTTTCCTTCAATAAATCAATTATGACGTGCGCTGTGTGGCATGTAGCGCCGTCTTGTTGGAACCACAACTCATCCACATTCATGCCATCCAATTGGGGAACAATACCGGTCTCTATACCGGTCTCCATTTATGGTAACTGACTCTCCAGTATTATTTCGGAAGAAGTATGGCCCAATGACTCCACCAGCCCATAGAGCACACCAAACAGTCAGTTTTTGTGGATGTAATGGCGTCTCAAGGGTCTCATGTGGATTCTCTTCACTCCAAATGCGGCAATTTTGCTTGTTGACGTAGCCATTCAACCAAAAATGAGCCTCATCACTGAACAAAATTTTGCGATGAAAATCAGCATCGAGATCAATCTCATTTTCGGCCCATACACCAAAATCACGACGCATTGCATGGTCTCGCGGCTTTAATTCTTGCACAAGCTGGATCTTGTAAGGTCGCAAGCCAAGATCTTTGCGCAAAATCTTCCATAAAGTTGATGGACAAAGCTCCAATTGCTGTGCACGGTGGCGAATCGATTCATTCGGGTCCTCTTCAACACTTTGCTCTACAGCGGCAATTGTTTCTTCGGTGCGCACTGTTCGACGTCCCTGCGGATGCGTATTATCACATAGAGTAAACGTAGTGCGAAAACGATCCATGGTTAACCGAATTAATTGCTCTGATGGACGATTATGTCGACCATAAAATGGACGGAGCTTGCGGTAAACTTCGCGAACTGAACCATTATTTTCGAAATAAATTTGCACGATTTGCAAGCGTTGTTCTTTTGCGCAAAATCTTCCATAAAGTTGATGGACAAAGCTCCAATTGCTGTGCACGGTGGCGAATCGATTCATTCGGGTCCTCTTCAACACTTTGCTCTACAGCGGCAATTGTTTCTTCGGTGCGCACTGTTCGACGTCCCTGCGGATGCGTATTATCACATAGAGTAAACGTAGTGCGAAAACGATCCATTGTTAACCGAATTAATTGCTCTGATGGACGATTATGTCGACCATAAAATGGACGGAGCTTGCGGTAAACTTCGCGAACTGAACCATTATTTTCGAAATAAATTTGCACGATTTGCAAGCGTTGTTCTTTTGTCAACCTGTTCATGATGAAATGGCAAACCAAACTAAATATTAATCACTTGACAGCTGACAAAATGGCCGCCAGTTAAAAAAGTGATGCCAACTTAAAGTTCTATACCTCAATAAAAAACACCCGATATATTTAGAACCTAATAACTAAAACCTCATAAATGTATTTCTACTAAAAGAAATATTACGGTTAAATAAGATCCCCTCCCAAAAAAGCACTTGTTTAACTAACCCAATATTTAAACAACGGCACAAACAAACTTTTTTTTTTTATTAGTCATCGTAAAAAACTTTAACTAACGCATTTTTAAAGATAGGAATAGTAACATTTGAGAACAAAAAAAACTAGGAATGGGAATTGAAATATGTACAACTAAATTAAAGCAAATAGTTATAACAAACGGCACATTTGTTGATACGATACCTATAAATCAAGCGATAAAAGCCCCTACATTATGACTATACCAAGTACTTACTAGTGACGCCGATAATGTTAGCAAAGACAACGACGAAGCCGTCGCCGATAAAGACTATGATGATGATGACAATCGATCATGCGTCAGTTGGTAAATAAACATGATAAAAAATCGGTTAAGTAAATACAGAAAGAAACTTGGAATAGATAAGAAGATAAATGGATATTAAAAAAAAAACACTTGATTGCATAGAAACAGAAACATATTCGAAACTATTTTTAGGGTGAAGGGGAAATTTTTTTTTTTTATTTCTGGTAATTGGGGATCGTTAAAGGTTTTATATAAAAAAAGACAATTTTTAAAGGTAAACAATTTTGAATCGATACATTTTTATTGAAAAGTATTAGAATTTTTATCAACACCTTAAGAATATCAAAATTTATCGCTCCGCCCCATTGTGCAACAAAGTATGTCTAACTAAATTCCATTTAATATCAAATTTTTACATAAGGTGTTGAAATTATTTCTATGAAATATTTTTTTATAATTGGAAAATACACCCCACATTTTTCACAGAAGCTGTGAAACTGTTTAACAGTTAAGCTTTAATTCTTGAAAGGTTAAAAAAATTTGCACTGCTCTCAAGTTAATATGACTAGATAATAAAAATCTGTAAATGGGAATCACTTTTAAGGTAAAAGCAAGTAAGAAAGTATTGTGGTAGGTCGGTCAATCACGACAATAAGACTCCCTACATAACAAAAGTCAAATCTGGACCAATTGTCTATAAATTAAGAAAAATATAAAAGAATATAAAGTATGTCCGTTTGGAATTGTATCAAATTACTGTAACATATCGTTCAAGCCTTAAATAAATGAAAGTTGCGATTAATGAATCGCTTTCATGAATCAACTCAGGGATTAATATGTTCATCGGATCAATATTTATATGCACGAGAGAACGGCACAGCACAAACACAAAAAACCTTTCTCACTTATGGTAGGGTAGGGTGTAAGTATATAATATATTATTTAAATTAAATACTTCTAAGCCTACAACAATTGTTGATAAAATCTTTCTTGTTTTCCTAAGTAGCTATTTTAAATTATAATAATTGCAATTTCATTTAATAACTGTTTTTTTAATTTAAATGTAATAGTTTTGAATACATTTCGAAAAATGTTTTTTTTTTTTCAAAAATAATTGTATTAACAATTTGAACAACTGATAAAAAAATTATAAATATTTACAGTGGAAAATAAAAGATCGTGCCTTATCGTATAATTATTGGGAATAATGTGGAACATTACAGTAAATTTATTTAAACATTTTATACAATAAAGACAAACTTTAACCTTACTTCGAGTAAGGCCATTGGGAATAAGTTAATTATATGAAGTTTGCAATTTTAATCCTCTAAATCATCAGATATGGCGTGATAAATATGTTTATTAGTTAACACTGGTCAACAGTCAAATTACTACTTTTTGAGTGTTATGGTCTCCTAAGTCAAAAAAAAAAAAAAAAAAATCACATTTTAAATTTTTGAAGAGGTTGTCTAGTTATTTTGCCTTATATTAGAAACGACTCATCTGATTTTATTGAAATTGAATAAGTGGATAAAGAACAGAATTGCCCTTAAGTTCTGCTAACATAAATTATTTCTGTGACCAACGGTTTTAAAGTTATTTACATTAGGAAAAATAGGAAATCTACATTTTTTTTCCAAAAATTCATCAAAAATTAAAAATATCTAAAATAAAGCAACACTTTTTAACGGTCGAAAAGTATATTCTAAATAACATAAGTTACATATTATAAAAATCCATCGATACGTATTGATTTTATTACGAAAAACAGTTTAAGCAAAAAAATTTTTATATAAATCCTAATATTTTCTAAAAATTAAATTACAATTTTTATGATACTTTCATAAGAAATATTTTTTTTTGCTACATGGACAAAGTCTATTAAAAATAAAAAAAAAATCGCTGAAAACTTGAGGGTAACTCTAAATTTTTTTCCCGGAAAAAGTTTTAGGTTCCTCAAAGTCACATATCTTTTTTGAAATATGGCACAGACATGTTTTTTCGTCAGTGGGACCCACTTCTCTTCAAATTAACCAAAATCGGGACATTATTTCATGTACCTCTCATAGGTCTTATTTCCCGGAATTGAAATTTTGTTAAGAAATTTTTGTATGCATATTTTCATTAAATTGGGAAGAAATATTTCTTATATAAACTTAAAACAAATGTTTAAATTCGGTCCATATTTGACCATAGATTCCATACATGACCTTCTGACAAAAGCTCTCCTAAATCTGAAGATAATGGTAATTTAATGTTTTTTGTAACACACATAATTTTTGTAAAAACTGTAATCAATAAGAAAATCGGTCCACTTATAAACCTAGCTCCCATATCAGACCAAATGACGGAAGTGGCTTAAATACAAAAATCGTTATTTTCCCTTCATTTACTTTGTTGTTAATAAAATGAACAGTTCTAAGGCTCATTTTAATAAAATATGGCTTATTGTATATAAGCATATAAAAATTGTTAAAATCGGTCCATATTTGACCTTAGCTCCCATACAAAACTTAAAAAGAGTCTGATAAATAGTCACTTAAGTGCGTCGAAAATAAAACTACCATTTATTCATGAATTTTAATAAAACATTTTAATAAAACTGTTCTTCGATGGTCTTTATAATTAAAAAAAAATATCAATGTGTTATGCAAAAAAAATTAACATTGAAGTGCATATAACTCCGAATCCGTTAAACATATAAAAAATATTTTGAAGCTACTAAAAAATAATTTTATTCTCTATAATATTTTGTAACTTTTAAAAAAATCGAACAAACCGTTACAAAGACATGATAAAAATGATGGACCAGCCCTATTAGAGATGTCAAATTAAAAAAAAAAATTCAAATCAATGGCAATAAAATGTAACTCCTGAAGTTGAATTTGGTTGATTAGTGTAATTACACTCCTTCCGGACTGCCTGGCATATTTAAAAGTGCCTAATACAAAATTTTTAAGAAGTAGGTCCCTTTCAATGAGTCTAAAAATAGAATCGGATGCAGCTCATTGTCTGAGGGAAGTACCCCTTGTGTCAATTGGAATGTTGTCGTGGAAATTATTATTATTATTATTATTATTATTATTATTATTATTATTATTATTATTATTATTATTATTATTATTATTATTATTATTAGTATTATTATTATTATTTTTATTATTATTATTATTATTATTATTATTATTATTATTATTATTATTATTATTATTATTATTATTATTATTATTATTATTATTAATATTATTATTATAATAAGTTTGTGCTGATGTATGTAACGCATAAAAATATTTGTCTTAGTCCCACCTTTTAGTATACCAATAGCCTTAGAATCACTTTCTCAGTCGATTTAGCGATGTCAGTCCGTCTGTCCGTCCGTCTGGCTGGACGGCTGGCTGGACCCCCATGTAAACCTTGTTATCAAACTACAGGTTGCAATTCTAATATTAATTTGATGAAATTTGGCACAGATAATTTTTTTGATAATGGGTCCTATGGTATCGGTCCATTATTTATGGTACCTCCCATAGGTCCCACTTCCCGGAATTGATATATTGGCCACAAATATAAATATTTTTTTTATGAAATTTAAAACAAATGCTGCTTATGTAAACCTAAATCACTGTACCAAATTTCGTTGAAATCGGTCCACATTTGACCATAGCTCCCATACAAACTCTTCTTTAAAAACGCACTAAATGTGACAAAAATCACTAAAATGCTCGTAAATCTAAAGATAATGAGAATTTTAAGTTTATTTTTTGCATACATAAGTTTTGTAACAACTGTAATCAATTTGCCAAGTTTCGAGATAATCGGTCCACATTTGACCCTAGGTCTCATATAAGTCCAAATGACGGAAACAGCTTAAATATATATATGTTTTGAGAAAATGTTTGTATGATGGCAAAATTTAGCAAATATTTGTCTTTATACAGGAACAAGAACACTTTTGACCTTAGTGGTGAAGAGTATCGTATGGTCGGGCTTGACCGACTATAGCACTTTCTTACTTGTTTTAATTTGAAATGTATATAACTCCGAATCCGTTAAACATTTAAAAAATATGTTTTAAAGATAATTTTATTGACTATTATATTATGCGACTTTCAACAAAGTAGAACAATCCGTTCTGAAGATGATGATGATGATGATTAAATATTAAATAGATGATGATGATTAAATATATGAACCAGCCTTTTCAGAAAAATCAAGTTTTGTAAATTTTTTTTGAAAAATAAATCGAAAGAATACAACGAATAATAACAAAATGTGACAGTAAAATGTAACCCAAAAAGTTAAATTTTGTGGATAAGTGTAATTTGACTCCTTTCCGGACTGCCTTGGATATTTAATTCAAACACTTTTGTAAAACATAATTTAAATTTCATAAAATAGTTTAAGTTTATAAAATTTTTCTAGTAAATTAAATTTTCGTTAGATTTTTGTCCACTTTACGAAAACATTTCTTCTTCGCTATAAATTACATTAAATTCTATTATGACACTTAGCACTTAACGTCTAGAATACAGTTATTTAAAACTTGAACATGAAACCTCAAACTGGGTATAGACGTTCAGATATTTAATGTTTGTATGTTAATATTTCTTGGCCATAAATATTCCAAAACACTTATGTTATAATGATTTGTAGACGATGACGACTTGGAAAGAGATGCTTTCAAATAAAATATTTATGTACAACAAATTAAAACGGGCTGCAACTTGAGCTGCGGAGCATGCGTGTCAAAGCATATTTTTGTTGCACTTAAACTAATGTCACCACAACTAACTCCAGAGCACACAAAAACATTCAAGTAGTACAAATATTTTAAGGCATATACATTTTTTACAATATATGGTTAATGATAGATTTGTATTTTACCTTTTTTTTCAATTTCCAAGTATTTAACAAAACCATTGAAGCATCCAAACATAAACACAACATAATGATTAAACTCAAAAAAAAAAAAAACAAGAATCTAAAAAATACAAATTAAAAACTGAACAAAAACCTTATGTTAACACAAACAGCCAATAAACTCTAACTAACCTAATGGATGACCATTGAGAATTTAGTTCGTCATAGGCCATTGTGCAGAATAATATCATATAAGAGAAGTTTTTAGCCTTTTACATTTAACATGGAGTAGAAATACAAATAACCCAAATATAAGTCCATTAAAGGTACGGTCAGACTCATTAAACATTTAAATCAAATATTTTGAGTAAAATATTGTCAAAACAATATAATAAAAAATTTGTGGTCACACTTGCACATTTATTTGACGATTTTTATTTGATAAAATACAGAAAAAATACGTTCAAAGTATAAACAAAAAAACAGGTTTTATTTATGGTCACACTGAAGATTAAATATTTTCCCAAAAAATATTTGATCAAATTTTTTCAAAACAAAATTGTGTATCTAGCAATTTGTTTCTCATATTTGAGTTGTTGTTTCTCAAATTTGATGTTGTTGTTTCTCAAATTTGATGTTGTTGTTTCTGTTTGAATAGTAAACAATACAAATGCTCAGCTGTTATTTGCTCCTGTTTGATGTTACAAAAATTTTGTAAGATTTAATAATTATTTGATCAAAATTGATTAAAACATTTGCTCTTGCGTGGTCACATTAGGAAAATTTTTATTTGCTGGCAAATGATTTTGTTTTGTTAAAATCAACATGTTTCTTGTTTGAACCTCAAAAATATTTTGTGGTCAGACTACGAGGATCAAATATTTGATAATTTCGATTAAATGTTTAATCAATGTGACCGTAGCTTAAGTATCCCAAACAAATAAATATGTGTGTGAAAGTGGTTTTTAAATATTAACCACAAATTAAAAAAAATTAGTACATTTCAACAAACATCTTTTTTGTTTTCGTACATAAATATTAAATAGTGCCGAAGAATTTTATTTAAAAAAAAAAATTAACTAAAACTCATTTTAAGGCATTTGATGACGTCTGGAATATTTAAGACGAAAGTATTGTGGTTACGATCGAAAATAGTATGACGTAAAATGGGATTAATATATTTTGGACTCTAATACAAAGAACGTCACAAAATTTCAATTTTATAAAATCAAAAAATTTCTAAAAAAATTTATAAAATTTTATATAAAAATTTTGTTTTAAAAATTATAAGATCTAATATTTTGTATAAACAAATTTTAGATCGGGAATTTTAATGACAACTTTTTATATTTATATTACAAATTTTTTATAATATATAAAAAATTTTATACCAAAATTTTTTTTATAAAATATTTTTGTAACAAAAATTTTTAATGAAAAAAAAAAAAAAAAATGTGGGAAGTAAAGAAAGAAAAAACTGAAAAATGTTTGTGCTTGCTTTTGTTCACTTGATAATCTGAACTTTTATGGTTTATAAACATAATTCGTAATGATTGTATTTGTAAAATAAGTAATAAATGCGAGGTTTTCGATATGTCTCAAAGTAGGGATACTTACTTCTCCTGAAGAGATTACCTAACTAACCATCGAAACGCATCAAAGAATCGGTTATCCCACAAACATCTTTTGGTTTTTATCAATAAATTGTCTGATACATTAATAAACAAATGTAACAGATCGAGATTAAATGCAAACAATTTTTATTTTTGAAAATTTTTTACATAAAAATTTGTTCATGAAAAATTTTTATAAAAAATAACAAAATTGTCGAGATTTAAATATGATTCAAAAAGAAAGATTATTTGCATTTGATATCGATCTGTTACATTAATTTATTAATGTAGCAGACAATCTAAATATTTGTGGGAAACCCAATTCCTCGTCGCGTGTTGATGGTTGAAGAATCCCTAATTTAATATAAAATTTTTTTATAACAAATTTTTGATATGAAAAAGTTATCCTAAAAAATTCCGATCTAAAATTTTGTTTTAAAAACATTAGATCTACAACTTTTTCATAAAGAAAACTTGATATAAAATGTCTTTATAAAAAGTTTTTATATCAAAATTTTTTTATGAAAAATATTTATATCAACATTTTTTAATAAAAAAATTTTATAGCAAAAATAAAAATTTTTCATAAAAAATTTTTGTTATAAATTTTTTAGAAAAAATTTGTATATCAAATTTTTTTATGAAAAAATTTGTATATCAAATTTTTTTATGAAAAAAATTATATACAAATTTTTTTATGAAAAAAATTATATACAAATTTTTCATAAAAAATTTTTGTTATAAACATTTTTTTATAAAACAATTGATATACATTTTTTTTTTAAATTTTGATGTAAAAAGGTATCATAAAAATTTCCGAACTAAAACTTTTTTATACAAAATATTTGGTCTAAAACTTTTTGAGAAAAAAAAAATTAAAAAAAATTTTTTTATGAATTTTTTTTATTAAAAATTTTTTATATCAAACATTTTTTATAAAAAATTTTTATATCAACTTTTTTTTTGAAAAACATATCGAAAACATAATGCAAGAAATTGTATAATAAAATTTTTTTATGAAAAATTTTTATATAACATATTTTTTTAAATTTGTATATCAACAATTTTCATGAAAAATTTTTTATAAAAAATTTTTTAAGCAAAATTTTGTTATAAAAAATTAGTATATTAAAATTTTTTATAAAAAATTTTTTATAAACATTTTTCTATGAAATTTTTCTATAAAAACTTCATCGATTATTCAATTTGATGTTAATAATAAATTGTAATCAAAAGTTTATTATGAAAAAATGATGACAATTTTATATGAAAACTTTTTAGATCACAAATTTTTATGAAAACATTTTATACAACATTTTTTTATGAAAAATTGTTATAAGAAAATTTTTTTATGAAAAATTTTTGCGTACAAAATGTTTATATTAACAATTTTAATGAAACATTTTTATATCAAAAATTTTCCATCAAAAATTTTTATATCAAATATTTTTATGAAACATTGTTATATTCAAAATTTTTTCACAAAATGACAATTTTATATGAATAAATTTTAGATCCTAAATTTGTATATAAACTTCTTATACAAAAAACATTTATATACACAAAATTTTCTTTTGAAAATTTATATACACAAAATTTTCTTTTGAAAATTTTAATACAAAAAATTTTCTAAGAAATATTTTTATACACAAAATTTTTATGGAAAATTTATAATTAAAAAATTTTTTTATGAAAAATGTTTGTATTGATATTTTTATATTGATAATATTGATAATTTTTCGATGAACACTTTCTATAAAAAATTGGAAACATTTTTTATTAAAGATTTTTATCAAAAAATTTAATATTAAACGAAAAGTTATTATGTCAAAAATTTTTCCTATAAAAAATTAAAAATTTTATCAAACAATTTTCTATACAAAACTTTATATACAAGGAAAGGATCACAATTACAAGTATATCTCTATAAAATTTTTTTTTAAGAACTGACTCGCAGGATGACTTTCAAAAATAAAACATATTTTTTTTAGTTGTGATTATCAATGTTCTTTTAAACAATTTTTGATTACCGATCTTAAAGGAAACCTACTGATAAAGTTATAACTTAAGATATGGAAATAGTTTTGGTTAGATTTCTCGAAATTGAGGCAATTATCTGTCTTATGACAATTATCTACATATTTATGAATTTTAAAAATAATTTCTATAACAATTTTTTTTAGTTTTACAAATAAGCATTCATATTGACGCTTTATATTCAAAAAGCGCTATCTACATTTTCGAACAAAATGGTTTTTAATAGAAACGTGTTCCTTGGTTTATCTGTCATATGTCATATACATTTTAAGAAAGATAAATATTTCTAAAACATTTTTTTATAAATTGTGTTTGTGCTATCTACATATGTTGTCTTCACAATCAAAAAATAGTGCTATCTACATTAAAAATATTTGTGGAAATAATAACAATTGTTATAAAATATACTTTGTAATTTGTGATAAACCAACCCAATGGACCACAACTCCCTACAACGTACTGTAATCATGAATTTCTAAAATATTGTAAATAAAGGTCATATAAAAAAGATAATACCTTAAATTCTATTAATATAATTATGTTAAATCTAGTTTTATTCAAAAAACTTATTATTTAATTAAAATTCGTGATATTTTAATAAAAGCGCTAATATTGCTTTAGTATTTGAAACGATAAAATTTTAACTCGTAATAAGTGCTATCTACTATAGAAGCGCAAATATAAGGAGTTAATTAAAAAACTTAATTTGTACAAAATCTAGGCCGCATTTTATATCGTATTGTAATACAAAGTTTATTTACTACTCTTATAGGTAGCGACAAAAACAGTTTTTTCGCTCTCCTGTAAAATCGTGAATTTGAAGATAGCACTATTTGAATATAAACCCTCGAAATGTTAAAATTAGGTAAAGTTTTGCCAATTTAAGCTACATTTGAAAGCTTATATTCTTGTGCTATTGACAAAAACTTAAAATAAAAACTTTACGAAATGAGTTAAGTTTACTAGCTTTCAAAGCTGCTCTTGAAAAGCTACTAATAAAAAAGGGAAGAAACTATTATAAAAAGGTAGAGGGAAGCTTTATAAATTAATTATTGCTTAAACTTTTTAACCTCGTTTTTATTACAACTTTTTATAAGCTTAAATTTTCATTGATATTATAATGAAAAACTTTTTTAAACAAATATAAAAATCAAAATACTTATTAAAATTTAAGTATGTATTATTGAAGTTTAACACTCTATCAAAATCTATTGTTAAAATTCATTAGCCATTACTTTGTATCAAACAATACTTTTATGCAGTTAATAATAATTTATATATTTATTACCGAAATAAAATATTAACTTTTAGAGAATATTTTTATTTAACGACTTCATTATGTATTTAAAAAAATTTTTCAACCGCAAATTTATTTTCATGATTACAATTTATTTTTAGTTTTTCTTTTTTTTATTTTATTCTTAAATGAGTTTTTATATTTATTTTAAACTGAAAACATGTGTTTGAAACCATATTTTGAGCGTTTTTCTTGTAAGATTTTGGTTTTGTCTCAGAATTTGTAAAAACCCCGAGTTCTTTGAGTGGTTTGAAAAAATAAAAAACGCGTTAAATAATAAAATTGTGTTCAAAACCATAAGTTTTAAATTTTAAAAATGTTTTTTAGAGCTTTTTAATTGCAAACAAATTATATTTGCATACATTCCCTTTAAGCGCACAAGAAAAAGCTAAATTTGAATATAACTTTAGCTCCATCCTGATAATATTATATAGTTTTAGAGATTTTGATCAAACAATTTTTCCATAAAAAAGTTGACATATTATTCAGTTATCGATTTTTTTCGGAAGTTCTTCCATTTACCGTCTCAGAAACGGTAAAAGCCTATTTTATACGCACTCCGTTATATAAATTTCTGTGTTTATCTTGAATGATGCCACAAAAGTTGGAACACTGTTTAGTATCTAGAAACAATGTTAAAATAAGGATTATAATACCAATTAAATCAAACGGATCATCATCACGGGTCGGCGCAAAGAGAACTGAACAAAAAACTAGTCGGCAGAGTTTCCGTTTTTATACTTTTAACTAAAGTAGGTTTTTTTAATGTGTAGTTCTAACGTTTTAAAAAGAAAAAGTTTTCTACCCCATTTTTTTTTTTTAATATTTCTATCAAAAATTTTTCTATAGAAACATTTTCTAAAAAAATTTTTTATCAAAAATTTTTCTGTAAAAAATTTTTTTATCAAAATTTTTTTATGGAAATTTTTTTTTATCAAATATTTTTCGATAGAAAATTATTTTATCAAAAATTTTTCTATAGAAAATTTTGTTATCAAAAATAATTCTATAGAAATTTTTTTTTATCAAATATTTTTCTATAGAAAATTTTTTTATCAAAAAATTTTTATGTAGAAAATAAAAAAAATTTTCTAAGAAAATTTTTTAACAAATATTTTTCTATAGAAAATGTTTGTTTTTTTTTTTTATAAAAATATTTCTATAGAAAATTTTTTTTATCAAAAATTTTTCTATAGAAAATTTTTTTATTAAAAATTTTTCTATGGAAAATTTTTTTATTAAGCATTTTTCTATAAACATTTTTTTTCAAAAAATGTTTTTATCAAACATTTTTCTAAGAAAATGTTTTATCAAACACTTTTCTAAGGAAATTGTTTATCAACAATTTTTCTATAGAAAATTTTTTATATCAAAAATTTTTCTATAGAAAATTTTTTATGAAACATTTTTCTATAGAAAATTTTTTTATCAACAATTTTTCTATTTAAATTTTTTTATCAAAAATTTTTCTTTACAAATTTTTTGTATCAAAAATGTTTCTAAGAAAATTATTTATCAAAATTTTTCTATAGACAATGTTTTTATAAAGCATTTTTCTATAGAAAATTTTTTTATCAAAAATTTTTCTAAAGAAAATTTTTTATCAAAAATTTTTCTAAAGAAAATTTTTTATCAAAAAATTTTCTATAGAAAATTTTTTTTTATCAAAAATTCTTCTATAGAAAATTTTTTCGTCAAAAATTTTTCTAAGAAAATTTTTTATCAAAAATTTTTCCATAGAAAATTCTTTTATCAAAAATTTTTCTATAGAAAATTTTTTTATTGAAAATTTTTTTAGTGAAAATTTTTCTATAGGAAGTTTTTTTATCAAAAAATTTCTATAGACAAATTTTTTTATCAAAAATTTTTCTATATTTTTTTCGAAAAATTTTCTATAAAAAATATTTGTATTAAAAAATTTTTTGGATTGAAAATATCTAAAAAATATAAAACTTTAAAATTGTTTAATATTAGAAAAAATATTCCGAATATTTACAAAAATATTCCCAATGTTTACAAAAATAATAGTGTCATGGCAACAACGTTTGAAAAGAAATATGTCTATAGCTGTGTTCCAGAACTACCAATACTGTACAATATTGTACATGTTTTAATCAGAAACTACAGCAAAGTGTTCCTGTACTGAAAAAATATGACTTAATTGTAATTTCTGGTTAAAAATTGTACAATATTGTACAGTATTGGTAGTTCTGGAACACAGCTTATTTCCAGCCTATTTTGTTTTTGTCTTTTTTTGAACAAATCGGCACCAACCAACTCTGTTAACATCCAAATTCCAACTGAATGATTTTAATACCCATTTTCATGTGTTTTATTAATGGTCGTGGTATTTACGAAAATTAAAAAAAAAATCATCGGCTTCTGGTGGTATGGGCTGATTATCATGTTGAAATTACATGAAATTGTAAATGATTTCAATATTGAAATAATAGTTTTGGAAAGTAATTTTCCCGTTTAAGTTAAGCAAATTAACCATGATTTTAAATTAAAATTTATCCATGTTGATTTTACATCTAAATTTTTTCTATGTGTTAAAATCTAAAGTGTTAATTGTTAAAAATTGTAAAACCCAAAACATAAAAAAAAACTTAAAACGAAAAACTTCACTTCAAAGAAAATTAATAAAGCCAACAAGTGTAATTGGAGATCTTTAAATATACATACATTTTCTTTAGTTCTTTATCTTTTCGAAGAATTAACGTTTTGTAAGCAAATTATCACATTTTGGTTCGAGAAATAGCCTAGAAACAAGAAAATATTGTTTAAAATATTTCACACTTGTTTAAGACCTGGAGGCCCTGCCTGCCTGCCTATGCATTGATTTCGTATTGAATTTCAAAACATCAAAGTTTAATGACTAATGCACGTTTTACAATAAACATCAAACTAAATTCAATAATTTTCTTCATTTTATTTTACAATATTTTTATTATTAGCTAAAGTAATAAACACATTTTAAAATATTAAATAGATTTTTTAATTTATTACAAAACATGTCTCATGAAATTTACTAAAATAATGAATTATCGTCTTTTATCTACTTTTAGCCTACCGACAACAATGTCTCAAATTTGGAAGATAGTTGGTGCTGGGAGCCAGATAACAATAAAACCGAAAATGATCATAGCTCTGAGACCTCGAGTGGCAATGGCAATGAAATGGTTAATATTACCCTGGAAGAAATTCCTCTGGGAGCTTCCGCCAAGGGTTCGAAGACGTCAAAAATCCAACGTTTGGGTGGTGGATCTTCTTCAGCCCAAAATGCTGAATACCTTAAACGTATCCAGCAGTTAGAGGAAGAAAATAAGCAACTGAATAGTTCTTTGGAAGAATTGGATACTCAACATAATTTGGCCATGCAAAATATGTTGGAGCTTAAGACAGATTTGCAGGAAAAACTGGCAAAAGTAACGAAATACAATGAATCCTTAAAAAGTACGGAAAAGCTTAAGTTCAATGATTTTGAGCAAGAAATTTTGAAATACAAAAATCTCGCGGAGGATCTAAAAAAAGAAAATCTTGTGATTCAAAAAGAGAGTAAGGAAATAAAAGATCGTTTACAAATAACAGAAAAGGAAATGAAACGTTCTGTGGAGGAGATGGCCGACTTACAAAGTCTTTTGGAAAAGAAATCCTTGGATAATACAGAACTTTTACAAAGAATTAAGGAGGTTACTTTAGAAAATGAACAGGAAAAGGTGGAACTTAATGAAAAACTCGAGACCTTAACTAAGGAACTCGAGGACTTAAAGGTATCAAAGGCAAAAAAGACCTCAGAATCTTCCACTTCCTCTACCAGCAAACAAAGTGAGGATGAGTTTATTGTGGTAAGAGAGCAAGACACTACCTCCTCAGGACCTGCAACACCACCCACCAAGGAAGAACTTAAGGATAAAATTGTAAAACTTGAAAATCGTCTGTCGGAATTGACTTTGGAAAATGGCAGCCTTTCCTTGAAACTACAAGATCGTGAAATGGAAAAAGATCTTTCGATCAATGTTCTTAAAGAGTCTGTTAAAACTCTACAAAGCGACAACGATGAATTGGCCGAAAAATTGCGTATGACTCTTATGGATCTGGAAGATCAACAGTTTAAGATTAATGATCTTAAGGAAAAAGCAGCTGAGGCCGTTATAGCCCAAGAACAGCTTAAAGCTTTGTCAGAGGAAAAACTCAAGATTGTCCAGGAAATAGAAAAAATGAAGGAATCTTTAGAAAAATCTTTAGACCTGGAGAAACGTTTGCTCCAAACAGAGCAGGAAAAGGAAGCTTTACAGTTAGAGATGCAGAACCACAAAATCAGCCAAGAAAGAATAAATGAAATGGAACAGAGAATACAAAACCTGACATATCAAAATCAACAATTGCAGTTAAATGCTGAATGTGAAACAGAGACCTTAAACAATAGCAATGAGTTAGAGCAAAAGCTTAAAGCTCTTAATGAAGAAAATGATCATCTAAAATCCGAATTGGAAAGACTTACCGAATCTAATTTCTCGCGCGCTATAGCCGATGAGAAGCAATGTATTACCGATTTGGATGATGAAGATGAGGAGGAGGGCTTTTCTTTGGAAAAGCTCAAGTCTCTGATCAAAGTCTTTACCACACAAGATATTAAGGAAATGAATAATGATGATATCGACAAATTATACAGACACTTAAGAGATAAACTACACAAACTAGAGACTACCGAACGCGAATTGGCTCATTTGTCAGCGGAAGCTATGGAAATGCAAGACCACAAATTGGTATGGGATCATGAGAAGAAAACTCTCGAGGCTGATATCTCACAGTATATTTTGCAATGTGATGAATTAATGAAAAACAATGAAATATTGTTGAATGAATTAGAAAACTACAAGCGTAATAAATTGGAAACCATATCCGAAAATAATGAAGAGAATATTGTACAATTGGAATCACAATTGGAAGAGTGCAATAATCTCAATCGTACCTTAGAGCAGGAATATATAGAACTAAATGAGAAAATTGAAGAACTGGAAAAGGAAAACCAAGTGATCAATGAGAAATTGAGAACCTCTCAACAAACATGTGATAGTTTGATAACAAAAGAGAAAGATTTAAATCTGCAAGTGGAAACCCTCGAATTAGAGAAATGTAACTTGCTCTTAAAGCTCAATGATGTCAATGCCAGCAATGAGGAACAGCAGGAAGATTGTCAAGCTTTGAGGATATATCAAGAGAAATGTGAAAGTTTGGAGAAACAATTAAGCACTTTAGCCAAAGATCATGCTGACCTGGTTTCTGCAATGCAAAAGCAAAAAGAGCAGCTCTCAGAGGCCATTCTTAAGAAAGATGAAGCAGAGAAACAGTTAAGAGAACAACAGATTATGATAGCACAATTAGAAAGTCTTAAATCTGAACATGAAAAATTGGAACAGCAATTAAAGGAAGCCAGTTTGCAAGTCGAGCACTCCAAGCAAGAATTGATGGCGAAAGATATTGTTAGCGAAAGCTTAAAACAAGAAGTAAAAGCTTTGCAAACCTATTTACAAGAAGCCGAGGGTCTGGTGGACAGCAAATTAGCAATGGAAGAACAATTAGCAGAAAAGCAACAAAAAATTGAAGAGCTTTTGAAGGAAATAAAAGACAACCGAGCAATTCAAGATAACATGAAGCAAGAGTTAGATACAATTTTAGCAAATAAAATAGATCCCAATCAACTAGAAGAAGTTAAACAAGAGAATTCACAACTACAAGATAAACTTAAAGCTTTAGAAATTCAAATGCAATCTCTCAAAGAAACTGCAACAACACAGGCTGCCATCCCAACAGAAAATGTCAAACACTTGGAGCGCATAGCAGAATTGGAAACACAACTCCTAAGCACAGTCGATTTGCAAAAGTCCCTCGATTCTCTAGCGTACGAAAAACAGGAAATGATAAAAGCTTTACAACAAAAACATAACGAAAATATGCAATATTATATGGAAATCCAAAGACTAACACCTCTAGTGCAACAGCAAACCGACAAAGTCTGCGATAAGTGTCCTTCCCTAGAGTCCAACATAGCTGAGCTGAAGAAGCATCAGGAGAAATTACAAGATCAAATTAATTTCCTTAAAGAAAAATCCGATATCTTAACAACGAATCTTTTAACAGAGCAGACCAATCAAAAGCTGGTTCAACAAGAAAAAGCCGATGTCTTAGAACAAAATGCAACGTTACGCAAAGATTTGGATCGTTTGCGTTCGCATCTTTTGGAAAGTGAAGATATGCATACACAGGAAATGGTTGAACTGCAGAAGGAGTTTGAAGAGACAAAAGCAAAGATGATTACTTTGGAGGATGAGGTTAATAAGTCGAGCAATGCCTATACATCGGCGAGGTGAGTGTGGAGAATTAATTTGTATTTGTATATCAAAATTTTTTTCGATTGAAATAATTTATCTTAAACATTTTTTCTATTAAAATAGTAAATTTTCGTACAGTTCCTTATAAAAAGTAAATTTTCAAAACAATTTTAGAAAATTTCTAATATATAGTCAATTCTTGAAAAATTTCAATAAATAAGAAATTTTTCCAAAAAAATTGACATCAAAAAATTTTTATCATCAACTTGTCATTTGGTATCGAAAAGTTTTCTATAAATATTTGCCATCGAAAAATTTTCTTTAATTATTTGGGAAGGAAAATTAACATCAAAAACAATTTTTTTAGTAAAAATTTTTCAGTAAAAGTTTTACATTAAACGTTTTTTTTGTATAAATTTGGCATCATAAAAAAAATTTGGCCTCGAAAATTTTTCTATAAAAATTTGGCATCTTAAATTTTTCCAAAAAGAAAAAAATTAACATCAAAAATTTTTCAATAAAAAGTTTACATTAAAAATTTTTCAGAAAAATGTTCCATTCAAAATTTTTCAGTAAATATTTAACATCAAAAATTGGTATCGAAAATTTTTCTTAAAAAATTAACATCCACATTTTTTCAGTCAAAATTTAAAATTTTTCAGTAAAAATTTTACATTCAAAATTTTTCAGTAAAAATTTTATATTCAAAATTTTTTTGTCTAAATTAGGCATCGAAAGTTTTTCTAAAAAAATTTGCCAACGAAAATTTTTCTAATAAAAATTGTCATCGATAATTTATCTTAAAAAATTTGGCATCGAAAGTTTTTCTAAAACATTTTAGCATCGAAAAATTTTCTAAAAAAAATGAACATCAACAATTTTTCAGTAAAAATTTTACATTAAAAATTTTTTAGTAAAAATTTTCCATTCAAAATTTTTCAGTAAAAATTTTAAATTCAAAATTTTTAACTTAAAATTAAAATTAACAGTTTTCTAACTAACATCAAAAATTTTACAGTAAAAATTTTACATTCAAAATTTTTCAGTAAAAATTTTACATTCAAAATTTTTCAGTAAAAATTAAAATCAAAAATTTTCTATATAAATAAGGTATCAACAATTTTTCTAAAAAAATTTGACACCCAAAATTTTTTTTAAAAAAATTTTGCATCGAAAATTTTTCTAAAAAAAATAACAGCAAAAATTTTACATTCAAAATTTTTTATCGAAAATTTTTCTAAAAATATTTGGGGACGAAAACTTCTTTAGAAATTTGACACGAAAATTTTTCTATACAAATTTGACATCGAAAAATTTCTATAAAAAGTTTGCATTGTAAATTGTCTATAAGCATGTATTTGAAACCTCCTTAAAGTATGCAATGTGATTTTTTTAAAACTTCGTATGCTTTGTTATTGAAATGTTTTAAAATCAATTGATAAAATAAGGTATTTTTTATTACATTTAGTCTTGCATTAAAAACTATTGCTCCCCCTTTTCCGATGACATATTTTCAACTTTTGTTTATTGTTATCAGTGTCAAGTCAAGTTAATTAACCATAACTCAGACAAAAAGTCACAAATTTAATACTATATTAATTTCAAATACAAAACACCTGCTCAAATTTTACCCACAAAAAAGAAGAATTGAATATAACGAGCTAACAAATATTGAAAAAATTCTAAAGAAAAATAAAATAATACAAAAAAAAAAAAAACATTATCATCTAATTACTGGAAAATACTTAAATTTAAAGCAAATAGCAACAGAGTTGCATAAAAAAGCCATAAAATATTAAATGTTATTTAAATAATGACGCCATATTGGCGGCCATAATATATTTTAGATTCTTTATTTTTAAAGCTTTACAACTTAAAATGAAATTATTTGACATTTTTACACAAAAGAAACCAAAACGCAAAATATTAAAACGAAATAAAATCTTATCGCATACAAAATTTTACACTTGTGGAACTAATTTGCATTTGTAAGGTGTTTTTTTTTTTCCGAAACATGTTTTTGTCATAAAAATCTAAGTTCTAATTTAAAATAGAAATAATAAAATATGATGTTAATTTAGATATTCTTTTATTTGTACTTAGCATACGGGCCAATCAACATGCCGAAACCCTGCAGGCACAATATGCTTTGGTGGTACAGCAGCGTGATGAATTAGTCCATAAACTAACGGTGGCCGAAGATCGTGAATCGAAAAATCAAGCAGCCCTAACGAACTTGCAATGTGCTTTGGAGCAATTTCAAAACGGTAAGTGGTTTTTATATAAAACACAGAGGCACCGACTTTGAAAACTAGTGGTTAATAACTTGGAACTCTTGAATCTACGTGTGATAACAGTTTTTTGGATTCTGTTTTAGTTTTCGAGATTTAAACTTTTTAAAGAAATGCATATACATAGAAGCATGTTTTGTGTTAACCTTACTTAAGAACAGTTTGTCCTATTTAAGAACAGATTGCCCTATTCAAGAATTCGAAACGCGGCTACAATATAGTCTTTTAACGATTCTTATGTTGCTTAAATTCGGTTTTGTAGTTTTAAAGATATCGCGAATTTATTTCAACAATCAAACATTATAAAAATTGTGTCGTTAAATTTATATCTAAAATTTGCATCAAATATTTTTCTTTGAAAAGATTTATATTGAAAGTTTTTTTTAAATATAATTATTTCGAACATTTTGATAAAAAAGTTTATGGTAAAATTTTTTCTATAAAAATTTTTTATATTGAAATTTTTATAAAAAATGTATATCAAAAATTTTATTCAACAATTTTATTTAAAAAAATGTTTATCGAAAATTTTTTAAACAAAATTTGTATCGAAAGAAAATATTTTTATAAAATCAAAATATTTTTATAAAATCAAAATATTTTCTATAAAATCTGTTATAATGAAAATTTTCTACATTTTATATCAAAAATTTTTCAATAAAAATTTTCTGATTGTAAAATTTTTCTAAAAAAGAAATGTTGACGAAAAATTTTCAATAAAAATATTTTTCTTTAAATTTAAATTGAAAAATTTTCTTAAAAAAATCTATACTTAAAATATTTTTTGAAACAAATTTTTATTTGAACATTTTTATATAAAAAAATTTATATCGAAAAATTTTCTATGGAATTTTTTATAACTAAAATATTTTTATAAAAACTTATATACAAAAATTTTCAAATTTATATCAAAATATTTTCTATAAAAACAGCTTTTAGTCGAATTTTTTTTTTGTAATTTTTATATTGAAAAATTTAACTATAAAAATTGATATTAAAAATTTTTCAAATTCTTTGTATCGAAAACTTATTTATAAAAACATTAATGTCTCAAATTTTTTTATAAATGCTTTTATATAGAAAATATTTCTATAAAAACTTGTGTTAGGGAAATTTTTCTTTAAAAATTTTCATAAAGAAAAATTGTCTATAAAAATGTTTCCATAAAAAAAAATAAGTAATTTCTTACTTAAAAAAAAATAGAATTTTTCTAGAAATTGATATCTAAACGATTTCTTGAAAAAATGTATACCAAAAATATTTTTTGAAACAAATTTTTACTCGAAAATTTTTCGATAAAAATTTTTTAATTTCGAAAATTTTTAATAAAAACTTTTATATAAAAAAATTTTTTATAGAAACATTTATATTAAAATATTTTCTATAAAAACAGTTTTTAAGTTGAATATTTTTCGATAAGACTTTTTATATCAAAAAACTTAACTATAGAAATTGATTTCGAAAATTTTTCAAAAGTTTTTGTATAGAAAACTTTTTTATAAAAACATTTATATCTCATTTTTTTTTATAAAAACTTTAATGTAGAAAATATTTTTATAAAATCTTTAATTAGGGAAATTTCTCTATACAAATTTTTATAACGAAAATTTGTCTATAAAAATGTTTCGAAAGAAAATTTTTAACTATCAAAAAAAATTAATTTTTCTTAAAAATTACATCGAAAAGTTTTCTTGCAAAAATTTTTACAAAAAATATTTTTTGAAACAAAAAAATAAAAATTTTCCTACAAAAACATTTTATCGAAAATTTTTATTTAAAAATTTTTATATCAAAATTGTTTTTATAAAACTTTTTCTATAAACACATTTTTCTTTTGAAACTTTTATATGAAAATATTTTCTATAAAAAATGTTTATATATTTAACATTTTTCTATTAAAATTTTTATATAGAAAAACCACAAAAAATAACTTTGAAAATTTTTCAATAAAAATTCTTGTATCGAAAACTTATTTATAAAAACACTTATATCGCAATTGTTTTTATAAAAATCTTTATATAGAAAATGTTTCTATAAAAACTTGTATTATGAAATTTTTTATAAAAACTTGTATTAGGGAAATTTTTCTATAAAAATTTTCATAACGAAAATTTGTGTATAAAAATGTTTCCATAAAAATTTGTAAGAAATTTTTATACATCAAAAAAATTTAATTTTTCTTGAAATTGATATCGATAAGTTGTCCAAGAATATTTTTTGAAACAAATTTTTATTCGAAAAATTTTCTATAAAAGAATTTTTATCAAAAATTTTTCTATACAAATTTTTATATTGAAAATATTTGTATAACAACTTTTATTTAAAAAAAATTTACTAATTTACCCTAAAACCAATATGATTTCCGGCTTAGCTGACCAAATTTATCTAAAATTTTGTAATTAATTCGAGTTCCTTAATATCTTGTGCCCCTGTGTTATTTAAATTAAAAAAATATAATTAATTAAATTTCTTCTATTGAAGATAAAGATAATGACATCAAATTGGCCACTCAACGCATACGCAAAGAATTGCAACAGCAATTGGATAAAGAAACACAATATATGCAGGATATACAACAATTACAGCAACAATTGTCGGATGCCAATCAAGGATTAAACGCCGCCTCAAGGCTCTCAGATCAGCTTGAGACCAGTCAACAGACAATAAATGTCTTAAGAGAAGAGGGTAAGCTTAAATCGAATTGTAATTTCAAATTGAAATTGAAAATGTATGTAAATAATCCTACATTATTTCATAATGATCACTAACTAATCAAAAAAAAAAAAAAATTTAAATGTGGCAAGGTAAAAAATAAAAATCACCAAACTAACATTTGTTTTGAAAAAAAGATAAGTGTAGTGAGGTTTTACAAAAAGTAAATTTAGAAAAATTATTAGTAACAAATTTAAGTTTAACGAAAAATAAATTTTATAACAAAAACATTTTTAAAAACTAAAATATAAAAAAAAAATTGTGTAAAATATCTTAAATTTCACCTAATACTACACTTATCTTACCCTTGATGTCTGCTAAGTTGCTACACCAAACACTTAATTTATAGTTACATTACAAAATGCAATTCAAATTCAAAACAATCCAAATCAAATCAAACCAATATGTTTCTCTCATCTTATATGTAATTCTTAAAAATAAATATCAGCTGGTAATTCTGGGATTTATGCCATTTGTTACCCTCGGAATTTCAGTTGGTATCAATTTTTGTGAATTGATTTCTTACACCATATACAATAAATATAAAAATGCAAAATTGTTTAAGAACGAAACAACATGTTTATCATTATTAAAAATATTTAAATTGAAATTAGTTATTAGCAAAAGTTGCAAAATTTTTTTGTGTATTTTTTAATTATTATCATTTTATTATATTATTTTGTTTTACTTACTAAATGTTTTATTGTACGTAAATGTTGTTTATTTTTTCTCTGCTACTAACTTTTAACACTAATTTTCTATTCAATATTTTCTTTCTTAAAATTCATCGAGTTTTTTTGATATTTAGAAAGCAATTGTATTATTGACTTTTAGAAGATTTTAAATGATTAATAACTAAATAAAATTAAACATATGTGCTCACTACAATCAAACTATGGATTAGTTTGAATTAAAAAAAAATTGCATGGTAAAATTTTTTGAACATCCTAAAAGTATGCTATAAAATATTCCCCAAAAAGTTTTTATTTTCAATAAAATCCGTTCTTTATTAAGTTTTTCTTGATGAAATTTGGATTTTTTCTTTAAAATATTAAATTTTTGTAAAGCTTTTCTTGATGAAATTGGGATTGTTTCTTTAAACTATTCAATTTTTGAAAAACTACACTACTACACTTATGCAAAACAAGTTAGAAAGTGCTAAAGTCGGTCAAGCCTGACTTTTTGATACCCTTGGCCCTTTTTTGATCAATCTAATGATGCAGTTCTATAGAGGAGAGTCTAGATATTAAGGATTAATTATAGTTTTCAAGAAATAGTTATAAAAAAGTATTTAAATGTATTTAATGTTCTAAAAAGAAAAGAGGTGATGCAATTTTTATTCAAACTAAGTAGCTCATACATCGAATATAGTTTCACAGCTTGAATTTTGATGTCGATTTTATTAAGATACAGAACCTTGGTTTTCGTCTGCAGAAGAAAATATCTTAATCTCGTGTACAGTTTAGGAGATATTAGGAAAGCAAAAATATTCAGTGTTTTCGTTTTTTTGGACAAAAACTAAGTTGGCTCATTGCACCCACCATAACCACAACCACGTGAAAGGCGAAAGTCTTTTCTGCAGATTGAGCGAAAAAATTCAACGAAATTAACCGGTCGTAGAACAAAGTTCAAAATTTAAAAAAAAAGTCAAGCAAATTGTTACGCATAATTTAAGCAAAAAGTGTTGCAGTCGTTTAGGCTTAACTTTTTAATAAAATTGCATTTAAGTGTAAGGCCAAGACAAGTACCCCTAGGAGTCAACGGATTACAAACAAAATTAGTATAGCTCTTTTTTGGGTCAACTGATAAACGTGTGCCGAATTCAATCAAATTCTGTTGTGAAATGCGGCTTATACATTGAGAACAAAAATAAGTGAACAAATGGGGCCCAAGGCAGGTATCTGAAAGATTCGAGGGATCTCAACCAAAATTAGTATAACTATTTCTTGGATCAGTTAATAAACCTGTGCCGAAATTTTTCAAATTCTGTTCAGAATATCGGCGGGATCCAAATGGGGGTCCAATGCAGGTCCCAAGGAGTCAACTAATTTTAACCAAAATTAGTAGACCTTTTTTTTAAAACAACTTATAGTCGTGTTACGAATTTTATTAAATTATGTTTAGAATTGCAACATGCACATTGAGAAGATGAATAGGTGAAAAAATGGGCGTTCAAGGCAGGTACCCCAAGAAGTCGACGAATTTCGACTCCTTGGTTCATTAAAATATGATTCCATGGATCCATATTTGAGAAAATATTTTAAATATTATTAAATATGATTTTAGAAAATGTGCAGGTAATGTGGTACACCACATGTTGGTAGGGGTTATAGTGTACTATATTTTTTTGTTAAACTTTTAATGGCTTATGTAAAAAATATATTCTTTCCTTATTTAATACTTACTAATTATAATAATCTTTCACCTAGAATCTTTAAAATATACCTTTAAAACTAAAACTTAAGTTTCAAACCCAAAAAAGTAGTTTACACACCAAATCGAATTTTTTTAACCGGGGTTATAGGACGATTTTAAACCAAAATTAAGGTCAGTGCAACATTTCCCTTACGTACAGTGTTTTCGAATATATAACAAAAAAGTCAAGCCGATTTTGCAACTTTTTGAAATGCAGTTATAAAATCCTATATATTAATGGGACATTCATAAACAAATCCGGAAAATCGAATTTTATAAAAATTGACAAATTTCTATATACCAGAATTTTTATGGCGAAAAAAGTCAATTGGGTTTCCTTTTTAGAAATTTTTTAAACTGTTTTACACAAAGAATAAAATAAACTTTATAACTGCAAAAAATTATTTAAAGTAAAATTTTATAAAAAATGCTAGAAATTATTAAATAAAACAGTATGAATTTTGAATTCAGTATTTAGCTCAGTAAAGTTTATAAACTATTTTAAAAATTGGCTTCTTAAAAGTTATTACTTTTGAATGTTTTTGAAAAATTAAACTTCAAAAAATTGTTAATCTTCTCAAACTTGGAATTTAAAAAATTCCTTAAAAAATTTAAAATATTTGTCACTATCTTTCTAATTGATGTACATTTAAAATTATTGAAAACTAAAAAAATTTGTATAGATCTGCGGCCAAATCGCCACATTCAATATCAATTGAAAACTCAGATTTTTAAGCAAATATTGTGTAACATAATTTTGGGATTTTTAAAACAATTTATTTTGAAAAAAGTTTAAACAAAACAAACAAAACATTTAGTTTAAATTATATTACTATCAGGAAATTTTTGACAAATAAATTACAATGTTGTTATATATTTCATACTTAGAGTATCCTAAAAGTATGCTACACAAATGTTTCTGAAATATCTTACATTTCGTTCTATAATGAATGCGTAGGATTGGCCCCTGGTTTATTACGAACTGCCAGAAAGTATGCAATAAAATATTTAAAAAAACTTTAATTTTAGATTAAGGTTTTAAATATTTTTTAACATTATTTACTAACAAATTTAAATATAATATTTCTCACTGCTTAATCACTTTTCAATTCTTGTCTCACTTATTTGTATTTTTTTTTTACAAACTACTTTACTAATCTCATATCACTAACTCACCACTAAACCATTTCATTGTTGTTAAATTATATTTTAAATTTTACTTTTTTAGTTACAGTTTTACTATCTCTACAATATTAAAAACAAAACAAAAAGAAAAACCGAAACGAAACCGAACTCTATGTAAATTTTTAAACAATCTCATTATGTAATGTGATGATTTTTTAATTTTGAAATCACGTTGCATGTGGAGATTATTTGAAATTGCATCTAAAACTTCATTAACTTTACAATTTTTTTTGTCTGTTTTAATTTTTTTTCTAAAATTTTGTTTTTTTTTTCTCATAAAAATGTGTTGTCCTTTTATTTTTTCTAATGTAAAATATTAAAAAAAATGTTATTTTCCAGCATGATTTTAATAATTAATTTTTTAGTTAAATTTTCTTAAAAGCAACTTTGTTAGGGATTTGAAGAAAAATAAATTTTTCTTCATGAAATCAAAATTTTTAATAGGATTTAAAAAAAATACTTTTGTCTGGTAGAGTATTACATTAGGTACTGGTGTTGAATTTGTGTAATTTTAAACACAATTCTCTAATACTAACCAGTACTTATGTCATACTTACAACTAGATAAAATGTTAAAACCTCAAATTTCAGTGTTGCCGAAAGTGTTTAAGTGTTACCAATGTTATAAGTGTTGTACTATTAAATTTATTTTATTTCGACAAAAATTTCTTTAAATTGTTTTAAAAATGTTAACATTTTGTTTTCTTTGTTATTTTATATAGTGGAGTCTTTGAAACAATTAAATGCGGACCTGGAGAAGAAACTTTCGACCACAGAATCCAGTCAAACGGATAAAATTGAAAAATCTCTTATCAAAAGTTTACTGATCGGTTATGTCGTCAGTGGCAATCAAAATGATAAGCAGCAGATTTTAAGAATGATATCCTCAGTATTGGATTTCAATCAAAACGAAACGGATAAAGTGGGTCTTAATAAACAGCAAGGAGGCTGGTTGGGTTCGATATTGGGCGGAGGTGCAGGATCACCAGGTAAATATAAATCATATCTTTTGTTTCATATACAAAAAAACTCATTTTTTGAAAAATTTCCTATGAGAAAAATAAATTAAAAAAATCCTATAAAAATTAGACATTTTTTTTTTTAATTTTCTTTAAAAATAAGAAATTCTTTCAAATTTTCTTATAAAAATACGCAATTTTTGCAAACTTTTCTATAAAGATAAAAAAATTTTAAAAAATTTTCTTTAAATGAGATATTTTTGAAAAATTTGCTACAAAAATAAAAAAATTTTAAAAAATTTTCTATAAAAATAAGAAATTTTTGAAAAATTATCTATAAAAATAAGAAATTTTTGAAAATAAAATAAAAATAAGAAATTTTCGAAAATTTTCCTATAAATTTTTGAAAATTTTCTTATAAAAATTAGAAATTTTTGAAATTTTTCTTATAAATATAAGAAATTTAATTTTTTTTTTAAATAACAAATTTTTGAAAAAATTTCGAGGGAAAATAAGAAATTTTGGAAAATTTTCCTATAAAAATAAGAAATTTTTGAAAAATTTCCTTTAAATAAGAAATTTTTGAAAAAATTTCCTATCAAAATAAGAAATTTTTTAAAAATTTTCTATAAAAATAAGAAATTTTATAAAAATTTGGTATAAAAATAAGAAATTTTTGAAAAATTTGCTATAAAAATATTAAACTTTTGAAAAATCTGCTATAAAAATAAGAAATTTTTAAAAGATTTCATATAAAAATTAGAAATTTCCTATAAAAATAAGAAATTTCAATAAAACTAAGAAATTTCCTATAAAAATAAGAAATTTCTATAAAAATAAGAAATTTTTGAAAATTTTGCTATAAAAATAAAAAAAAATTTTGAAAAATTTCCCTATAAAAATAAAAAAATTTTGAAAAATTTCCTCCAAAAATAAGAAATTTTGAAAAAAATTTCAATAAAAATAAGAAATTTTTGAAAAATTTCCCATAGTATAAGAAATTTTGGAAAAATCTCTTATAAAAACAAGAAATTTTTGGAAAATTTTCCTATAAAAAAATTTTTTGAAAATTTTTCTTAAAAAAAAATTGAAAATTTCATATTAAAATAAGGATTTTTTAAAAAATTTCCTTAAAAAATAAGAAATTTTTGAAAATGTTCTATAAAAATAAGAAATTTTTGAAAAATTTCCTATAAAAATAAGAAATTTTTGAAAAATTTCCTATAAAAATAAGAAATTTTTGAAAAATTTCCTACAAAAATAAGAAATTTAAAAAAAAATCCTATTGAAATAAGAAATTTTTGAAAAATTTAATATAATTTAAAAAAAATTAAATTTTTATAAAAATAAGAAATTTTTGAAAAATTTCCTATAAAATTAAGAAATTTTTGAAGAATTTCATATAAAAATAAGAAATTTTTGAAAAATTTCATATAAAAAAAAAATAAATTTTTGAAAAATTTCATATAAAAATAAGAAATTTTTGAAAAATTTCATATAAAAATAAGAAATTTTTGAAAAATTTCATATAAAAGTAAGAATTTTTTGAAAAATTTCATTAAAAATAAGAAATTTTTGAAAAATTTCATATAAAAATAAGAAATTTTTGAAAAATTTCATATAAAAATAAGAAATTTTTGAAAAATTTCCTATAAATATAAGAAATTTTTGAAAATTTTTTGAAAAAAAAAAAATAGAAATTTTTTAAATTTTTAAAAAAATATTTTTTAGAAATATGAAATTTTTGAAAAATTTCCTATAAAAATAAAAAATTTTTGAAAAATTTCCTACAAAAAAAGGAGTTTTTGAAAAATTTCCTATAAAAAAAAAAAAATTTAAAAATTCCCTATAAAAATAAGAAATTTTTGAAAAATTTCCTATAAAAATAAGAAATTTTTGAAAAATTTCCTATAAAAATAAGAAATTTTTGAAAAATTTCAATAAAAATAAGAAATTTTTGAAAAATTTCCTATAAAAATAAGAAATTTTTGAAAAATTTCCTACAAAAAAAGGAGTTTTTGAAAAATTTCCTATAAAAAAAAAAAAAATTAAAAATTCCCTATAAAAATAAGAAATTTTTGAAAATCTTGCTATAAAAATAAAAAGAAAAAATTTGAAACATAAAAAAATTTTGAAAAATTTTCTTCAAAAATAAGAAATTTTGAAAAAAATTTCAATAAAAATAAGAAATTTTTGAAAAATTTCCTATAGTATAAGAAATTTTGGAAAAATCTTTAATAAAAACAAGAAATTTTTGGAAAATTTTCCTATAAAAAAATTTTTTTTTTAAATTTTTCTTTAAAAAAAAAAAAATTAAAATTTCATATTAAAATAAGGAATTTTTGAAAAATTTACTTAAAAAATAAGAAATTTTTGAAAAATTTCCTATAAAATTAAGAAATTTTTGAAGAGTTTCATATAAAAATAAGAAAATTTTGAAAAATTTCATATAAAAATAAGAAATTTTTGAAAAATTTCATATAAAAATAAGAAATTTTTGAAAAATTTCATATAAAAATAAGAAATTTTTGAAAAATTTCATATAAAAATAAGAAATTTTTGAAAAATTTCATATAAAAATAAGAAATTTTTTAAAAATTTCATATAAAAATAAGAAATTTTTTAAAAATTTCATATAAAAATAAGAAATTTTTGAAAAATTTCATATAAAAATAAGAAATTTTTGAAAAATTTTATATAAAAATAAGAAATTTTTGAAAAATTTCATATAAAAATAAGAAATTTTTGAAAAATTTCATATAAAAATAAGAAATTTTTGAAAAATTTCCTATAAATATAAGAAATTTTTGAAAATTGTTTGAAAAAAAAATAGAAATTTTTTAAATTTTTAAAAAAATATTTTTTAGAAATATGAAATTTTTGAAAAATTTCCTATAAAAAAAAAAAATTTTAAAAATTCCCTATAAAAATAAGAAATTTTTGAAAAATTTCCTATAAAAATAAGAAATTTTTGAAAAATTTCCTATAAAAATAAGAAATTTTTGAAAATTTTCCTATAAAAATAAGAAATTTTTGAAAAATTTCTAATAAAAATTTCCTATAAAAAAAGGAAATGTTTGAAAAATGAAATTATTCATTAAAAATAGAAGAAAGTTTTGCTTTAAAATATTTTATTTATTTTTTTATATTAATTTTCTTCTTTCATCTTCAGGTTCCCATTCTAAAGACAATTTAGTTCAGGCCTTTGTGGAATTCTTAGAGCAAGAATCTCAACCTAAACCTCAGCAGCCACAAATGCCTAATTTATTAAATATAACTCACACTCCCACATCATCGGGTGCTGGCTCCTCTCCTGCCTCTAGACGTACTTCAAATGTTGTAAATCCTTCAACGTCGGCCAGCTCGTCTTCATATCCAGCCCCAGTGCCCATACAACCCCTATTACTCAATTCTACTGTATTAGATGATTTTGCACCTTCACGCAATTCCAGTTCTATTCTAAAGGATATTTTAAATGATTCTTGATTATTGTAATATTAACTTGAATAGTTTCGTTTATATACTAATAATTCTTTTACTAATAATGTTATTTGTAAAAATATTTAACTTAAGGTTTCTTTTTCCTTTTATGTTAAAACGTGCAATTGTTGAATTTGTGTCCTGTGCAGTGTTTCCTTATTTGCCGTTCAATATTCAAAAATATCTATATTTTTATATACCGTGTAAATAACTGTCAGTTTTTTGATATTTTAGAAACAACAAGAAATCATGTTTAAGATACGTTTATTATTAGCTATGATTTAAATATGATAATAAATAAATATCACTTCTAAAGTAAAATTTTTAAAATATAATAGAAATTGTGTTTTTTCTTCGAAATTTGTATCTATTAGTTATTAATCATACGCCCAGATGTTAAATTTTTTTATAAGAAATATTACTCATACGCCTTCTTGTTCGTGTTTTCTGGGAAGGCTTCATCCTAGTTCAAATTGGCCAACATTTTCGGATTAAGCGTGTGGCAAAAATACGTACTAGTGCTTTCCAGCCATTTTTGTCCAGTAGTTAAAGAGATATTCGCCAAAGATTATTTTCATACAAAAATTTAACAAATTTCATAATTTGCTACTAAAATTTTCAAATTGCAAAAATACGTTACAAAATCTTTACAAAGTCAGCTGATGACATTATTTCAATCTGGCAGTGCTCAATGAAAAAATGTGCATTTTTGATGTTGGCAATACCTTATTGAGGGAATCGAAAAGTGCCATCTATTGGAAACGTTTTTAGATATGAAATTTTTAAAAACTGGCAAATAATAGATGGCGCTATTTGATAAGATTTACAGTGTTGCCACTTTTCGTAAATTTTTACATTATGCAGGAAACTTTTAAAACGCTATAACTCTAGATTGGCTATTCCGTTTTCAAAAAATCTTTTACCATTAGTTAGAAAACAATGTAGGGTATCATGTAATTATAAATAAACAGTGTTGTCATGTAAAAAGAAAATACGAAATAGAGATTTTTTTCGAGAATAATGAACTTTATAAGAACTTTTAAGATATTGGATCAATTTAAATGGTTTCTGGGCTTAATTATAATAAGAAATCAGCGAATATATTTATTATAGGGTGGCAAATATTATAGAACTGTTTAAAAATATAAAATTATAACTAAAAACCGAGTGATTCATATACCGACTGGTTCATCATCGCCTTAAATAAAAGCCTAAAACTAGAGAGCTTTATAGAATATACCTTTTTAAATGTATAGATTTACTAGGTTTTAGCTATAGATCTAGAGTATTTTATGCATTTAAGGTATTAAAATATATTATATAAGAAAAATACTTTTCTTTATATTAAAAAAGCCGATGGAATTTTTGAAAAATATAGGGTAAAGGAGGAAAAACTATTATAACTCGCAAGAAATTTAAATTAGTTTTGGATACAGAAATTTGAATATGAATAAGTTAATTGCTTGGAATACTTATTTTTCTTTGATAATTTTTAAGATATTCTTTTAGTTTTAAATCTTAAGTTTAGAAAAGAAGACAAGGGGCGTTACTGCGTATTTCGATTCGAAAGAAATTATTTTCGAAATTCAATGCTTTAAGCATACAAATTCGAACAGTTTTATTTCGAATCGAGATACGCAGTAACCCCCAAGGATTTGATAAATTTATACGTGCTAATTAAGGGGAAAATATAAGGGTAACTTTATATCCCATAAACCGAATAAGGTTTTTAAAATAAAGGGTATAAGGGTGAATACTATTATAACTCCCAAGATATCAAATCAAATTTAATTTATTTTTGGGTACAGAAATATGGATCTTGATTGGTAAATTGTTTGGGAATTCTTATTTTCTTTGATAACTTGTAAGATATTCCATTAGTTTTTAATTTCAAGATAAAAAGAAGATAAAAATTTAATAAATTGTTGAAGGGGACTGCTAGATTTTTATTGAATGATAAATAACCTTTTTTGTATGTTAGATCATATCAGTTATTATTGGGTTTAGGTTAAATATGCAAATATATGCAAGTGATTTATATACTAATTTAAGGCTTGGTGTTTAATTGGCTATAATATCTAGTTTGAAGATTGTTAGTAGAAAAAGTTATAGCCTTTATTATAAAAAGAAAAATAGTTAGTCTTAATAAAAATAACTTAAAAAATTTAATTTTTCGAAGAGAAAAGCTGTGTATTTTTTTTAGAATTAAAAATAATAAATATTAAAACTTACCTTTTTTCAGCCTAAAACGTTCCATAAAAAATGTTAGTTCAAAAAGTATTTTTTTTTCTAATAACATTCAAAATATATTTGATTGATTTATTTTTCTAATAATTTCGTATCATATTTTTTGTATGACTTCTTTTTCAGTTTTTTGTTTTTTTCATTATATAAATAAATTATTTATAATAGATTTTATAATATTTAAATATTTTCGTTTT
The DNA here is from genome assembly GCA_933228675.1 of Stomorhina lunata. Classification (NCBI taxonomy): domain Eukaryota; kingdom Metazoa; phylum Arthropoda; class Insecta; order Diptera; family Rhiniidae; genus Stomorhina; species Stomorhina lunata. The sequence goes on along the minus strand of OW121743.1, from coordinate 93,676,989 downwards.
TCTTCTTCAATCAATCTTGTTGTATTTTACTATAAATTACTAACAATTTCTTTTAAAAATTAAAAGTTTTAAATAAATTTATTTCTTTTTTTTTTCATTTAATTAAATATATTTTTTGGCTAATTACTAACAATTATATATGTAGTTAAATATGTAAGTATATATGTATATAAATATTTAAATAAAGTTTCATATAATTACAGATATAAAAACTATAATAACATGGGAAACAACTTATAACAGTTTTTATATAAAATTTATAAAGTTTAAAGATTTATAAAAAGTTTTTAGTTAAAAAAATAATTTACAAAATTTTTTGTTTTATATAAATATCAAAAGAAACGAAAAAGCCTTAACAATAAAAGGGAAATTTTTTGGAATTATATACAAAAAAAAAAAAAAATTAATAATAAAAAATCAAATCTTATTTAGAGTAATAGGATTTTCTTTAAAAGATTTTTTTTATAACTTTAGTTATTTTTTAAATTATTTAGAAGAATTAAATTCTAAATTGTTCATTTTTGTAAAATAAAATTTACATTTATGTCGTCCTTTTTTTCTCTTTATGTAAATTTTATTTTAGTTAAAAATATATAAAATTGTATTTTTTAAAAAAATGTGTTTATATTTTCTATTTAAGGGTGTAGACATAGAGTTTTTTGTTTTATATATCCTTATTTTAATAAATATAATTTTTTGTTTAATTTATTTTTCAATATAATATTTTTAGGTATTTTTATTTCTAAAACAGTTTTTAACTTGAGTTCGTTTCTTGGGTTTTTAAAATTTTTTTAATTTACTTAAGATTCATTTTTTTATGCATTTTGAGCTTTAAAATTTTATTCTATTTTCTTTTTACTGAAATATTTTATATCGTTATAATTGGACTGATATTAAACACTATTTAAATCGTGAAATTATAACAGAAATTTGTTAAGTATGTACTTAAACCAGTTTTTTCTGGTTAGTATATATTAGATTTATTTAGATACAATATAAGTTATCAGCCATGTCACAAAACTCTATTCGGTTGGGAAGTGGAATTAATTCCGTATTTTGTTTCTATAGAAAAAGTAAATCGAAAGCTTTTTTTTTTGAAGAAAAACCACTTTCTATTTTAAAATTGGAATTCAATTTGTATGATTTTATTTGTCCCTTCAATATTTGAATTATCTCTTCAATTACTTAGTAGTATTTCTAGAGGTTATATTCAATACCATCTATGAACTATTTTTTTTTGTAAAACTTTTTTTTTATAATAGTTATATCTGTTTTAGAACTTTTTGGCATAAATATATTATAGAAGAAATATTGACCTATATTTGAATATTTTGGATATTAAACAGTTTTTTTGCCCCTCCTTAAAAATATTATATTTGGTTCATAGTCGTTATTGAGTATAGGCTCTAGATTAATTGAAACTGATTTAAATTGAAAAAATTGTGTTTTGTAATTTTTTGAAACATATACAATTTTTCGGAATCTATGGAACCCAAAACCATTTCGATAGGAATTCAACTTCGGGATGGTTTCAATTAAGAACGGAATTTGTGACATGCCTTTATATTTGGCGACTTTTAGTTTTAATTACACAAGTTAACAAATTACGATTAACTTTTGAATCAGAGCAGATGAGAAACAATTTTGACGTTATTTGAGGTGCTGAATAAAAATCCCGGTTTCGTTTTTCAAAACTAGTTCTAATTTTGAGTCATAATGACAGTCAGCTGTTGGCGTTGTTAAAAGATTTTTTAACCCACAGAAATTTTACAAAAGGTTAAACCCCAATTAAGCGACAGCATTAATTAATATCATTTTAAGAACTTGTTCATAACTTTCTCGGTTACCACAAATCAGCGGTAACCGTCGATAATTCAAATAGATTATCGACAGTTTGTTGAAAAATGATTGCATGATTGGAGCTCGAATTTCTCTCAAATTACATTTTCTGCATTCCCATATCGAATTTTTTCTTGAAAACTTGGTTGATACAAGCGATGAGCAAGGAGAGCCACTACAAAATCGAAAAACGATATAAAGAATTTCAGGAGGAGGGCATAATGAAAGACTACTATTGGACTATAATGCGTGAAACAGATCCCAAACAGCAACAGCAACTCAGTTTGACTGCTCTTTAGAATGGTTCGAAAAAAAAAAGTTGAGTCAGTCACCCGCTAGGATTAAAGATAATGTAAAAATAATTCTAAAAAGATTTTTTTATTTAATTACCACGCCTACAAATACCGCACTTTTCGTATTTTGTTAACTGTGTCGCCATCTTTAGTCCGATCATAACACTTTATATATCGCTACATTTCTCACTTTGTTAGTTTCTTACTACTACGTCAATTTGTAGTCATCATTTTTCAAAATTCGATTCGTACCCACCCTAATCAAATCGAGTACAAATCTAGTTTTTTTTGAAAATTATGACTATAAATTGACGCGGTAATAAAAAACTATCAAAGAGAAAAATGCCCTTACAGAGCCGCGAACACCGATATATAAAATGTTATGATCGGACTCAAAATGGCGACACAGTGAACAAAATACTAAAAGGGCGGTATTTGTAGGCGTGGTAAAAAAATATATATTTTTTTTAGAATTGTATTAATATTACCTTTGATCCTAGGGGGTGACTGACGCAACTTGTTTTTTTGTATGAAAGGCGAACCGCTCTACTGCTCTTCATTTCTTATTTATAACTTTTTAATAAATAAAATGGAGATTGATTGTAAAAAATATGTTTATTTAATATCTGAAAAACTAGAACCAATAAAAAAAAAATGGAGTGCAAATTCGGAGCCTAAAATAACCTTAGAAACAGCTTAACTTTCCAAAACCGTGGATACTTGTGTTGTTATACAATTTTTTTTTGCTTTTATAATTTTTAAAAACTTTGGAAATTTTGAAGAGGTTGTGTTAGTTTTATTGCCATATATAGAAAATCACTTATCTAATTTTTTACATCAATATATAAATAGATTAAGAACAAAATTGCCCTTGAGTCGCGCTAATACAAGTTTTTTGTATGATCAACAGTTTTAGGGTTATTTACAAAATTTTAATTTCTGAAAATTTATATCGAGTCGAAAATGGAAAAAAATTACGATCGTTACTTGACAATCGCAAAATTATGCAAATTCCAAATAATACTATCCTTTATTAAGAATAACGTGAAAATAGTTAATTTAGCGAAAATTTTGTCAAACTACTATTAAAAAAATTAAGTAAAGGGTGCAATTTTCAAGAGAAATATAGTTTTGCTAAAAGGACAAAGTCTGTTGAAAGTAAACAAAATCATTTAAAAATTTTGGGATACCTTAAAAGAATTTTTTTCCCCGGATAGATTTTTTTCAGAAATTTCAGTATTGCTTATATACAAAAATCACTGTACAAAATTTTGTTGAAATGGGCCTAAATTTGACAATAGGTCCCATACAGCAACTTCTGACAAAAGTCACTTAAATGCGTCGAAATTTACAAGCGCTCTAAATTCTGAAGATAGTGACAATTTTATGCTTGTTTGTTGCTAAATTTCGAGAATATTGGTCCAATATTGACCTTAGCTTCCATGTAAGACCATATAAAACAAATGGCTTAGATAAAAAATTTAATATATTTTTACTTTATTTTTTTTATTGTTTATAAAATCTCTATTTATTCGTGGATTTTCAAGAATTAAAGCTTATTCTATGGCTTTCAACAAAATAAAAGATCCCGTTCCAAAGATGTGATGTAATCGATGGACCAGCCTTTTTAAAAATATAAATTTCGTAAAAAAATTTGACCGTTTCTATAAGCAGAAGACCATAACGAATAATACAAATACAGTGGCTATAAAATGTAACTTAAAAGCCTTTTTAAAAATATAAATTTCGTAAAAAAATTTGACCGTTTTTATAAGCAGAAGACCATAACGAATAATACAATTATAGCGGCTATGAAATGTTACTTAAAAAGTTGAATTTTGTTGACTTGTGTAATTAAAAACAAAAATATGCCCAAGGCAGTTCAAATTATTTAGAATTTCTTTTAAAAAATAATTAAGAAATTTTATTAATTTGTTTTACCGGTACCCCCATAATCAAAGATTTGAATTAATAAAAATAATTTCAAAATTTGTAGTTTTTATAATAATTTAAGTACGTTTTGAATAGTGTTAATATTAGCTTCACGTCAAGAAAATTTGTATATTTTCTAAAGTATTATTATTTCACATAGTATTTTTCAATAAATTTATAATTTATTTATAACAATATCTTTTAATATCTTTAAAAACATTTAAATGTAAAATACATATGATTTTCTACATCTCAACACTTTTGCTCATTTCTAAAAGTTGACCTGTTTCAGTACTAGGAAGAAATGATAAAGCAATTTAAAGCTTAAGTAATCAACTTAAACCGATTTTAAGTCAAAAAATCAATCCCGCTGTTTTTTTAAAATTTAGAAATATGGTAACCTTTTTTACAGCGTCATCTATTGATATTAATGAAAGAAACTAATTTCGTTGATATTTGTGTAGTATAGTTTGAGGAGGTAATAAAGTATAACCCAATATACGAAATCTAGAAGTTTATAATAATTAAAATCTGTGTGTATTGACAAAATTGTTTTCACACTTTTAAAAAGTTGGAGCTTTTTAAAGCTCCAAAATGAAGAACGCTGAATTTCAGGTACATATCATTTGATTCAGAAAATTAATCTCCTTCATAGAATAAAATGTATTTAAATAAAAAAACTATAATTTATTTTGAGAAGAAAACAAGACAATTTTTTACAAAATATCATTAATTTCGATTCGAAACGAGTTGTGAAATTTAAAAATTTGCAAATGAAATTTTTTTATTCTTAATACTGAAACTCGGCAATAAATTAGTTTTTATTTTTTTAAATAAAAATTAATTTCAAATTAAAATTTTCGTTAGTTTTGAGTTATTTTTTAAAATGTACTTTTTAATTTTTTTTTTGTTTCAACGGCAAGATCTTATAAAATATTTTGCTTCTTTTGTATTATGTTATTATTTAAGAGGTTTGTATCTTTGCTAAATCTGTTAACATTTATGGTCCTTCGAAGTGTGTTTAAATTTCTGGTTTAGGGATTAGTACTTATCTATTTATTTGCGCAAGATATGGCTTTTAACATGTAGGTTATTAAGGAAAACTTATATTTTTTTTGTAATCAAAATGGCAAGTAATTTAAAAATTTAACCCCCTAATTCATAAACGAAATATCAAAGGTTTGTTGTAAGAAAATTAGATTTTGTATGAAAAAATATATGAAAAAATTATTTTGAATGTGGAATAAGTTCACATTTCATAAAAATTATGTTAATGATAGGGAAAGGTTCGCAATTGTGGATCTTACTATGCGAAAAATACTTAATTTTAAATTTACAAAGCCTACTAAAATATTGACAGTCAAACATTTTGAAGTTAACGATTTGATACAAATTTTTATTTTGAAAATGTTTTAAGTCCCATATATTTTTCAATTTAAAAGAAAATATTATTGAAACAAAACACAAATTTCAAATTTATTTGTTTTGAAAGTGGATTAAGTTCAATGCATTTTTAATTTCAAAATGAAATGTTTCTTTAAACAAAATAATAATTAAATTTTTTTAATGTGGTTTAAGTCCAACGCATTTTGAAATTCGAAAAAAATATTTACTCGAACTTATTTTTATAGTTGTATGGGTCTAAGATTGTTTTTATTGATATTTAAAAATATTTGAAATTTCCTACAATTGAAAAAAAAAATACTTAAAATTTGGCGGAATGATTTTTAATTTTCAAAAATTTACTTTTTATAGGAAATTTTTCAAAAATTTACTTTTTATAGAAAATTTTTCAAAAATTTACTTTTTACAGGAAACTTTTCAAAAGTTTACTTTTTATAGGAAATTTTTCAAAAGTTTACTTTTTATAGGAAATTTTTCAAAAATTTACTTTTTATAGAAAAATTTTCAAAAATTTACTTTTTATAGGAAATTTTTCAAAAATTTATTTTTTATAGGGAATTTTTCAAAAATTAATTTTTTATAGGAAATTGTTGAAAAATTAATTTTTTATAGGAAATTTTTTAAAAATTTACATTTTATAGGAAATTTTTCAAAAATTTACTTTTTATAGGAAATTTTTCTAAAATTTGCTTTTTATAGGAAATTTTTCAAAAATTTACTTTTTATAGGTAATTTTTCAAAAATTTACTTTTTATAGGAAATTTTTCAAAAATTTACTTTTTATAGGAAATTTTTCAAAAATTTACTTTTTATAGGAAATTTTTCAAAAATTTACTTTTTATAGGAAATTTTTCAAAAATTTACTTTTTATAGGAAATTTTTCAAAAATTTACTTTTTATAGGAAATTTTTCAAAAATTTACTTTTTATAGGAAATTTTTCAAAAATTTACTTTTTATAGGAAATTTTTCAAAAATTTACTTTTTATAGGAAATTTTTCAAAAATTTACTTTTTATAGGAAATTTTTCAAAAATTTACTTTTTATAGGATATTTTTAAAAAATTTACTTTTTATAGGAAATTTTTCAAAAATTTACTTTTTATAGGAAAATTAAAAAAAAAAATTAAAACTTTACTTTTTATAGGAAATTTTTCAAAAATTTACTTTTAATAGGAAATTTTTCAAAAGTTTACATTTTATAGGAAATTTTTTAAAAATTTACTTTTTATAGCAAATTTTTCAAAAATTTACATTTTGTAGGAAATTTTTCAAAAATTTACTTTTTATAGAAAATTTTTCAAATATTTACATTTTATAGGAATTTTTTGAAAAATTTACTTTTATAGAAAATTTTTCAAAAATTTACTTTTATAAGAAATTTTTCAAAAATTTACTTTTTATAGGAAATTTTTCAAAAATTTACTTTTTATAGGAAAATTTTCTAAAATTAGCTTTTTATAGGAAATTTTTGAAAAATTTATTTTTTATAGGAAATTTTTCAAAAGTATACTTTTTATAGGAAATTTTTAAAAAATTTACATTTTATAGGAATTTTGCTACAAAAATTATTTGGCAAAATTTTTTGAAACAAAATTTTTCGTTTTATTTGTTTCGAAAGTGGCTTTTATAAATTTATTTTTTTTAAAGAATAAATTTGATAGGTTCTGATCAAAACTATATTAAAACCTATATTTTTAAAAACCCTATAATTTAAAAAATTAAAAAATTTTGATCAAGTTCACTTTCAAAATAAGGTCTTCATATCATAACTCAATTTTTCGTTAATGAATTAGGGGGTAAGTTTTTAAATGTATTTAGTTTTTGATCTTTAGTCAAATCATCGATTCTATTTTCGATATCGATTGATTTTTTAAAGATTACTGTGGAATTGGAAAATTGTATTGCATACTTATAGGGTATTCGATTTAGGTTGTATTTGTTTTTTCCCGACAAGGATTTAATTGTATGTTTCGAACCTATTTTCGCACTAAAGCCCCATAATCTTTATTTGGTTTGAGAGAAGTATCATGATCAAGTTATTTTTATATGATATACCAAATGTGATCACATTTCATTCAAATTTGATCTGTAAAAATTATTACTATTTTTCACGTTTTTTATATTAAATGTATGTGATCTGTTTTTAATTTGGTGTTAATATCTTCACATTTATGTACACAAACAATAGAAAACTGGGTTTTGAACTTATTTTTCAAATATTTGAATATTTTTGTGAAACCTTGGTTCAGTTACGAATCAATTTTCTCCCAATAGAGACTTTATAATTAAAAAAAATTTATATAAAAAAAAAAATAAAAATTGAATACAAATCTGAAATATATTATTTTGCAAAACCAAACAGTTTCTTATTCTTTCGTTAGCATTTTGAACAAAAATCATTTTTACTAAACACAGAACTGAATTTTCCAAGAGTCAGCGGCATATGCAATTTTTTTTTCTATATAAGAAATAAAACTGCAACTCAACACTGGCCTTTTAAGTTGAAAAGAGACACATTTTAAAAACTTTGAATTCAAAGTCTCTTTTCTATTTCATTCCGTTACTTAAAGCCTTTTTTTGTTATACGTTACACATTTTCAAATTCAAATTTAAAACAATTTCCTTTTGGCCTTTTAACTAATACTACCATTGTGCTTACCATTACCCAACTGCGAGTGGTTGTGCTCTTCCTCCTCATCATCGTCACCCAAAAGATCCGGTTTTTTTTTAGTGAAAAGAAAAACTTCCATATTATCTTTACCTTTAACATAAACACTTCCACGTGGTTCAAATTCATATTTGGCCTCCAGGAAGGGCAGACAATCTTTGCCCACCTGTATGCGATTAGAAATGCCAGTGGAATCCATGCGAGAGGCCACATTAACAGCATCACCCCAGATATCATAGTGTAGCTTACTAGTGCCTATGACACCGGCTGTAACATCACCGACATTGAAACCGATTCTGAGTATTAAATTAAACTCTAATAGATCTTTGTTGAAAGCATCCACTACACCTTGCATGGCTATGGAAAATTCCATTAAGGCGTAAATATGTTCATTGCCATCGCCACGATGATTGGGATCCAAACCACTGGCGGCCATGAACGTGGAACCAATGGTCTTAATTTTCTCCACACATTTGAATTCTGGTCTTGATAATATCTCATCAAAATCTCCTATTAGTTCATTAAGAACTCTCAGATATTCCTTGCCGCCCAGATAACTCTCATCATACATTTCGTTAAAGTTAACTATGGAGGCAAAGATAATACCGATATTAAGATGATTTTCAGAATACTTGGCCGTATTTTTTAAATGTTCCGCCACATGTTTGGGTATAATGTTGTGCAACAGCATATCAGCCTGATTTTTCATGTTTTGAACCCTTATCTTATCCTGATTAGCCACGGCATTGCCATAGAATGTTAAGCGATAGCCAATTTCAAATTCTCTGTTAAGAAACCATACCAGCACCAAAATAAGAAACAAGTCCAAATAGATTTCCAAATGATAGTCCTGAAACCATTTAATTTCTTCAATAATGAATTTGGCCACGTCGCGGTTTATATCATACAAACGGGTGACATTTAAAATGGATGTAGCTTCGGTGGCATCAGAACGATTTGAGTAGACCAGCAATTGGGAGACAGCAATACCCACGAAACAAGTAGCCGCCAAAAAGGCCAAGATATTACGCATCCAGCAATTGAGTTGGGTAAAGTTGCAGAAATGGACTATGCAGACAAATATGAGGAAACCATAATGATATTCAAATGCCTCCAATTCATTGAGATCCAAAAGTAAAAAGTTGGCTATTATCAAAATCACAGGCATAGCCATTAGGACCGCTAAACATATATGCCAGGGATACCAACTGGAGATGGCCTCAAATATGCGATCAGCACAAGATTCACTATTGGCCACTTTCGAGCGAGTCTGCGTGGAATGTCTGCGACACATTTGGCGGGTGAAGAGGAATAAAGCAAATATTTGTATGGTGGTAAAGCAGGTGAAGAGTGATACCCATAGCCTAAAACTGGGAGTTACAGTATTGGGTGTCATTAGAAATAAAGACACTGAAATACATAAATACACGGCTAAGCCAATAAATATATCTATATAAGTATTGTATCTGGGCGTGGCTAAAGTAGGAGGGCCTTCCGTCTCATTTTCATTGCCAAACCTATGGGCTTTCGAACGAAAATCTCTTTCCATTTGGCGGGATTTGAAATATAAACTAAACCTCCTAAGAGGAGGCTTGACTAGATAGCTCCTTTGCGATTTGGCATTGTCGCGAACACAGCGTATCAGCTGAAGATCTGATTGTTTGCGTAGCTGCTGTAAACAGGCGGCCAAAGGATCTGCCACTTGGCCACTAGCAAAATCTTGAGGTGGTGGCGGTGGCATCATATTAGGAGGTAGTGGCACATGGGGTACATTTTGGACATCCCCCAAATTGGAGATACTGGAAGTGGAACTTGTAAAATAGCCCGAAACACGGTGTGTACTTATGGCGGTTTGATTGAGGGCATAGATTTGTTGTTGTATCGATGATCTGCGGGAATTACTTTTGATACCGGAATCTTTACGCGAGGTGGCCGAGGGACATATACTTAAGCCATCAGGCCAAATACTGGAGTTGCGCGAATGTGTGGGTTGATGTACACTACAGGCACCAGGTACTATTAAAGGTTGTGCGGCATTATTGTTATTGACGCCCTCTGCCTTAGCCGCAGTTAAGGTGGCTGCTCTGGGTCTTGGCAAAGGGGAGGTTTCCGATTGCCCACTTCTGCCGCACTGGGAACGATAGCTGCCGGATCTGCCGAAAGGTGATATATCACTACGCGACTGACTTATATAGGATCTAATATCAATTATATCATCAAACATGGAATATTGACCCGGAGAACAACAACTCGCATCGGGAGAACGATTAATGCCCGAACTTATGCCCGTTGAGGTAGCCACATGATGCAGCATAGGCTTTTGTGGTATGTCTAACATATTGGTATTTGGTTTGTTATTCTCCATTACCGAGGGCGTTAGAGGTTGATAACCATTGGGTTCTATAAAAGCTACTGTCTCTTCGTTTCCCGTAGGAGTCTTTGGTACCGGATGCATTAGGCTAATGCTGACATCAGTATTTGTAGACTTTTCATTGGCCTTGCCTATATCTTCCAGTTTCTTAAGGAATCTAGGCACCTTCCAGACTTTTAATCTTATCTTAGGTCTACCATTAGCCAATTTACCATTTCTGTTGTTATCCTGGTGCTCGTCATTTGTGGGATCTGGTTCATTTTCAGAATCCAAACTTCCCGGTAAACTTTTCGTTGTTATTATGATCTTTGGTCTTTCACGACAGACAATAACTGGTGGTATACCAGCTGCTGCCGGGTGAATTATTCCTCGCTCTACATCAATTTCTCGGGATTGAGATTTTTTGCGTAATTTCATGCTTAACGAGGTCTGTCTTGGTCGTATCGAGAGTACTGGTGAGGGATTTAAGGAGGATGAAAGTTGTCCTACCGGTGAAGCGGGTGGTACATTGGGGTGTATGACAGAAATATTGGTAGCACTTTGCGACAAGGAGGTGGCTTGACCCGGTATACCAGGCAGTTGTAAATGACTGCTGGCCGAGTTGGCGTGTACGCTGGGGCATAAACTATTAGCGCGGGAGATGTCTTTCCGTCTGCCCACTACAAAATAAGTGCGATGACCTGTAATGCAAAAAACATACATTAATATTATTAAAATAAGAAATAGATCTCTCATCATACCGAAAACTTCCTGGCCTTCGTCTAAGTAATAAGCTTCACCCAGAAAACTGGCGGTCTCTTCAGATATATGCACCTGTTCAGGTTTACCAGAAGATTCCATTCTAAAATCCAAAACAATAAATTAATACAAAATTTAAAAAAGTAAACAACTCCACTTACTTGTTGGCCAATGTGACATCATTACTCCAAACATCAAACTTGACCCTTCTCGTACCCACAATACCACACAAGACTGTACCCGTGTGAACACCTACACGCATTTTGACACCTTCATGCCGCTGAGCATCAAAACAGCGCATAGCATCAATCATACCCAAGCCCATTTCCACACAACAGATTGCATGATCAGGTCTCGGTTCCGGGCATCCCGATACACAATAATAACAATCTCCCAAAGTAGAGATTTTCTCGCAACCATTTAATGTGCACAGATCATCAAATCGTTCGAAGAGATCGTTGAGTATTTCCACCAATTGCTCGGCGGTTTTCGTTGAAGACATTTTCGTGAAACCCACAATATCGGCAAATAATATACTAACATTTTCCATGCTGTGCATGTGAAATGGGCGAAATAAAGACTTGACATCATTGGAGGGACGCGGACGCATATAATGGGATTCTGGTTTAATGGAGCCATCATTCTTGCCCTCAATACCTCCTTCATTCAGCAGCATATCCGCTACCTTTGGCGGCATTACCGAGTGAATCATTTTCTCCTTTAACTGTTTCTCCATTTCCAGCTGCCTTCTGACTAGTAAATTTTGTCCCACTTTCATAAAAGTACCGCGCATGCGCACCAAATTCATGATGAGTACATGCAGACCAACCAAATGTACACAAAAATGACAGAGTATTCTTAGGAATAATATTTTATAACTAAAATCAGCAGTGGCTCCATGAACAGCATTTCCCGCCACCACCATATGTGTCACCACTTCGAAGAGTATTGTATAGGTTATCGCTATAGCCGCACTTAGCCATAGGGTCATTGGTAGGGCGGTATAGATGAGTAGAACAATTTCCAAGCAAATGGCAAAGTGTCCCAGAGGGCTAAAAGCTCGTCCAGTGTATGTGAGAAATAGCAAAGATGCGGCGCACAGTATAGCCGCTGTTATTGCGGATGTGGCAATATGATTGGCCCTGTACATATCCCAATGGGTAAAACAGATGGCCATGATTGTTATTAGCGATAGTAGAGAAAAGGAACTTGAGATCGGACGCCAGAAGTCTTCGGAGCCTCCATCCACTAGAAAGTAGAGAAACCAGGCTAGCGAACAGAGGAGGATGTACGAGAGGCTGAATCTGAAAGAATAAATATAAAAAATTATATACCAATTATATAAAATGTTTCTTATTTTTATGGGAAATTTTAAAAAATTTTGTGAAAATTTGGTATTTTTCTAAGAAATTTTTAAAAATTTGTTATTTTTATGAGAAATTTTCAAAAAACATTTTTTAGAAAATTTTTCAAAAATTTCTTTTTTTATAGGAAAAATTCTAAAATGTCTTATTTTCATAAAAAAATTTTCGAAAATTTCTTATTTTATAAGAAATTTTTCAAAATTTTCTTTTTTGTATAGGAAATTCTTTAAATCTTTCTTATTTAATAGGAAATTTTTCAAAAATTTCTTATTTTAATAAGAAAATTTTCAAAAATTTCTTATTTTAATAAGAAAATTTAAAAAAATTTCTTATTTTAATAGGAAAATTTTCAATAATTTCTTATTTATATAGAAAATTTATTTTTTTTTATGGATTTTTTTTAATTCTTATTTTTATAGAAAATTTTTTCGAAAATTTTTTAAAAATTTCTTATTTTTTTAGGAAATTTTTCAGAAATTTTCTTATTTTTATAGGAAATTTTTCAAAAATTTCTTTTTTGTATTAGAAATTTTTTAAAAATTTCTTATTTTTACAGGAAATTTTTCAAAAATTTCTTACTTTGATAGGAAACTTTTCAAAAATTTTTTAAAAATTTATAATTTTTATAAGAAATTTTTAAAATTTTTTTTATTTTTATAGGAAATTTTTCAAAAATTTCTTAGTTTTATAGAAAATTTTTCAAAAATTTCTTATTTTTATAGGAAATTTTTCAAAAATTTCTTATTTTTATAAGAAAATTTTGCAAAGATTTCTTATTTGAATAGGAGGATTTCCAAAAATTTCTTATTTTTATTTTCACAAATATTTTTTTTTGTACCAAATTTTTCAAAACTTTCTTATTATAATCAAAAATTTCTTATTTTTATAGGAAATTTTTCTAAAATTTTTTATTTCTATAGGAAATTTCTCAAAAAAAAAAATATTTTTATAAAAATTTCTGAAAAAAAAAATCTTATTTTGACATGATTTTTTTCTTAAATTTCTTTTTATAGGTTTTGTATTGCTTAAATTTGTTATTTTTCTAGGAAATTTTTAAAAAATTTGTTAGTTTTATAAGATTTTCTTTTTAGATTTTTATTTCTATAGAAAATTTTTAAAAAATTTCTTATTTTCATAAAAAAAATTTTGAAAAAATACTTATTTTTGTATGAAATTTTCAAAAAAAATTTATTTTCTTTATGAAATTTTCTAAAAATTTTCTATGTTTATAGAAATTTCTAAAAGAAATTTCTTGTTTTTATATAGAATTTCTTATTTTTTTTATTTATAGCAAATTTTTGGAAAATTTTCTTATTGTTATAAGAACATTTTCCATAATTTTCCTATAAAAATGGTAAATTTTAAGAATTGTCGTAAAAAATAGTGAAGTTTAAAAAAAAACTGCTATAAAAATAGTAAAATTTTATTAATAAAATAGTAAAATTTTGAAAATTTTCCTCTAAAAATAGTAAAATTTTGATAATTTTCAAATAAAAATAGTAAAATTTGAAAAATTTTCCTATAAAAATAGTAAAATTTTGAAAATTTTCCTATAAAAATAGTAAAATTTAAAGTTTTTTTTAAAAATTTATTATTTTCATTAGAATATTTTAAAAAAATTTCTTATTTTTTTAGAAAAATTTCTCATTTTTATAAGAAATTTTCCAAAAATTTCTTAACTCTTATGAATTTCTTATTTTTTTACAAATTCGTAATAAATCAATTTTAAAAATATATATTTAAACAATTTATAAGTCTCTTTGTCTTAAAGAAAATCATTTTAAAAGTAAGCCTACTTAACCAACACATGCATAATCTTAATTAGTTTTATCGTAATCGTTTCCATTAACTTCCAGACGGTGTGTTTTTAACACATTTCACTAAAGTTATCATATTTAACTGCACAATTAAGAGCAATTAAAACTTTTTTAATAAGTTTTTGTTTGGGCTTAAAAATCGCAAATCAAAATGTTTTACAGGAAGGAAAATAAATTATATAATTTTTTAATAAGAAGTTAAGTGGTTTGAAATTAAAGAAAATTATAAACGTAGTTAACAGTCAGTAAAACTTTAATTTTCTGTGCTTACAATTTAATAAATAATGTTTATATAATGGTAAAGCTATAATTTTCTCTTAAATAAACGAAGGGCACAACAAAATTTTTTCTAACACTAGTGGTAGGAGTTGTTGTTGTCATACATATAATTTGTTGATGTGACCCTCAAGTGAATACAAGTGTTTGGCGAAAAATTCATACATGTGTAAGCTTTAAGCTCTTACACTATCATCATAAATATATCCAACTAATAAATTGTTAGGATATTCATATAGATTTCCTGCCCATAAACATTAACTTTGTTGTTGTTAGATTTGAAATGACTATCTCATTAATTACTTTATTACTTACGGAACACTGTGTCATGTATGTATGTTGTCGTTTTGTGAGTGTATAAAAACTTTGTTTTATCAAACATTTGTTTAATGTAACAATAATGATTGTTTGCATTCAACTTTAATGACAAATACATGTAGAGCAATTAACACACATAGTTCCTCGTATGCGTGTTTTCGAAGTAAGAAAAGTTTCTAATGCAACCTCATTAGATAGTTCATTGAGTCTAATGGGAATTGAGTTTAATTGAACACAAAAGGTAAATGACAGATTCAATAAGAAAAATGAGGATATATAAAGTAAATATTTAATTTCGCGAAGAGGGAAATTTTGAAGTATTTTTTGAAAATTTTCCTACATAAATATAGTAAAATTTTGAAAATTTTCCTACATAAATATAGTAAAATTTTGAAAATTTTCCTACATAAATATAGTAAAATTTTGGAAATTTGTCTACACAAATATAGTAAAATTTTGAAAATTTTCCTGTAAAAATATAGTAAAATTTTAAAAATTTTCCTATAAAAATATAGTAAAATTTTGAAAATTTTCCTATAAAAATATTGTAAAATTTTGAAAATTTTCCTATAAAAATATAGTAAAATTTTGAAAATTTTCCTATAAAAATATAGTAAAATTTTGAAAATTTTCCTATAAAAATATAGTAAAATTTTGAAAATTTTCCTATAAAAATATAGTAAAATTTTGAAAATTTTCCTATAAAAATATAGTAAAATTTTGAAAATTTTCCTATAAAAATATAGTAAAATTTTGAAAATTTTCCTATAAAAATATAGTAAAATTTTGAAAATTTTCCTATAAAAATATAGTAAAATTTTGAAAATTTTCCTATAAAAATAAAGTAAAATTTTGAAAATTTTCCTATAAAGATATAGTAAAATTTTGAAAATTTTCCTATAAAGATATAGTAAAATTTTGAAAATTTTCCTATAAAGATATAGTAAAATTTTGAAAATTTTCCTATAAAGATATAGTAAAATTTTGAAAATTTTCCTATAAAAATATAGTAAAATTTTGAAAATTTTCCTATAAAAATATAGGAAAATTTTCAAAATTTTCCTATAAAAATATAGTAAAATTTAGTAAAATTTTCAAAATTTTCCTATATAAATATAGTAAAATTTTGAAAATTTTCCTATATAAATATAGTAAAATTTTGAAAATTTTCCCATATAAATATAGTAAAATTTTGAAAATTTTCCTATATAAATATAGTAAAATTTTGAAAATTTTCCTATATAAATATAGTAAAATTTTGAAAATTTTCCTATATAAATATAGTAAAATTTTGAAAATTTTCCTATAAAAATATAGGAAAATTTTCAAAATTTTCCTATAAAAATTTAGTAAAATTTTCAAAATTTTCCTATATAAATATAGTAAAATTTTGAAAATTTTCCTATATAAATATAGTAAAATTTTAAAAATTTTCCTATATAAATATAGTAAAATTTTGAAAATTTTCCTATATAAATATAGTAAAATTTTGAAAATTTTCCTATATAAATATAGTAAAATTTTGAAAATTTTCCTATATAAATATAGTAAAATTTTGAAAATTTTCCTATATAAATATAGTAAAATTTTCCTATATAAATATAGTAAAATTTTGAAAATTTTCCTATATAAATATAGTAAAATTTTGAAAATTTTCCTATATAAATATAGTAAAATTTTGAAAATTTTCCTATATAAATATAGTAAAATTTTGAAAATTTTCCTATATAAATATAGTAAAATTTTGAAAATTTTCCTATATAAATATAGTAAAATTTTGAAAATTTTCCTATATAAATATAGTAAAATTTTGAAAATTTTCCTATATAAATATAGTAAAATTTTGAAAATTTTCCTATATAAATATAGTAAAATTTTGAAAATTTTTGTATATAATTAAAAAGAAAATTTTAAATTTTTCCTATATATTATTTATTTATTTATTTAAATTTAATGTTTATTTTTGTTTTATTGCAAAATTCAAGATTGCATCATTTTCATAATCATAAAAATCTTTTGTAATAAAAATTTAACTAGAAAATTAGCAATAATTTTTATTATTTTAATTTTATGGTTTTTCCAAAATCAAAAAGAAATTACAAATCAAACAATCTTTTGTAATTACTCAACATTTTGTTTTTTTTTTATATTAATCAATTAAGAATAAAAATGGCTAATATATAAAAAATCCATTAACTTAATTATTTATAAACATTAAAATTTTTGTTTATTTTCTTGTTAAACATCTGAGAATTAAGGAAATAAGACCCTGAAAATATTTGGTATGAAGAAATCGAAGCCTAAGTAAACAAAAATGATTATCTGACCATTAATGAACTGAGGCATTTCCAGCGGAAAAAATTAATGAAAGTAAAATAAACTCACTCACTGGACCTTGAATTTTAGATGTGAGTTTTACTGAATGAATTAAAGAAAATCACGTAAAGTTAAAATTTTGTACACATTTCTATAAATTTGAATGAATTTTTTTTAAATAATGTTAGTTTTCCCTTCTCAGTTTAAATAAACGAACCTACCTCAATTAAATAATGTATTTTCCTTTAATGTAAATATCGATTAAAGTTTTGGCTATTGCAAATATTTTAGATTTCAATGAATTTTAAAGAATGCAAAATAAATAATAATTGCCTAATTTTAGTATTCGTCTATAGGAAAATTCGGCAAATTTTACTATTCTTTTCTAGGCAAATTTGACAAATTTTAAAATTTTTTTATTTCAAAATTTATAAAATTTCATTATATACTTTTTTACTATTCATTAAATTTTTTAAATTTCAATGATTGCATTCTCTTATTTCCTGTTGTGAGGTAGATGTTCCAAGGGAATTAAAATAGAACATTTTATTTGAAAACAAGCCATTTTTTAGCATTAATATTAACTTTATGACTTAACTTTGAATGCAACATACAGACATGTTGTTACAACTTTCATAGTTGTTTTTAGTTGCATTTGTTATTTCTGTATGAATATGTATGTGTAAGTGCAAATAAACAGTTTACACAATACACAAAGCATGTGCTGAACTCACACGTTGCAACGTGTAGTTTTTCTTTATCTATGCCACACATGCAGTAATAATTGTAATCATTGGCGTTTTCCCTTTACTTTTCTCGAACAAAATTAAGAAACTTAGAAAATGCCAACGACCTCCTGCAGTTTTATAGAGGATCGCAAGTAAAAAGTTTTTTTTTAATTTATCATTGTTATATCGAAGAAAGGGTGATTTTTCAGAGGATTTCAAAGTATTTAGGGTATCATAAATAACTGTTAAGTATGCAGCCCTTAACTTTATAGTCTGAAAATAGCCTTCATCATTCCTTCCTTAGTCATATGATTTCTTCGAGCAGCCATATTAGAACGTATGCTTTGAAAAATATTTAACAGTATGTGGGCTATCCACAAGTACCAAAACTTAGATGATTTTTAATTTTCATCACTAAGATATCGTGTAGTGCAACGAATGTAATTTTGTCTGCAGAGGATTGCATTTGAACTTTGTGAATGATAATTCTTAGTGTCACAAATGACTGATTCTAAAAACTTCTGTATTTAATTCCATGAAAATACACACTTTATGTAGCACAATGTAAAAAAAAAATAACAACTAGAAAGTAAAAATTTATAACCACGGCCAAGTAAACATTAGACAGCTACAAAAAATGTTTAGTATAATTAAAATTTAAAAAAATTCTCCTAACAATAAGTTTTAAAATTTTCAAATACTTCTTTCTTTATACAAATTTGGAAAATTGTAAGGTTTTGGTATTAGTTTAATATTTTTCAGATATGAGTAGATATTCGGTTCTATATTTATGTTTGTAAAATGCAGTTGGTGTTTGTTTATTGGTTCATATACTGCAGGCATAACAAATGAAAATGTATGGCAAATAAAAAAAATATATATCCTACGACTTGGGCAACAAACTTTTTTAAACTAAAAAGCAGCCACGAGCATACAAATTTACATTAGGCGGACTTCAATTCTTACAAGTAAATATCGGCATTGGCCAACCACTGAAAATTTTATTTTCAAATTTCATATTTTTAGAAAAATTTTATAATATTACAAAATCTTACCATTTTTAAAATTCTATTATTTTCATCGGAAAATTTTAAATTTGACTAT
Source organism: Stomorhina lunata (assembly GCA_933228675.1). Lineage (NCBI taxonomy): Eukaryota > Metazoa > Arthropoda > Insecta > Diptera > Rhiniidae > Stomorhina > Stomorhina lunata. The sequence goes on along the minus strand of OW121743.1, from coordinate 93,657,821 downwards.
ATTTATAGGAATATGTTCAAAACTTTACTACTTTTATAGGAAATTTTATAAAATTTTAATATTCTTATAGGAAAATTTTCAACTTTAATAGTTTTATAGGAAAATTTTCAAAATTTTACTATTTTTATAGGAACATTTTTAAAATTTTACTATTATTATAGGAAAATTTTTAAAATTTTACTATTATTATAGGAAAATTTTACTATTTTTATAGGATTTTTTTTTAAATTTTTCTATTTTTATAAGAAATGTTTTAAAATTTTACTAATTTGTAGAAAAATTTTACTTTTTTTATAGGAAAATTTTCAAAATTTTACTATTTTTATAGGAAAATTTTCAAAGTTTTACTATTTTTATAGGAAAATTTTCAAAATTTTACTATTTTTATAGGAAAATTTTCAAAATTTTACTATTTTTATAGGAAAATTTTCAAAATTTTACTATTTTTATAGGAAAATTTTCAAAATTTTACTATTTTTATAGGAAAATTTTCAAAATTTTACTATTTTTATAGGAAAATTTTCAAAATTTTACTATTTTTATAGGAAAATTTTCAAAATTTTACTATTTTTATAGGAAAATTTTCAAAATTTTACTATTTTTATAGGAAAATTTTCAAAATTTTACTATTTTTATAGGAAAATTTTCAAAATTTTACTATTTTTATAGGAAAATTTTCAAAATTTTACTATTTTTATAGGAAAATTTTCAAAATTTTACTATTTTTATAGGAAAATTTTCTAAATTTTACTATTTTTATAGGAAAATTTTCTAAATTTTACTATTTTTATATTAAAATTTTCAAAATTTTACTATTTTTATAGGAAAATTTTCAAAATTTTACTATTTTTATAGGAAAATTTTTTAAAATTTTACTATTTTTATAGAAACATTTTTAAAATTTAACAATTTTTATTGGAAAATTTTTAAAATTTTACTACTTTTATATGAAATTCTTCAAAATTTAAATATTTTAATATTTATAGGAAAATTTTGTAAATTTTAATGTTTTAATACTTTTGGGTATTAACTACTTTAATTGAAAAATTTTTAAAATTTTAATTTTTTTATAGAAAATTTTTCTACAGAAAAACTTCATATAGAAAATATTTCTATAGAAGAAAATTAAGAAAAAAAAATTTTTTGCAGAAAAAAAATCATATAGAAAATTTTTCTATAGAAATAATTTAATTTAGAAAATTTTTCTATAAAAATAATTTCATTTAGAAAATTTTTTTATAGAAAAAATTTTCTATAGAAATCTTTTCTATAGAAAAAATTTCACATATAATTTTTTTTCATAAAAAAAATTTCATAAAGAAGATTTTTTTGTAGAAAAAATTTTATGCAGAAAATTTTTTTATAGAACAAATTTCATAAGAAGTTTTTTTCATAGAAAAATTTTTATATAGAAAATTTTCAAAATTTGACTATTTTTTCAAAATTTTACTTTACTTATATAAAAAAAAAATCTATTTTTATTAAGAAAAATTTTTCAAAATTATTTTTTTTGCAAATGTTTAAAAATTTTACAACTTTTATATAGGAAAATTTTCGAAATTTAGCTTTTTTTTGAGTTTTAAAAATGTAACTGTTTTTATAGGATTTTTTTTTTAAATTTTAATACTTGTTTCGATCTAACTTCATTTTGAGGGGTTGGTCGAAAAGTTCATTTACATTTTTATGTTAATGTACTTTTGTATACAATCTGGTATACATGTGTACCAATACAGTCTTATAAGCTTCGACTATGTAGTACATGAAAAGAGCTTGTCTATTAAAGTTTGAATAAATACAACAGTATCTAAGTACATAAAGGAATTGTTACATTAAAAATATTTAAAATGTTGGGAAATACGTTAGTTTACTTTTGACAAAAGTACTGAAAGCAAGGTGAGATTTTTGAACCTTCAAAATTGAATATTATATTTCATAACTTCCATGCTCTGCGAAAATTTTGAAATTGGGAAATATTTTTCTAACAACTTTTCAAACACGCCTCGATCTTTTTTGACACCATAACGATATCGTGTTGTTATGCTTGTTTTTATGTTTCTGTTTTATTGTCGTTATTATTATGGCCTACAGTTGTAAAGTCATTAAAGCATGCAACAACTTTTTTGATGGCAGTTTTCCTTAGTTTTCTATATGACTTTTTATATTTTAACACAACGTTAGTGGTATTGAAACGACCATAGTTTATGTTTTTGTATCCCCCATTGCTTGTAGTTAACTGTCATAAACCAGGTTTTCTTTTATTAGTCAAACATTGTGGTCGCATATTTGACAAATAGAGCTCGTATGTAGCTTAAGTTTGAAAACAAAAAAAAAAAAAAAATCATTTACATTAACTCAACTTACCTATATCTCATGCGTACATGTGAGAATACACTGGTTTGAAATTGTCCCTCCAAAACGGCTGAATCAAATTTAGGATCTAGCCAAGAATTGGAGGCGGCACGCTCAAAGGCGACTGGTAACATGACGCTGCAACAGGAATGACGACGTCCGGTTTGACTTAAATAGGTTTGTATGTGTGGTGCTAAAGCGATTTGTATGTCATCGGTGGAATTGTTACGACTGTCATTGGCTAAAACACCGGGTGGCATGGCGGTAAAGCTGACTGATTGTCGACGCGACTGAAAGTAGAGGAAGTGTGAAGAAACATAAAAAATATTGTTTATTAAAAGTTATTACTATTTTCTATTTTATTGCTAGTGGGTGATGGTGAACGTATGAGTTATATTATTATGTATATTTGTTATTGCTTTTTTATAACTTATACGTTAGTAGTAAATTATTATTTATTACTCATACGCATCGGGATGTTTTTATTAAAGGTAAATTTTTGTAAATTTGTAGTTTTTCTTCATTATTGATGTAACATTTTTATAGCGAAGTTTTTTATATAAAACTTCTAAATACAACCATTTTTTTGCTGGTATTATTGCTTTTAATTTAAATTTTGTTCGTTTCCCGTAAGTACCTTGTTATTACATCTACGGCTTTTTCATACTTTTACTTGTATTTACTCAAAAATCTAATTAAATTTTGTTGGTTGAAGTACTATTTGTTTTAATTGCTATTTTTTGTAGTACCAGTTTATATGGTTGAGAGACCAAACCAATTAAAAACTATGGTCCTTTTTTCTCCCCTACTATTCGCACATTTAAAGTAATTTTGAATATTAGAAATTTTTTAAATTCACTACTATAAAAAATACCAGTGATATTTGTGGTGAATACTAGTAAATTACAGGATAATATGAATAAGTAGTTTAAAATTATGAAAAGAAATAGATATCTTTTATTCTTCAATTTCCAGCACGTGTTGGAAAATTAATAAAAAACCTTTTTATTTCTTTTTTATTTTTATTAAAATAAAAGCTTTTAGCTATTTTCCTTTTAACCATCCATTAAAAACAATTAACGTTTTAAGTTATTTGTTTGGTCAGCTCGTCCTTGACCATGTGCAGCTGCAAGTTTTATCATGATTTTAGTCCTCTTAATCGTTAGCACTCGACGTTTGAAAATACAATGTTATTTGATGGTCGTGTAAAAAGCTTTAAGCAATTTCATTTATGTTTTCATTTCCAATGCGATTTTATTTAGAAAGCTTAAGCAAAATAGAAAAACCATAGAAATCCTTTAATACAAATTTTTGTTTTATTTTAAAAACTACAATTTTTAAAGAAAAGTTTTCGATATAAAATTTATTTAAAAAGTTAAAAGATAGAAAATTTTTCTATATAAAATTTTTATAGAATATTTTTCGATGTCAAATTTTTTACAGAAAATTTTTCGACACAAAATTTTTTATAGAAAATTTTTCGATATAAAGTTTTTTATAGAAAATTTTTCAATATAAAATTTTTTATAGAAAATTTTTCGATATAAAATTTTTTATAGAAAATTTTTCGACATAAAGTTTTTTATAGAAAATTTTTCGATATAAAATTTTTTATAGAAAATTTTTCGATATAAAATTTTTTATAGAAAATTTTTTATAGAAAATTTTTCGATATAAAATTTTTTATAGAAAATTTTTCGATATAAAATTTTTATAGAATATTTTTCGATGTCAAATTTTTTATAGAAAATTTTTCGACACAAAATTTTTTATAGAAAATTTTTCGACAGAAAGTTTTTTATAGAAAATTTTTCGATATAAAATTTTTTATAGAAAATTTTTCGATATAAAATTTTTTATAGAAAATTTTTCGACATAAAGTTTTTTATAGAAAATTTTTCGATATAAAATTTTTTATAGAAAATTTTTCGATATAAAATTTTTTATAGAAAATTTTTCGATATAAAATTTTTTATAGAAAATTTTTCGATATAAAATTTTTTATAGAAAGTTTTTCGATAGAAAATTTTTCGATTTAAAATTTTTTATAGAAAATTTTTCGATATAAAAATTTTTTATAGAAAATTTTTCGATATAAAAATTTTTTATAGAAAATTTTTCGATATAAAAGTTTTTTATAGAAAATTTTTCGATATAAAAATTTTTTATAGAAAATTTTTCGATATAAAATTTTTTTATAGAAAATTTTTCGATATAAAATTTATTACAGAAAATTTTTTGATATTCAATTTTTTATAGAAAATGTTTCGATATAAAATTTTTAATGGAAAATTTTTCGATATAAAATTTTTTATAGAAAATTTTTGGATATAAAATTTTTTATAGAAAATTTTTTCGATATAAAATTTTTTATAGAAAATTTTTCGATATAAAATTTGTTAGAACATTTTTCGATATAAAATATTTTATAGAAAATTTTTCGATATAAAATTTTTTATAGAAAATTTTTCGATATAAAATTTTTTATAGAAAATTTTTCGATACAAAAATTTTTTATAGAAAATTTTTCGATACAAAAATTTTTTATAGAAAATTTTTCGATACAAACATTTTTTATAGAAAATTTTTCGATACAAACATTTTTTATAGAAAATTTTTCGATATAAAAATTTTTTATAGAAAATTTTTCGATATAAAAATTTTTTGTAGAAAATTTTTCGATATAAAAATTTTTTATAGAAAATTTTTCGATATAAAAATTTTTTGTAGAAAATTTTTCGATATAAAAATTTTTTAAAGAAAATTTTTCGATATAAAAATTTTTTAAAGAAAATTTTTCGATATATAAAAATTTTTTATAGAAAACTTTTCTATATAAAAATTTTTTATAAAAAAATTTTCTATAAAAACATTTTTTATAGAAAATTTTTCGATGTAAACATTTTTAAAGAAAATTTTTTGATATACAATTTTTTTATAGAAAATTTTTCGATATAAAAATTTTTTATAAAAAATTTTTCTATAAAAATATTTTTTATACAAAATTTTTCGATATAAACATTTTAAAAAAAAATTTTTTGATATACAAATTTTTTATAGAAAATTTTTCGATATAAAAATTTTTATAGAAATTTTTTTGATATAAAAATTTTTTATAGAAATGTTTCAAAATAAAAGTTTTTATAGAAAAATTTTCCATATAAAAATTTTATGTCAAAAAATTTTTCGATATCCAAATTTTTATAGGAAATTTTTCGATATAAAAATTTTTATAGAAAATTTTTCGATATAGAAATTTTTTATAGAAAATTTTTGGATATAAAAATTTTTAAAGAAAATTTTTCGATATAAAAATTTCTATAGAAAATTTTTTGATATAAAAATTTTTTATAGAAAATTTTTGAATATAAAAATTTTTTTGGGAAATTTTTTGAGATATACATTTTTATAAAACAATTTTCGATTAAAAAATTATATAAATAAAAATTTTGTATACAAATATTTTTATAGAATATTTTTCGATATAAAAATTTTTATAGAAAATTTTTAATATACAAAATTTTTAAGAAAATTTTAGATTTAAGACGATAAAAACAGTTTTTCTCCATAAAAATTTTTTATAGAAAGTTTTTCAATAAAATGTTTTTATTTTGTTGCAAAATTTTTTCGATACAAAAATTTTTTATAGAAAATTTTTCGGTTAAAAATCTATAGAAAATTTTATGATTGATAATTTTACGATATAAAAATTTTTATCGAAAATTTTTTGATAAAAAAATTTTTATCGAAAATTGTTTGATATAAGAATTTTTATTTAAATTTTTCGATATGAAAACTTTTATAGAAAATTTTTAGTTATAAAATTTTTTACAAGAAATTTTTCGATTTAAAAATTTTTGTAGAAAATTTATTCAAATAAAAATTTTACTAGAAGATTTTTTGATATAAAAATTTTTATAAAAAATTTTTCAATATACAAAGCTTTGTAAAGAAAATTTTTCTATTAAAAATTTTTTATAGAAAATTTTTAGATATACAAATTTTTATAGAGAATGTTTCGATATAAAATTTTTTATAAAAAATTTTTCCATTAATATTTTTTTAATAAAAATGTTTGACATTTTTGTTGTATTTTAAGTTTAACGTATAATATTTACTATATTTTGTCAATATAATTCTTTAATCTTAATTAAAGGAGTTTTAATTTCCAGTTTTGACTTTCTTGCCCCTCCCCCCCACATTATACTTTAATTACAACTATTTAATTTTGAACATAATTAAAATAGTTTATTTGTGGTGTTTGCGGTACTTTAATCACAACTTTACCTTCAAGTTTTTACCCTTGTAACTTTACTCCCAGAGTCGCTCAAACATACAAGCAAAAAAGTGTGTAACCACTTACACACGGAAGAAACTCATAAAACGGATGAGAAAATTCTAACGTTTACTTGGTGTTGCTTCCTTAAGCAAATATTTGGAGTGTTTTTTTCCTAACATCTTTTAATTTTAAAACACATCGACGTGAAGAAAAATTTAGTACATACTTGTGGTCCCGGCGGGGAAAAATGTAAAATTGTATGTGAGTTTTAAGGAAGTCTTCCTTTTTTTAAACGATTCCGGCTTTTTTGACTAGCTTTAACGTTTGTAGGATGACCTAAGATATTAGTGATTTGGAAGATTCTAAAAGTTTTGCATAAAGTATGTTTTAAAGAATATTTGAGGTTATTGTAATCTGGTAGATATTACATTTATATTGCATACCTTTAGGAGACTATAAGAAGAGTTTAATGAAATAATTTGTATCTCTTAGTCAATTTCAACGCATCAATTTCTCTGCTAAAATACGAAAAATGGAGTTTACATAAAACAATTGAAATAAAAACTATGAAATATAAAAAATTAAATTTATTTCAGAACTCCTAAAGTTATGCAATGTTAATTTTTCAAAAATCTTTCACGATTTGCAATAAATTTGCCAAACAGATTTTTCCCTTTGGGATATTTTTATGTTCAGTGTAAGAGTTTAAGCTTTTTTGTGACATTTAATATTTTTATTGCAGCAATTCAGATTTTTTGCTGCTTTATAAATTCTAAGTGTCGTAATTGCTTAAAGCATTTAAACTATGTACTATAATTTGTTTGTAGCAGTTTTTAGTTTCTTTTGACTTAAAGCGCACGTGCTGACAGTTTTTTATTAAACAATATTTTTTGCTTTCCCTGAAATCACTTTTCTTGCGATTATTTTTGTTTTTTTTTTTAGATTTTTTGTACATGCTCCCAAAAATATGTTACTTGATGCAAACTATGAAGTAAAAACTGTAAGTAAAGTTATTATTTATAACAAAATTTGTGCATTAATTATTTAAATTTTAGAAAATAAATACAAATTGTATCTTCACTTTAAGTTCTATTTTCATCAACACCAAAGAAAAGTTTTTGCTCTATAGAACTATTTGAGATTCAAATATGACAGTTAAAAATATTGTAGCATTGCAATTATTGCAACGATATAACTCATTAGGGTAAAAACTAAAAAATTTTATTATTTCCTTAAGAGGTTTTTGAAATATATTTCACATACGATCGTTCGCTTAAAAGGATTTTTATAGAAAAAAATAATATTTAACTTTTGTAAAGTACATTAAGTGCTTTGAAAGAAAACTTTAAAATAAGCAGTTATATGCAGTTAATACTATTTGGAAACATAACAACAATAAAAATACTCTTAAGGATATATGATTGTTCAACTTACATATCGTCACCAGAAATGCAAAAGAAAGTAGGGAATAAAAAAAGTATAGTAAATTATTTACTTTTATCAAGAATTCCAAATGGGAAAACAAAATAATTTTGAGTTTTTTGTAAGGGATTTAACAATGATAATAAAACAATGTTTGATTGGGAGCCACCATGTTAGTCAGAAGGTTGCGATAACACGGTGCCACAAATGATTAATTTTTGTAAAAACTACCTATTTGAGGGTTACAGGCTTAGGTGAGGACATACAAAAATCATTTTCAAATATTTGGAAACATATGCCAAATTCTGAGAAACTGTTTTTGAATAGATTGTAGTACTTTAGTACCTCCAACTCTTACAATTGCAGAGTGATTTTAAAATTTTATTAAGTTTTCAAAAGCTAATATAAGTCTTTCAATTTAAAGATTCTTTTTTTTTAATTTTCCTTATCTTTAAAATTTTAATGCAATTGTTTCAACTTTTTTCTATAAAAACCTATTTTTTTATACAGTCCTTTAAAGCTTGTTCTATATATAAAAAAAACGATTGCAAACAAAAAACTTTTTATAATGAATTTTTGGTAAACATTCACACGAATCAGGTTTACTTGATCAGTTTTTCTTTAAATTTCTTTTGAACCTGCATTCACATTCACATACGAGCATTTTCTTCATCAGTTTTCATTTTATTTTCCATTAATTTCATACAGATTTTAAAAATTTTCGTAAACTTGATAGTACAATCAGGTTTGTATCAATTTCAATTCTGTCAGTTTTTTTTTCAAACTTAAGACTTGATAAGCCAAATCTGACTAATGTGAAAGTAGACTTACACGCGTAGTATCATGGTAGTACATTTAGAGTGGTTCGAAAAAAAGTTAAGTTACCCCCTTGGATTAATGGTAATGTAAAAATAAAGCTAAACTTTTTTATTTTTTTTACCACGCCTACAAAAACCACCCTTTTTGTATTTTGTTAACTGTGGCGCCATCTTTAGTCCGATCATAACATTTTAGATATCGGTGTTTGAGGCTCCGTAACGGCTACATTCCTCTCTTTGATAGTTCTTTACTACCACGTCAAGTTTTAGTCATAATTTATAAAAATTCAATTCGTACCCACTCGAATCGAATCGAGTACAAATCTAGTTTTTATAAGTTATGACTATAAATTGACGTGGGAGTAAAAAACTATCAAAGAGAGGAATGTAGACCTTACAGAGCCGCAAACGCCGAAAATGTTATGATCGGACTTAAAATGGCGACACAGTAAACAAAATACAAAATGGGCGGTATTTGTAGGCTTGATAAATTTTTTTTTAGAATAGTTTTAACATTTAACAACTTATTTTTTTTGTATGGAAGGCGAACTGCTCTATAGTACATAAAACTTGGCCTAGTCAGTTTATTGAAAGCTTAATAAGTTTTCGATTTTTTGTCTGTTTTAAAAAATTAAAACATTTTAAAGAGAATTAAGTTCCTAAATTCTCTTTTTATATTAATATAAACTTTTGTGAGCTTTCATATTAGAGCAAGCTATCAAAAGCTACATAAGTGAAAAAAGTGGACAAATTTTGTTTTTTTTAGATATTCTAAACAAAAAGAATTATTTTGATTTACAAATGTATCAAAAAAGATATGTCATTCTAAAGCGCAGCCTGTTTTCTATTATTTGCTGTAAAAAAATAAAATCGGATGCAAACTTGCTGAGCTGCAGGTCGATTAGTTGACGAACCTATTTCAAATCGTTTTGCGTATAACTTCTAAACTTGGACGTATGTATTTCTAAAATTTACTCTATAAGGCCTACAATACACGCAAGGTCGTTTCCCGATTTTTTTTAGTGTATCAGAGAGTAATTAGCTTTTGCAGAAATATTGATGATAAAGTGGAGACCATAGCTGGGTTATCTGGCTTACATAGATATTGGCTGGACAAAGAGCTTTTTAAAGTGATCCGGATTGTTCAACGATGGAAGCTAGTGATATGCTATTAGTCAGCTTTAGCGGTAAAACAACCGACTAGGTTTTTTCTATTAAAGTTATCTATCGTTAGGCACTACTTTCCCCTTCTTCGGTTTTGAGGTAAATACTGAATTAAGCGAATTTCTGATAACCTATTCTTAACTGAAGAGTAGGGGAAAGGGTTGGATTACAAGACTTGTTAACCAATATTCCCATGAACTGATTTCCAAATAGTTTTTTTGACCTTTCTTGCAACATTTGTCCGAGCGTTGTCATGATGAAAGATTATGGCCTTGTGTCTGGATGTTGTAGTTGTTGTTGTACGATAACTGCTAAGTTTTAGGTTATGTCTTAGTCTATATTTTAGCCCATGTTTTAGTCTACGAGTTAGTCTATGTCATAGTCTATGTCTTATTCTATGGCAGAGTCTACGTCTTAGTCTATGTCTTAGATAATGTTTTTTTTAGTCTATGTCTTAGTTTGTATCTTAGTCTATGTCTTATTCTATGTCATGATCAATGTCTTAGACTATGTCTCAGTATATGTCTTAGTCTATGACTTAACCTGAGTCTTAGCTTTTCTTGGAACAGGAAAAATGTGTATGGAATTTGGTAAAATTTGGTCGATTATTATACCCTTTACCACCATAGGTGGAAAGGGTATTCGACTTAGAATCGCTCCCTGAGTCGATTAAACGACGTCAGTCCGTCCGTCCGCTGATGTATGCAACGCATATAAATATTTATCTTAAACCCACCTTTTAGTATACCAACAGGCTTAGAATCACTTTCTGAGTCGATTTAGCGATGTGCGTCCGTCCGCCTGGACGGCTGGCTGGCTGGACCCCCATATAAACCATGTAATCAAAGTACAGGTAGCAACTCTAAAGATAATTTGATGAAATTTTGCACAGACCATTTTTGATAGTGGGATCATGGCTATTGAAATTGGTCAAAATAGGTACATTGTTTATGGTATCTCCCATAGGTCCCACTTCCCGGAATTGATATTTTGGCCACAAATAAAAATATTTTTTTTATGAAATTTTAAACAAATACTGCTTATGTAAACCAAAATCACTGTACCAAACTTTGTTAAAATCGGTCCACACTTGAACTCTTATAAACTCTTCTGTCAAAACGCACTAAATGAGATAAAAATCACTAAAACTCTCGTAAATCTTAAGATAATGAAACATTTGAGTTAATTTTTTGCATACATAATTTTTGTAAAAACTGTAATCAATTTGCTAAACTTTGACCCTAGCCCTCATATAAGTCGCAGTGACGAAAAGCTTAAATATATATGTCTTCAAAAAACGTTTGTATAATGACAAAATTTAGCAAACATTTGTCTTTCTATAGACAAAAACTGGGGCCAAATTACCGCATTCGATATCGATCGAAAAAACAGACTTTAAAGTAAATATTGTGAAGTATACTTTAGGGATGTTCAAAGTTACTTCGATGCAAAAAGTTAATTGAAATTTGGTGTCCATTTTGATTCGTTTTTTAAAACATATAGTCCAATTAAAACTCTTTAACTATTGTTCATCTTTTGGCAATTAACTTAAAAAAAACTGTGCATTTTTAAATAATTTTGATTATCCTTAAAGTATTCTATAGAAATATTTTTTAAAATACCTAAGATTTCGATGGATATCGAATATGGTAAGTTTGCCCCTGATATGTGAAATCAGTGGTGAAGGGTATTATATGGTCGGGCTTGACTGACTATAGCACTTTCTTACTTGTTTGCTTTAATTCGGTCGATTATTTATCTTAATTGAGTTTTGTGAAAATTATGGAGCATACCTTTCTTCTTCTTCTGTTATCCTTGACTCCCAGTGGAGCATAGGGCCTCAAAAAAAAAATATAGCATACCTTTAGGCTACCAAAAAATCGATTCCTTTAAACCTTTCATATGGGAGGTACTCCAGATAAACCAATTTTCTCATATATTATTCTTATAGTGAAAAATACATATGTGCCAAATTTGATTGATATAAGATTTCGATGGATATCGAATGCGGTAAGTTGGCCCCTGATATGTGACCTCAGTGGTGAAGGGTATTACATGGTCGGGCTTGACTGACTAAAGCACTTTCTTACTTGTTTGCTTTAATTCGGTCGATTATTTATCTTAATTGAGTTTTGTGAAAATTATGGAGCATACATTTAGGCTACCAAAAAATCGATTCCTTTAAACCTTTCATATGGGAGGTACCCCAGATAAACCAATTTTCTCATATATTATTCTTATAGTGAAAAATACATATGTGCCAAATTTGATTGATTTAACTCCAAATTAACGACAATTTTAATCATAATAATATGAGTATGGTTTCCCAAACAAAAAAATTTAAATATCTTCCTTATCTGAGCTAACACAGAAAAATTAATGCCACCATTGAATTATTTTTGATATATATGTCTCGTCTTTGTTACTATAAAAAGGTTCCAAATTAAGCACAGTGTAATTTGCAAACATTTTTGGCTTTAAAATAAATAAGTTTTTTAGGTCTACTAAGTAAAATTTTGTTTGCATATCTTAATCACATGAATTTTCTCCCTTTTTCAAAAAATTACATGTAAATATGTTTGCACTTACTGTGTAAATACACGGTATGTATATGTATATGTGGGTAATACATTCATACTTGTATAAATAAACAACAAACAAATATTTGAAATGAATGCACGAACCTAAATAAAAATTATAAAAGCATGTCCTTTTACAGACTTACATGCGGAATTTTAAAGACCCCTTTACACTGTATGGTTTTGTTAAATAAAAACTATAATGTAACTGTTCAGTATTATTACAAAAACATCTAATCTAAAGAGGTTCTCAGCTGCAGTTATATTAGAGTTTAGTGAAATATTAATTTTTCTAGTATTTCATTCAACTGTATTTAGGTTTCTATTTTTTTAAGTTCTCTAGTGGTCACTACTATTTTGCCCAACAGTGGTTTACTTATAGTTTGTTTTTTTACTCGTGAATGTAGCCAATGAAGCTTAACATTTTTTAGCAAAATTGTTATGAAAAATAGGAAAAAATGTAAATAACATGAAAAAAGTATAAAATATTCATAACGAACTTGTTGAAAAAAGTTAAGGTTGGTTGTATAGTGCTCGTAAATGGTGCACTTACATTTCCATACATATGTAGGTGCGGAAAAAGAAAAACGGGGAAATCAGTTGCATGCACAGTGGTGAAAAATAAATGAAACTTCATATTTTTTTTGTTAATTAGTACAACTTTCTCCTCAGTAGTGTAAGGTATTAAGGCTTTACTAATTTTGCCCTTTTTTAAATTTTGTTTCCCTTATTGCAATTTAATCCCATACTTTTGCTTTTTTATCTTAATTTAATATAATCTCAGACCTTCATTCAGTGGAGAAACCCCATTCTTATCAAAAATTACAAAAAATAAAAACAAACAAAACTAAAAAAATAATATCTTTTGATAAATTTTTGAATTAAACAAAAGTAAATTAAAATCCCCTTAAGTAAAGAAAACTCAATTTCTCTGAAATTTCTTGCCAACTTATCAAAATTATAAAAATAAGATATAATAATAAATTAATAAGAAAACAAAATAATGATACGAAAATATAAAAATATTAAAAGTTGCCAGTCATTGTCTTTTGTAAATTTTAATTAAAATTAAAATGTCAGATACTTTTCCATGACCATGACCTTGTAGGAGTAGTTGTGTACCTTAAACAATTAATAACTTTTTAAAAATTATTATTTACTTTTTTTGTCATAAAATTATTGACATAATATAAATATAAAAAAAGTCATAAAAAATGAAATTCTTTAGTTAAATAAGTGTGAAAAGTTCAAAAACTATGAAACACCTTTTTTTAAAGCTTCAGTTGAGGGGAATTAGTAATGTGTTATAGTAAATAAAGAGGGCGTGATATCTTAGCTTTAAAATACTTGATTTGAGAAATTATTTGAAAATATGAAGCGGATAGGCAAGCTATACTTATGGACTCGTCTAAATAAAAGTGAATCTAATGAATTGTTAAAAAATAAACAACTTAATTAAAACATTTTTCCAGAAAAAATATTAAACTTTATAAACTAGCAACACCACACAGTGGAACAGCAAAGTAAAAAAAATTAATATAAACCCCAATTTTATTCAATTAATAACAATTGTATAATAGTACGATATAGAAGAGAAGGTACCATAATTCTGTGTGTAATTTCATGGAAGTCATGGAGACCATATACGAATACCACCACATGATAAATGTCAAATAAACAAAGACCAATATCTCCCAGTTTTGCTCTAAGTCATGCACTTTTTTATGGAACACCAGACTATCTCATATGGTTTGTGTCATTAATAACATATAAAGTATTTTGTAGTTTAAACATCTGTCATAATTTAGTAGACTAAGACATAGACTAAGACATAAACTAAGACATATACTAAGACATAGACTAAGACATAGACTAAGACATAGACTAAGACATAGACTAAGACATAGACTAAGACATAGACTAAGACATATACTAAGACTTAGACTAAGACATAGACTAAGACATAGACCAAGACATAGACTAAGACATAGACTAAGACATAGACTAAGACATAGACTAAGACATAGACTAAGACATAGACTAAGACATAGACTAAGACATAGACTAAGACATAGACTAAGACATAGACTAAGACATAGACTAAGACATAGACTAAGACATAGACTAAGACATAGACTAAGACATAGACTAAGACATAGACTAAGACATAGACTAAGACATAGACTAAGACATAGGCTAAGACATAGACTAAGACATAGACTAAGACATAGACTAAGACATAGACTAAGACATAGACTAAGACATAGACTAAGACATAGACTAAGACATAGACTAAGACATAGACTAAGACATAGACTAAGACATAGACTAAGACATAGACTAAGACATAGACTAAGACATAGACTAAGACATAGACTAAGACATAGACTAAGACATAGACTAAGACATAGACTAAGACATAGACTAAGACATAGACTAAGACATAGACTAAGACATAGACTAAGACATAGACTAAGACATAGACTAAGACATAGACTAAGACATAGACTAAGACATAGACTAAGACATAGACTAAGACATAGACTAAGACATAGACTAAGACATAGACTAAGACATAGACTAAGACATAGACTAAGACATAGACTAAGACATAGACTAAGACATAGACTAAGACATAGACTAAGACATAGACTAAGACATAGACTAAGACATAGACTAAGACATAGACTAAGACATAGACTAAGACATAGACTAAGACATAGACTAAGACATAGACTAAGACATAGACTAAGACATAGACTAAGACATAGACTAAGACATAGACTAAGACATAGACTAAGACATAGACTAAGACATAGACTAAGACATAGACTAAGACATAGACTAAGACATAGACTAAGACATAGACTAAGACATAGACTAAGACATAGACTAAGACATAGACTAAGACATAGACTAAGACATAGACTAAGACATAGACTAAGACATAGACTAAGACATAGACTAAGACATAGACTAAGACATAGACTAAGACATAGACTAAGACATAGACTAAGACATAGACTAAGACATAGACTAAGACATAGACTAAGACATAGACTAAGACATAGACTAAGACATAGACTAAGACATAGACTAAGACATAGACTAAGACATAGACTAAGACATAGACTAAGACATAGACTAAGACATAGACTAAGACATAGACTAAGACATAGACTAAGACATAGACTAAGACATAGACTAAGACATAGACTAAGACATAGACTAAGACATAGACAAAGACATAGACTAAGACATAGACTAAGACATAGACAAAGACATAGACTAAGACATAGACTAAGACATAGACTAAGACATAGACTAAGACATAGACTAAGACATAGACTAAGACATAGACTAAGACATAGACTAAGACATAGACTAAGACATAGACTAAGACATAGACTAAGACATAGACTAAGACATAGACTAAGACATAGACTAAGACATAGACTAAGACATAGACTAAGACATAGACTAAGACATAGACTAAGACATAGACTAAGACATAGACTAAGACATAGACTAAGACATAGACTAAGACAAAGACTAAGACATAGACTAAGACATAGACTAAGACATAGACTAAGACATAGACTAAGACATAGACTAAGACATAGACTAAGACATAGACTAAGACATTAATAACAGACTAAGACATAGACTATGACATAGACTAAGACATAGACTAAGACATAGACTAAGACATAGACTAAGACATAGACTAAGACATAGACTAAGACATAGACTAAGACATAGACTAAGACATAGACTAAGACATAGACTAAGACATAGACTAAGACATAGACTAAGACATAGACTAAGACAAAGACTAAGACATAGACTTACACATAGAATAAGACATAGGCTAAGACATAGACTAAGACATAGACTAAGACATTGACTAAGACATAGACTAAGACATAGACTAAGACATAGACTAAGACATAGACTAAGACATAGACTAAGACATAGACTAAGATATAGACTAAGACATAGACTAAGACATAGACAAAGGCATAGACTAAGACAAAGACTAAATCATAGACATAGAAAGACATAGACTTAGAAATAGCGTGAAAATATACAAAATTCTAAAGCAGAAGAATCACATACTCCTATTTGCAAGCCATCGTCTAGCCTATGCAAAACATTCAAATGCAGTAAATAAATTTTGCCGCCTTTAGCTTAAAATCTTTTAGGAAATCTAGACCAAATATAATGCGTAGTTAGAATGTGAACGTCTTAAACTGAGAAGCAAAACATTAAATATTCGTCTGCATAGTTATGAGGTTGATTTTTGTTTTATGAAGAAATTTTATTCATTTTGACTACATCATGAACACAAAGAACTTTAAATATTAAAGACCGATAAAGCCACAATAAAGATGAAAATTGTCAACTACATTTTAGAATGTATGAGAGTATATTTAACCCATTTATGACCAAACAATTTTTCTTAGATGTAATCTAAGCCATAAAATAAAATTAAGACATAGACTCATAGACTCAGGCATATACTAATTTTCAATTGATTTGTGTCTTAGCTAAATTACCAAAATTCTCATTTTCAAAAGCATTTAACAACACACAAAATACTGTTTTGGTAGCCGGCTTAATTCCAAAAGAAACATTTGTGTATTAAAGGATTTATTAAAAAACCTATATAAAGTTGCTTCAAGGCATCACTGTTCATGAAAGGGTTAATTTTTGTTTGAATGTAGCTAAAATATACTCAAATGTTTATGAATTGCTACTGCTGTTGGTTTAACACCAGCAGCTCTAGTGGCAGCAATGAGCAATATGTTGTCTAAAATGGAGTGGTGGTAGCGGTTTATTCAGTTGAGTTATTTGGAACATTATTGAGGTGGTGGTTGCCAATACTACTTAGTTGTTGTTTTATAAAACTCGAACTTTACTGCGTTTTTACATTGACCTAGTTTAGTTTTTACCAAAGAATAATATTATTCATAGTAAATGTTAAAGTACAAATGTGTGTTTAGTATAGTTTCACCTTTGTATGTAGGTATTGAATATATGTTTATTATATGATAGCTGATTGTTAACTTGTTTGTTATTGCAGGTTATAATTTTGGTTTAAATTGTCATCGTTTAGGTGAGTTTTTTGTTGCAGGCAACCGCAAGTCAGAAGTTTAAAAGTTATTTTTATTGATTTTTTAATTTTTTAGTAATAGACACGTATCCTTAAAGTATGCAGTAAATTTAACTATTTCCAAGAATTACAGATAATGAGGGATTAATTTGAAAATATCTACAAAATCATTTTTCATACTTTAGGAATCTGCTTTCGAGATCTTTAAAACATAATTTTTTTTGTTTTGAAATATTAAGTGTTTTAAACTTCTGTCCTCATGTAGGCTAAATCATTTACACACACATGGTTTATTTTTTCCAACTGCCTTTTGATTGCCTGCAAGCCACCAGTTAGTTCGCTTTGATTCCATTTCATTGGTTGTCTATGGGGTCATTATTAGATGTCGCAGAAATTGCATTTATAATGTTATTGCTTTAGTTATTGTTATATGTATTTTGCTCTACCTTTGAAGGTTATTTGCTTGCTAGTCAGACATTTTGCAACACTTTATTACATCTATACATTTAGATTTAAAAATATCACCAAAGTGTTTAAAATATTGCGTAAGTGCTCTAAAACAATTACTTACTGGAAGTCAAAAACCATTAGATCAATGCATTTTATTAGATTGAATTGCAAAATAGAAGTCATAACAATGTTATAATAGCTTGCATTTCAAATCAAGTTTCATTAAATATTTAAATGTTTAAAGCAATTAAGAAAATGCATTTAAGGGCATTCAAATGGAATGGGGTATAAGAGTCTTATGCATAATCTTTATTTTAAATGAGTATAATTTGCATAATTACTTATGAGATAATTTGAGCATTTAATTTGAGCTTTTACTTAAGAAGTATAATATGTAAAACGATTTTATTATAGCATTTTATCTTAGACCTTATTTAAGAATCACACTCTGAAATTTTTTTTAAATTTCTAAAAATAGGCAACATGATTTAAATTTATTTTTTAAGATTTTGTACCGTATCAAATACTTTAATTTTCCACCCAAAATAATACAGAGACTTATATCAATAACAAAGGAATGAATATAGACTAAAATATAGGTGAAGAAATAGACTAAGACATACACTAAGCCATAGGCAAAGGCATATACTAAGACATAGACTAACACATAGGCTAAGCATAGACTAATACATAGACTAAAATATAGACTAAGACATAGACTAAAACATAGACTAAGACATAGACTAAGACAAAGACTAAGACATAGACTAAGACATAGACTAAGACATAGACTAAGACATAGACTAAGACATAGACTAAGACATAGACTAAGACATAGACTAAGACATAGACTAAGACATAGACTAAGACATAGACTAAGACATAGACTAAGACATAGACTAAGACATAGACTAAGATATAGACTAAGACATAGACTAAGACATAGACTAAGACATAGACTAAGACATAGACTAAGACATAGACTAAGACATAGACTAAGACATAGACTAAGACATAGACTAAGACATAGACTAAGACATAGACTAAGACATAGACTAAGACATAGTCTAAGACATAGTCTAAGACATAGACTAAGACATAGACTAAGACATAGACTAAGACATAGACTAAGACATAGACTAAGACATAGACTAAGACATAGACTAAGACATAGACTAAGACATAGACTAAGACATAGACTAAGATATAGACTAAGACATAGACTAAGACATAGACTAAGACATAGAGTAAGACATAGACTAAGACATAGACTAAGACATAGACTAAGACATAGACTGAGACATAGACTAAGACATAGACTAAGACATAGACTAAGACATAGACTAAGACATAGACTAAGACATAGACTAAGACATAGACTAAGACATAGACTAAGACATAGACTAAGACATAGACTAAGACATAGACTAAGACATAGACTAAGACATAGACTAAGACATAGACTAAGACATAGACTAAGACATAGACTAAGACATAGACTAAGACATAGACTAAGACATAGACTAAGACATAGACTAAGACATAGACTAAGACATAGACTAAGACATAGACTAAGACATAGACTAAGACATAGACTAAGACATAGACTAAGACATAGACTAAGACATAGACTAAGACATAGACTAAGACATAGACTAAGACATAGACTAAGACATAGACTAAGACATAGACTAAGACATAGACTAAGACATAGACTAAGACATAGACTAAGACATAGACTAAGACATAGACTAAGACATAGACTAAGACATAGACTAAGACATAGACTAAGACATAGACTAAGACATAGACTAAGACATAGACTAAGACATAGACTAAGACATAGACTAAGACATAGACTAAGACATAGACTAAGACATAGACTAAGACATAGACTAAGACATAGACTAAGACATAGACTAAGACATAGACTAAGACATAGACTAAGACATAGACTAAGACATAGACTAAGACATAGACTAAGACATAGACTAAGACATAGACTAAGACATAGACTAAGACATAGACTAAGACATAGACTAAGACATAGACTAAGATATAGACTAAGACATAGACTAAGACATAGACTAAGACATAGACTAAGACATAGACTAAGACATAGACTAAGACATAGACTAAGACATAGACTAAGACATAGACTAAGACATAGACTAAGACATAGACTAAGACATAGACTAAAACATAGACTAAGACATAGACTAAGACATAGACTAAGACATAGACTAAGACATAGACTAAGACATAGACTAAGACATAGACTAAGACATAGACTAAGACATAGACTAAGACATAGACTAAGACATAGACTAAGACATAGACTAAGACATAGACTAAGACATAGACTAAGACATAGACTAAGACATAGACTAAGACATAGACTAAGACATAGACTAAGACATAGACTAAGACATAGACTAAGACATAGACTAAGACATAGACTAAGACATAGACTAAGACATAGACTAAGACATAGACTAAGACATAGACTAAGACATAGACTAAGACATAGACTAAGACATAGACTAAGACATAGACTAAGACATAGACTAAGACATAGACTAAGACATAGACTAAGACATAGACTAAGACATAGACTAAGACATAGACTAAGACATAGACTAAGACATAGACTAAGACATAGACTAAGACATAGACTAAGACATAGACTAAGGCATAGACTAAGACATAGACTAAGACATAGATTAAGACATAGACTAAGACAGGAAATTTTGTATAAATGTTTTCTATTAAAACATTTTAAAAAAAATTTTCTATTGAAAAATTTTTAGAAAAATTTAAAAAAAAATTTTCAATTGAAAAATTTATTAAAAAATAAAAAAAAATTTGGAAAAATTCTGATAAAAATTTTTATATTTACAAATTTTCTGTTAAATTAAAGCAAATTTTTGACATATTGTTATCCTTTACTTGACTCTATGATAAATACTTACGCATGTACATATGAAATGTTATATTAATACAGTTTTTTGGGATTTTAAGAGGATTTGGGTTCGAAAACTTCATAAAATCTCTTTGGGTTTTGTTAGCAACAATGAATATTTTTTTCCAGGAGCCCTCAATAAATTTATATAAAACATTAATGGACAGCACATACAAATTCAGTAATGTAAGGGAATACTCCTCCATATTCAAGTATTTGTTAGGAGTTATTAGTGTGTGTGTGTGTGTGTATAATATATAGTGTTTGTAATTGTTAACCATAAAGTTAATTTCCGTTTCGTCCCGTTCTTATACATAGTATATCCGGTGTGGACATTATGCTGTAGCTTGTGCACTCTTGCGGTAACTGTAAACACACACATACAGCCACAGCAAGGACATGTTTATGTACAATACATTTCCGGTCAAATATGATTACAAATAGAACAAAGGGATAAGGGACATACGACATAGTGGATATGATTTAATTCTCCAACATTTTTGGGGAAATAAAGTTAAGAGAAAATTTTCAATGATTAGCTTGATTTAAAAAATTTTGCGTTATACCTTTTTTAATGATAAGAACTACTTTTACAAGTTAAATTAAAGTTTTTTTTTGATATTGCCTGTACTTTTTTAAACTTTAATGTAATATTTTACTATATTTAGGTTCAAATTTGAATGTTATTCTCAAGGGCTTACATAATTGCGTAATTTGATACGCATATGTTGCAAAGTGTTACTAGTAAATTTAGGGTATTTACAGTTTATAATAGTTTTCAAGGAAACATTTTTGGGAAGTTGTGAGAATACGAAATTTGATATACGACAACATATTTATTGGAGAAAAAATTTAGAAAAGTTTCTTTCAAAAATAATATGTACAATTTTTAAACGATAAAATTTATAAGCATAAAATTTTACTAAGTATGAAGGTATTTTTCAAAATTATACAAGTATAAAAAGAAATTTTAAAATATGCTAGCCTGAACTTTGTTTTGAATAAAATAATTTAAGAAAATGTGTTTGTACATAAAAAGAAATTTGGGATCTTCTTAAGTATCGCTAATACATATATAAAACTGCAGAATTCAACATTTCATCTTTTAAAGTTAAATATTTATGATTCAAAATATTTATATAACTTTTGCTCATTTTTTTTGACTTAAATTCAAAACTATTTACCATAAAACGATACTTTTTTTATTTATGTACCTTTTTGGGGCAAAATTTTTTTTAACTTTTGTAAAAATTATTTTCCTTTGATGTCTTTTTCGTATTTTAAACAATTTGCTTTAAGTAAAGCTAAAAAAGTGTATTTAGTTCTTTTTTACATTTCAAAAGCCTAAAAATGTTACAATGACTTCATCCGTATTACTCTAGGCTTAATTTATATTTTGTAAGGTTTTATAATGAAAAAAAAATATATTCTTTAAAATAAACCGAGTTGTAAGGTGTATATGTTTTGAGCATAAAATGTTTTTTTGCTAAAATGAATTTTAAATATTTATTTAAACTGCAAATATAAATCTTGTAATGAAAATATAGCGAAAAATCTCTTTTTCCACAAAAAATTCTTTAAAAAGTATCAGCCTAACCACAAAACAAATTTTAAAGTCAATTTTATGTAAAATCGACTTTATTTCAAAGTCGACTTTTTGAATTTTTCGTACCATAAGAAATTTTTAAAACAAGACTTTAAAAATATTTTTTAACAAATACATTCAAATATTACAAAAAGCTTTCATTAATAAATAGAAATAATAAAATAAAATTTCAAAAAATTCCAAAAACAAAATATTAAAAAAATTTTCTGTTTTTTTAGACAAAACAACATATCTTAATATTTTGAATTTTTTCATATGATTAAACATTTTTTAAATGATAATCAACTTTTACATAAATTCAAATTTTTGTGCAATAATAATAAAGGACAACAATTGTTATATGATCACAATCCCATTTAAAGAAATTAACTTTAAAATGTATCTAATGACTGAAAATTTTGAAAAATTTAAAATTTCGACTTAACATTTTTTTTCAAAGGATCACAAAATGAAATACATTCAAAAGAAAAAAAAAAGCTTATTTTATAGCTTGTTTCACGATTTCGAAAGAAAATCTACTCGAAAGAAAGTGAGTAACTCGAATTCGAATTAATTTTGGTTTCATAATTTCGAAGCCTTTCGTTAATAAAAACATAAAATTTTTTAAAATTTCCTATAAAAATAAGAAATTTTTTTTAAATTTCTTGCAAAAATAAGAAATTATTAAAAAAGTTTCAATGAAAATAAGAAATTTCTAAAAAATTTCCTATAAAATCAAGAAATTTTTTAAAAATTTCTTATGAAAATAAGAAATTATGAAAATTTTTTTTAAATTTCTTATAAAAATAAGAAATTTTTGAAAAATTCCCTATGAAAATTAGAAATTTTTGAAAAATTTTCTATAAAAATAAGAAATTTTTGAAAAATTTCCTATAAAAATAAGAAATTTTTGGAAAATTTTCTATAAAAATAAGAAATTTTAGAAAAATTTCCTATAAAAATAAGAAATTTTTGAAAAATTTTCTTTAAAAATAAGAAATTTTTGAAAAATTTCCTATAAAAATAACAAATTTTTGAAAATTTTCTTGTAAAAATAAGAAGTTTTTGAAAAATTTTCTATAAAAATAAGAAATTTTTTAAAAATTTCCTATAAAAATAAGAAAATTTTAAAAAATTTCCTATAAAAAAAGAAACTTTTGAAAAACTTCCTATAAAAATATGAAATTTTTGAAAAATTTCCTATAAAAAAAGAAATTGTTGAAAAATTTCCTGTAAAAATAAGTAATTTTTGAAAAATTCCCTATAAAAATAAGAAATTTTCCTAAAAAAAAAGAAATTTTTAATAATTTCCTAAAAAAAAGAAATTTTTAATAATTTCCTAAAAAAAAGAAATTTTTAATAATTTCCTAAAAAATAAGAAATTTTTGAAAAGCTAAATAAAAAATTTTTAAATATTTCTAATAAAAGTAATTTTTTTTTTTAATTTAAATATGCTTATAAGAATAAATTAAGAATAAATAAATTTTTGAAAAATTTCCTAAAAAATTTTGAAAAATCTACTATAAAATTAAAAAAACTTTAAAAAATTTTCTATAAAAATAAGAAATTATTGAAAATTTTCCTATAGAAATAAAAATTTTTTGAAAAGTTTTCTATAAAAATAAGAAATTCCTGATAAAAATAAGAAATTTTGAAATATTTCTGAGAAAAATAAAACATTTTTGAAAAATTTTCTATAAAAATAAGAAATTTTTGAAAAATTTCTATAAAAATAAGAAATTTTTGAAAATTTTCTATAAAAATAAGAAATTTTTGAAAAATTTCCTATAAAAATAAGAAATTTTTTAAAAATTTCCGATAAAAATAAGAAATTTTTGAAAAATTTTCTATAAAAATAAGAAATTTTTGAAAAATTTCCTATAAAAATAAGAAATTTTTGAAAAATTTCCTATAAAAATAAGAAAATTTTTGAAAAATTTCCTATAAAAAAAAGAAATTTTTGGAAAATTTCCTATAAAAATAAAAAATTTTAGAAAAATTTCCTATAAAAATAAGAAATTTTTTATAAAAATAAGAAATTTTTGAAAAATTTCCTATAAAAAAAAGAAATTTTTGGAAAATTTCCTATAAAAATAAGAATTTTTAGAAAAATTTTCTATAAAAATAAGAAATTTTTGAAAAATTTCCTATAAAAATAAGAAATTTTTGAAAAAGTTCCTATAAAAATAAGAAAACTTTTGAAAAAATTCCTATAAAAAAAAGAAATTTTTGGAAAATTTCCTATAAAAATAATAAATTTTAGAAAAATTTCCTATAAAAATAAGAAATTTTTTATAAAAATAAGAAATTTTTGAAAAATTTCCTGTAAAAATAAGAATTTTTTGAAAAATTTCCTATAAAAATAAGAAATTTTAGAAAAATTTCCTATAAAAATAAGAAATTTTTGAAAAATTTCCTACAAAAATAAGACATTTTTGAAAAATTTCCTATAAAAATAAGAAATTTTTGAAAAATTTTCTATAAAAATAAGAAATTTTTTTAAAAAGTAGAAGTTTTTAAAAAATTTTCTATAAAAAAAATAATTTAAAAAAAAAATTCTATAATAATAAGAATTTTTTAAAAAATTAATATAAAAATAAGAAATTAACAACTATTGCGTATCCTTAAGTTTCGATACATAATCTACAACTTGTGTAAAAATTATCATGTGATGAAAGGCCTTCTAATTAAACGTCTAATTTAATACCCTAATGAATTTTCTTTTATTAAAAATCTGTAGTGTTCAATACTTAAGTATTTCGCAACATTTTCAGTTATGAAATATCATTGAATATATGAAAAGAATTGTATTTTAAAATAGCAGTGCTTGGTATCGTTATGAATTTAAGTATTTTCTGCGTATCTAATGAATGTATAAATTGAGTTACATTTTTTGCGCTTGTAATGAAGTATAATTTATGGCATTTTATGATTCTTGGTGTTAATTTACGCAAATGAGACATTTTGTAAAATGAACTTGTTCGTTTCATAAATGAGACAAATTATTACATATACATTTTCAAGTTGATATACAATATAAAATGGGTTTGTATTTATATATTTAATTACAGAACAACCAAATGATTTTCATATATGAAAATTATTATTAAAAAATAATTATTACATATGATTAATCGACAGCATGTACTAAGAACTTGATTTTAAATTTCAAGAGAAATGATTTTAATGGCTTTTATAAAATATTTTTTGCAAAAGTTTTAATATTTATGCCAATTGTTATATAATTAAATTTTAATTAGCACAAAAATTAAGCTAAATTTATTTAAAAGCACGAGCACACTCAAATGTATATAAAAATTTTTAGCATTAAAATAAAATTTATTTTAATGAAACAAAAAAAAGTCATGACTAAAATATTTTATAATGAAAAGTAATGGGTGTCAAAACTTGAGGTATCGTTTTAGTTTAAGTGAAAAAGAAGATATTTCAGATATGTATTAAAAATATTTTTATATCAGTTTATTACAAATAGGTTGCGGTTAAAAATGAATTTTTATGATCTCCACTACCGAATCGGCAGGCCTCCAATCTTTTATCAATCAAAACAATATTCGCCGACGAAGCCCATTTCCTGCTCAAAGACTATGTCAACAAGCAGAATTAATCATTTGGGGTAAGAAGAATTAAAGAGTTATTTGAAAGCAACTATTACACCCACAACAAGTTACGATTTGCTTCGAAGAATCATCAAAGTAGTTCCTTTGTGACCGAGCCTTGCTAGGAGCTTTATATATAATAGCTTTTCGAGGCAAATTTTACAAACTAAAATAAATTTACAAATATCCAATTAATTTTGAATAATTTCATTCATTCTGTTCAATCAACACATCAGATTAAATGCATAGTTTACAGTTCAATTCTTAGAATTTAGAAATCTCCGTCGACTCATGTGCACGAACATTGCAAAAGATCATAACCATAACCATAATCATTGCTAAAGATAACCTGATGAAATGCACAGTTTACGATTTAATTCAATTAGAGTAATTTTCAGTGGCGCCACCTGTCGGAAATTATTCATACCAACTAAGAAACCTTCGTCAGATCATGCGTAACAACTTTGCTTAAGATCATGGCATGATCAAATACAGTCTACGATTTAATTCACTTTGAGTAATGTTCAGTGGCTCCACCTGTCGTAAATTGGTCATATCAGACAAGAAATCTTCGCCAGCTGATGTGCAACAACTTTACTAAAGATCATAGCATAATACAATGTACAGTTTACGATTTAATTCATTTTGAGTAATTTTCAGTGGCACCACCTGTCGGCAAGTAGCCATATGGACTTAAAAACCTCATGTGCAACAACTTTGCTAAAAAGCATAACAGGATCAAATACATAGTTTACTATTCTATAAAGGACATACAAACATTAATTTGTTTAAAACTTATAACATTACCAATTTTTCCCCTTTTTCCCCTAATTTAAAAAAAGTTCCATATGCATACTTGGTACCATTTGAATTCGATATATTTTATAAAAACGCAGTTAACATATTGTTCCTATTCATATAACTTCATGAGGTGTTAGGTTATATTTTATCCCTTTTTTAACCATTTTGTACCCCGAAATCAAAAAAGTACCAAATACGTGTTCAATATTTTTTCATATTTATTGATTGCATTATTAAGTTTCTTTCTATATTCTTTACAATATAAAGAGTGACTTAAAAATAGTACCAAAAAACTATTTTGATCCTTGTTTACCCCCTATCGGGCATAGTTCCAAAAAAGTACCAAACACCTGTACGATTATTTTAACGGCTGTTAAAAACATAACTTAAATTCTGTTTATGTGTCTATCACTTTAGGAGATGTAGCATTTTCGATCTTTCCCCTTTTTACCCGTTTTTACCCCCTTAGAGGCAAAGTTTCTAAAAGTCACTGTCTAAATTTTCGAGATATACAATTGTTGCTCGTTTAAAGATATAAGATTAGTTATTTTTTGAAAACTATTAAAATACTTAAAAGGTCTAAAGAAATTGATCTGGAAGAACCGAACCATTTGGCTACCTACAAATTTATAGTGTAGTGTAGGATATCATCTAATCGGTCTTTACCAACTTCATTGATACCTTACGTTTTTCAAACCATCTTAATGTGAAACAAGTAAGAGCGTTATATTCGGCTGTGCCGAATCTTATATACCCACCATCAAGTTGTGTTAAATTTAGAAACATATCTCATATATCTACAAGGGTGCAGCTAATTCAAAATCTTCACCAAAACTAGAAAAATCGCTAAGCTATTTGGTATTGTTGGTAAAACCTTTGGACTAAATTAGGTTTCCGTAGCTTTATAGTTCAACATTCAAAAATATTTTAGTGGTTTCCCCAGTATTTACTTTGATCAAAATTCGGTCTCATAACCAGGTATAGTTTTACATTAATAAGTTGTTAAATACTTTTCGTTGTGATTAATATGTAGTTAGGCTAAACACGTTAATAGTAATACGACAGGTCCATATATTTCGTTATGAGTTCCTAATGCATTCATCATATATAAAGTCTGGGCTGAACATTGATTGATGCCTATATAATTTCATAGGTGCAATCTTAATATAATGAACGTAACTCCAAATCTTTTTGATTGTAGATATAAAAAGGGGATGTTATGTTATAAGAATTATGGCTGGTATATATAGAGAGCTTATTCTTGCAAAATTTAGTGACCATAGCTATCATAGTTTCTAATTTAATAGCTTTTAACTGGCCTTTGCTAAAATTTTTGGTTTCCGTGAGTGTTTTTCACATGAAAGCTAAAGTCAAATATGGACTGATTCCTATAAAATTTGATAAACTGATCAAAAATTGCATAAAACTTCCCTATTTTAAATTTAATCGTCATAGCTATTACAATTGTATTCAATTTATCAACATTAATGTGTTTCCCGGGGCGGGGTTATATGGGAGGTCTAACTAAATTTGAACCGATTTTGTCCATTTTCAACACACATCTTTTTCAAGATATCCAAAATACTTTTGTAAAATTTTGTCCCTCTAGCTCTTTTCGTTAAGGCGCTATCGTGCTTTTATCTGACGGACAGACGGACATAAACAACCTTTTCTTTATGTATTTTTGTGTTTCCATAAGTTTTTTATATGGGAGCTATGGTCAAATGGTGACCGATTGTGACGAAATTTTGCACACTGGCTGGCATTGACATAAGATTTCCTTGTGCTTAATTTAGTCTTACTAGCTCTTGTAGTTAAGGAGCTATCACGATTTTATCTGACGGACATAAATCCCCTTTTCTTTTTGAATTTTTGTGTTTTCGTAAGTTTTTTATATGGGAGCTAGGTCAAATAGTGACCGATTAGTGGTTATATCTGTTATACTTTTAGATTTATTGGCATTTAAGTGTATTTTGGGTGAAATTTAGCCTGTTTTCGTAAGTTTTTTGTATGGGAGCTATGGCTAAATGTGAACCGATTTCGATGAAATTTTATATGCTGCCTAGTGCTTATCTAAAACTTCTAGATACCAAATTTTGTCATCATAACTGTCATAATTTGTCATTTATTAGCAAATAAGCGATTAGCCTAGACGAGATTATACGGGAGCTATAGCCAAATGCTAACCGATTTTGCCCAATTTCAATACCAAAATTTTCTCATAGATAAAGAATGTTTTTGCTAAGTTTCAGTTAGCTAGCTCTTTTCGTTTAGACGTTATCGTGATTTCAACAGACAGACAGACAGACGGACAGACAGACGGACATAGCTCAATCGTCTTAGAATTTCATAAGGATTCAGAATATATATCGTTTTTGATTTTTGAACCAATATTAAGGAAATTACAAACGGAATGACAATCTCAATATACCCCCCATTCTTTTTGATGGTGGGTATAAAAATTAATTGCTTTGTCTGAAATTTAGAATGAAAGTACTTGTAAGATTAACTATTTAATTATGGCAATTAGTCGTAATTTTTGCAAATTCAATGCTAAACAATAATAACTAAAAGTGTTATACTTTCAATAGACCTGACCAGACCATAAGTGTTAATTATACCCTTCACCACCATAGGTGGAAAGGGTATTATAAGTTTGTGCTGATCTTTGTAACGCATAGAAATATTTGTCTTAGACCCACCTTTTAGTATACCAATATGCTTAGAATCACTTTCTGAGTCGATTTAGCGATGTCCGTCCGTCCGTCCGTCTGGCTGGCTGGACGGCTGGCTGGCTGGCTGGACCCCCATGTAAACCTTGTAATCAAACTACAGGTCGCAATTCTAAAGATAATTTGATGAAATTTGGCGCATATCATTTTTTTGACAATGGGACCATGGCTATTGAAATTGGTCAAAATCGGTCCATTATTTCTGGTACCTCCCATAGGTCCCACTTCCCGGAATTGCTATATTGGCCACAAATATCAATATTTTTTCATGAAATTTAAAACAAATACTGCTTATGTCAACTTAAATCACTGTACCAAATTTCGTTGAAATCGGTCCACATTTGACCATAGCTCCCATACAAATTCTTCTTTAAAAACGCACTAAATGAGCCAAAAAATCACTAAAACGATCGTAAATCTAAAGATAATGGAAATTTTGAGTCTATTTTTTGCATACATAATTTTTGTAACAACTGTAATCAATCTGCCAAATTTCGAGATAATCGGTCCACATTTGACCCTAGCTCTCACATAAGTCCAAATGACGGAAACAGGTTGAATATATGAGTTTTGAGAAAATGTTTGTATGATGGCAAAATTTAGCAAATATTTGTCTTTACACAGGAAAAATAACACCTTTGACCTTAGTGGTGAAGGGTATCGTATGGTCGGCTTGACCGACTATAGCGCTTTCTTACTTGTTTTATATAGTTTAGTTTTAAATTGCAATATATAAAATTTAATTAGTAGACATTTATTAACAGATTATTTTAATTTGCAAGCTAAAATATTTAAAAAATATTTTAAAAATACAGTCCGATTTATTTAAACATACCCACAAAAAAAAACTTGGTAAAATGACTATGCTAAAAAATCAGCTGCATTAAATCGGTGTATGAGGTATAATATAAATAAAATCACTTCATATTTTAAGCAAAAAAACATTTGTAAAAATTTTACTAAGGCGCTTTGTATAAATATATCTAAGTAAAACGGACTGTAAATTAAATGTGTTGAAAAAATTTAACAAATAAACTAACCAATTTATATTTTTGTACGAAAACTTAAGAGCGCAAAAATTGAATTGAAAATGACCTTGTTGAATATTTTCAAATATTTGAAAATATTTAAGTAAATATTTTTAATATCATTTTAGATTATTATAAACTTATTTATTTAACATTTCCGTCTCTGCAATTTTTCTTAAATTTGTTTACAGTGTGAAATAATTAACAAAAAAAATTCTTCAATTTTAAAGGCGGCATTTAACAAAAAGACATTAAAAGGCTCGAAAACAGATGTTTTTATTGTTGAACAGCTGGAAGTTGGCTGGTTTGTTAATAAACTTTTTGTTTATACATAACTAATAAAATAAATTTGTTTATTGTTTTTGTTATTTATTATTTACATTACAAATAAATTAAAAAAGAGAATGAATTCAATACAAATTGTTTAAATGAAAACTGAATACAGGAAAAATAGAACAATTAAATGAATAGTTAAATAGGCTTTTTGATTAATAGCTGACTAAAAAATACCTAATTGAGGAGTTTGTATACTCTAAAATTAGTAACAAAATAACAACTAATAATTCCATTTTCATTTGACAGTTAAAACTAAAATATCAATCTTGATGCTTAAAAATTGTCGATGTGGTAGAAAAAAAAAAAAAAATCGCAAAAATGTATTATTAGAACATTTTTGTTTAAGACAATTTACTTTTTTTAGTTTCTATAGTAAAGTTTTTCATAGGTAAAATTATACTCATAACATAAAGTTAAAAAGCCATTTAATTTTTATTCAAATAAATATAAACTCCTAAAAATTTTAGAAAATTTTCCTAACAGATTTTCTACTTGGGAGACTCCTACAGATTTTTACTAGGCGAAATCGTGCCAAGTAAAAATTATCGCTTATTTTTCCAAGAGAATTTGCAATATTTTAGTTAGAAATATCGATATACAAATTTTCCTATAGAAAGTATTTTTATAAAAATTTGTCTACAAAAACATTCTATAGAAAACTTTTACAAAAAAATTTTCTATAAACCATTACAATATAAAAAAATTTCTATAGAAAACATTTCGTTATAAACATTTTTATATAGAAATCATTTCGACAAAAAAAAAAAAAAAAAATTATAGATCAATTTTCGATACAAAAATTATCTATAGAAAACCTTTCGGTATAATAGTTTTTTATAAATAATTATGAAAAAGTTGTGTTATACAACATTTTTCGATTTAACAATATTTCTTTAAGGAATTTTTTTTAATAACATATAAACGTTTGTTTATTTTAATCTTTTTTGAATCCCCTTTATAGCGCTTGTGTCTTAATTGACAAAAACCAACAACAAAAGTGTGGGAGAAAAGAGAAAAAACTGACAAATGTTTTGTCTTTCTGTTCAGATGATAGTCTTCGCTTTATGTTGATATTTGTTTAGGCACTATAATTCGTATTTATTCTATCTCAGGGATATAACTCATGATACAAAAATTTTCTCTAGATAAAAATTTCTAAAACTGATCTATATAAAAGTTATAAAAATATTCATAAAAGGTTTTTTTAAATTTTTTTT
This sequence comes from Stomorhina lunata, assembly GCA_933228675.1. Taxonomy (NCBI): domain Eukaryota; kingdom Metazoa; phylum Arthropoda; class Insecta; order Diptera; family Rhiniidae; genus Stomorhina; species Stomorhina lunata. Next base: position 93,625,366 of record OW121743.1, on the reverse strand, counting down.
AAAACGTTTTTCGGTACAAAAATTTTTCTACGCAAAAATTTTTAAATATAAAAAATTTGTTAATATAAAAATTTTTGATATACAGATTTAAATACAAAATATTTCAATATAAAAATTTTGTATACAAAATTTTTTGATTCTTTTTAATAAAAACTTTTCAATATAAATTTTTTTCTATAAAAAATTCTATAAATATATTTATATAGATTATTTTTCAATGTAAAATATTTTTCTTAAGAAAATTTTTTAGCAAAAATTTTTTCGTAATATTTTCGGATCTAAAAATTTTTCTAAACAAAATTTTTCTATACAAAATTTTTCTAAATAAAATTTTTCTATACAAAAATTTTATAATATACAATTTTTTTCGACATACAAATTTCAGTAGAAAAATTTTCAATATTATAATTTTTCTATAAAAAATTTTTAATATTTCTCTATAGAACAATATTTGATAAAAAATTTTGTTTAGAAAATTTTTCGAAATTTTTTCTATACAAAATTTTTCGATAAAACATTTTTCTATAGAAAGTTTTTTAATTAAAAATTGTTATTTGGTTTTCGAAATTTTTTTCTGTAAAAAAAAAAAATTAAAATAATTTTTTTTTTTAATAAATTTTATCAAAATAACATGACTTCTATTGAAAATTTTTATATTTGATAGAAAATTTTTCACAATTCTTTTCTATAGAAATTTTTTTGTTAATTTTTTTTTTTTTATAGAAAATTTTTCTATAGAAAATTTTTCGATAAAAAATTTTTCTATACAAAATTTTTCGACAATAATATTTTCAATACAAAATTTTTCGATAAGAAATTTTTCTATAGAAAATTTTTCGATAAAAAATTTTTCTATAGAAAGTTTTTCAATAAAAAGTTTTTCTATAAAAAACTTTTGAATAATAATTTTCTCTACAGACAATTTTTTTTATAACAAAATTTCTATCGAAAATTTTTCAAAAAAAAAAAAAAAAATTATATAAAATTTTTCAATAATAAATTTTTCTACAGATAAAGAAATAAAATTTTTTTTTAGAAAATTCTTTAATATTCAAGTTTTATTTAAGAAAATGTTTTGATTAATTTTTTTCCTTAACTAAATTAATCAATACATTTTTTTTTCTATATACAAATTTTTCAAAAAAAAAAAAAAAACATTTTTAATTAAACATTTTTCTTAAGAAAATTTTTCGATATTAAAATTTGTATTTCTTTAGAAAATTTTGTAAGTAGTAAAATTTTTCGATATTTAAATCTCAATGGAAAATTTTTTAATATGTATAAAAATTATTCAATATACAAATTTTTAGCTTTAAAATTGTTTGGTATTTTTGTAAAACTAATTTTGCAATATTTTTAATTTAGGTCTTTTTGTTGTTTTAAATCTCAATTGCAAATTTTTTAATATTAAAATTGTTCTATAAAATTTATAAATATTTTCATAGACCAACTTTCCGTGAAAAATTTGTTCTTAAAAAAATTTTTCTTTGTGAAAATTTTTTTAATATTAAATTTTTTTCTTAAATAAATTTTTGGATATAAAAGCAGACATTTTTTTATATAAATGTTTTAATTTTTCTAGAGAAAATTTTTTAATATTAAAACTTTTCGATATTAAAATCTCAATAGAAAATTTGTTTAAATAAAAATTTTTCGCTTCAAAACTATTTGATATAAAATCTTTTCAACACAGGTCATTTTCGTGCTTCAAATCTCTATAGAAAATTTTTAAAATAAAAATTTTTTGATATAAAAATTTTATATATAACAATATTCGATTATAATTTTTTGTTAAATAAATTTTTTGGTATTAAAATTTTTCCTTAGGAAGAATTTTTTATATAGAAATTTTGCTATGCTACATTTTTTGATACTGACATTTTTTTTAGACATAGGTTTAAATTTTTCAAACTTTCTTTACAAAATTTTTCTGTCCAAACATTTTTTGGCAGAAAGTTTTCGTTGAAAGTTTTTTCTCAGAAAATTTCTTGTTACAACAAAAAAAAAAAAGGATTTTATAAAAATATTTTTCTATATAACAATATTCGATGAAAAAAAAAATTGTAAAGTAAATTTTTGATATTTTAATTATTCCCTTAGAAAATTTTATAAAATAAAAATTTGACTATGCTAAATTTATTGATACAGAAATTTTTCTATACGAAATTTTTGGATATAAAAATTATTCAAAAAAGGTTTCTAGAAAATTTTACCATTGACAAATTTTTTATAGAAAATTTTTATATTTAATAATTTTTCGATATTCTAATCTCAAGAAATTCTTTTTGGATATACAAATTGTTTGTTTTAAAAGTTTTTTTGTATATAAAGTTTGTTTTTGTAAAACTAAATTTCCTATCGTTTTAATAGAGATCTTGTTGTTAGAAAAATAACGAAAATAATAAGCTTCTCAAAATAAACAAACAATTAACAAAAGAAAATTTAAATGTTAATAATATAAGTGGTCGATTCTAACAATAAAAAACATTCAGAAACAAAAGAAATCTTTAGCATCAAAAGAATGAATACAAAGCGAGTAAGAAAGTGCTATAGTCGGTCATGCCCAACCGTACGATACCCTTCACCACTAAGGTCAAAAGTGTTCTTTTTCATGTATAAAGACAAATATTTGCAAAATTTTGTCATTATACAAACATTTTCCCATGACTTATATATTTAAGCTGTTTCCGTCATTTGGACTTATATAAGAGCTAGGATCAAATATGGACCGATTATTTCGAAATTTGACAAATTGATTACAGTTTTTACAAAAATTATGTGCAAAAAATAAACTCAAAATTCTCATTATATTCAGATTTACTAGCGTTTTAGTGATAAGTGCGTTTTGACAGAAGAGTTTGTATGGGAGCTGTGGTCAATGTTGACCGATTTTAACGAAATTTGATACAGTGATTTTGGTTTACATAAGCAGTATTTGTTTAAAATTTCACGAAAAAGTATTGATATAAGGATCAATTTCGGGAAGTGGGCCCTATGGGAGGTACCATAAATAATGGACCGCTTTCGGCGAATTTTATTAGCCATGGTCCCACTATCAAAAAAATGATCTCTGCCAAATTTCATCAAATTATTCTAAAGACATGTACTTGATTACATGGTTTACATAGGGGTTCAGCCGTCCAGCCAGACGGACAGACGGACTGACATCTAAAACAAATATTTCTGTGTGTTACATACATCAGCACAAACTTGTAAAATACTTTTCACTTATGGTGGTGAAGGTTATAAAAATGTTGACATCAGTCAATTTGAATTGGTTGCAATTTCTTAAAAACCAAAAAATATTCCAATACTCGAAAACTTTGTTTCTTTGCAGGTCTCGTGTCCTCGTGCACTTTCGATAAACATATTGGGTCTCCTATATTCGATTAGAGAAACATGTTAAAAAACTTTGCCATATTTAGTAGGGTTTGCAGTTCGGTTTTAACCGAAACCGAAACCTCGGTTTTTTATGCCTCAAAACCGAAACCGAAAACCGTAGAAAAAACCACGGTTTTAGCTATTTATTTTTCAAAATTTTTTGTTGGTATTATTCAGAAATAACATTAGCTTATCATAAATTTGCACGTAATTTGTCTATTTAATGAAGCGGAAGAATGAAACAAGCAGAAGGTGTTTACAATGGACGAATGGACAGGTGTAAGGGGAAGACGGTATATGAACGTAAATATTCACGATTCTTATGGTAAATTTTATAACCTGGGCCGTATTTTAGGAACGTGTAATTTCAAGAAAACGCAAGGAACCATTTGACAAAGGCTAATGGAGTTTAATATTTCACTTACTATAGATGGAGCAGCAGCCAATATCAAATTTGTATCTGAAAATCAATTTTGAAGACGGCGACGTGGAACTTTGACTCATTAAAATCGATTGCCCATATACATTTGAACCTAGAGGCTGTAAGGAAAACTGTTCGGTATTTCAAAAATTCGTCAGTTCGTTATAATATTTTACAGACAAGCGTTAAAAAGCATCATAATCGTGAATTAAGTTTACTCTTAGATTTCTGCTTCTATTCACGCTAAAGGCGCTCTGCAATTTCTCCAAAAGAAACAAGACTTATTTAAGAAATCCCTCATATTTAAAAAACCTGAATTATTTTCCTGTATTTTAGTATTAAATTATAATATGTTTTAATGAATTTATCTAAATGTTCCTACAAATTTAAAATTTATCAAAAAAACCGAAAACCGAACCGAAACCGGCCGGTTTTGGGTGTTTTAAAACCGCGGTTTCTCATTTTTCACGGTTTTTTGCAAACCCTAATATTTAGGCTGTCGGTTAATATAGTAATGGAGTACGAGTTTCAGACCGATTGTTACAAACATCAGCATAAACACATTTCCTCACTATGGGTGGTGTAGAGTATAATATAAAATTAATACGTATTTAAATCACTTAAGTCAAACATACCCATTTTCCATAATGCGTAAAGCCGGTAGTTGTTATGGTGTAATAATGCCACTTAAAATAAAAGCATTTTCTCAAACTAAATAAATAGTTTCCATTTCAAATTTTTTTGCACGCAACACAAATTAAAAATAACAATTTTCATTTAATTTCTTATGTTTAACATTTTACTCATAAAAGCATGGGAATGATGTTAATAATGACACAATTATTTTATTTTTTTTATTGTTTATAAGGAAAGAACATGTTCGACTTGTGGTTAACTACAAGAATTAATTGGCATAAATTAATTTCTAAATTGCATGTTTTCAATATTTCACAGTTTAGGAACAACAAAATCTCTGCTACACTCAATGAACTTAAACGAATTGCATGTTTTTTTATAATAAATTGAAAATAATTTATAACAGACAAAAAAAAAAAAATAACACGATAACGCACTAAATTTTGCATAAATCGTAGCCAATTTAACTTGTTTTTCTTCGATTTCAAATTTTTTTCAAATTCGATTTTTTTTTGTTAAATTGACTTAATGCCCCCAAACATTCACTTTGTAAAAGATTTTGTTATAGAACACGCAAGATTATTAAATTTATTTTGTGTTAAATTTTCTATTAAATATTTATTTATAAATATTTCTTTTACTCTATTATTTTTAGTTATTTTTTATTTGATTTTCCACTTTGTTACAAAATGTTTGTTGAGTGTTTTGTGGTGTTACGTTTAAGGCTACCAGAAGCTACTAACTGATTTTGAGTGGAAAAATTATAGAGAATTTCTCTAGCCCCTTTTAATTATAATATATATGTATATAAATGTATAATATTAAATAATTTATAAACCTTAATGTCTACCTTTATTTGAGTACGTATTAAGTAGACTAGGCTAGTTTATAGTCGGGGAAATTAGATTATGGGCACTAATTCTAAAATTTTTAGTTTTCATTATATGTTTAGATTCACTTCCTGAGTCGATTTCAAATAATTTGATGTAATTTGGCAGTGGGAATATCGCTGTTGAAATTGGCCAAAACTTGTCCATTATTTCGTTTATCTCTCATAGGTCTTACTTCCCGAAATCGAATTTTGACCAGATATATCAGTATGATTTTATGAAATTTAAAGAATTAGTGATTATATAAACATAAATCACTGTGTCATGAAATCAATGCATTGATGAAATATGATAATAATATAACCAACAAAAATTTTCGATAAAAAAACTTTTTATACAAAATTAGTCTATAAATAAACTTGTCCAACAAAAACAAATTTTTTATAGAAAGTTTTTCGATACCAAATTTATTCAATAAATAAATTTTTCTACAAAAAAAAAAAAAAATACAATAATACTTCGATAAAAAAAATCTTCTTTTTTTCAATAAAAATTTTTCTATAGCAAATTTTTCGATAGAATATTTTTATACAGAAAATTTTTCAAAGTCAAATTTAAAAAAGTTACTATAGAAAACACTTCGATAAAAATTTTTTTATTTGTTTATAGAACATTTATCGATAACAAAAATTTCTATAGGGTTTTTTATACAAATATTTTTCGATAAAAAATGTTTCAATAGAAAATTCTATAGAAAATTTTTCTATAGAAAACTTTTCGATAGAAAATTTTTCTTTAGAGAATTTTTCTGTAGGAAATTTTTCTTTAGAAAATTTTTCTGTAGAAAATTTTTCTGTAGAAAATTTTGCTTTAGACAATTTTTCTATAGAATTTTTTTTGAAAATAAAATTTTTCTATAAAAATTTTTCAATAGAAAATTTTTCTTTAGAAAATTTTTCTGTAGGAAATTTTTCTGTTGAAAATTTTTCTGTAGAAAATTTTTCTTTAGAAACTTTTCTATAGAATTTTTCTATAGAAAATTTTTCAATAGAAAATTTTTCTTTAGAAAATTTTTTTTTAGAAAATTTTTCTTTAGTAAATTTTTCTTAAAAAAATTTTTCCTTAGAAAATTTTTCTAAAGAAAATTTTTCTTTAGAAAAATTTTCTATAGAAAATATTTCTATATAAAATTTTTTATTAAGAAAATTTTTCTATATAAAATTTTTCTTAACAAAAATTTTCTAAATAAAATTTTTCTTAAGAAAATTTTTTTATATAAAATTTTTCTATATAAAATTTTTCTTGAGAATATTTTTCTATAGAATTTTTTTTTTTAGAAAATTATTCTATATTTTTGTTTTTTTTTTAGAAAACTTTTCTATAGAAAATTTTTCTTAAGAAAATTTTTCTATATAATATTTTTGTATAGAAAATTTTTAGATGAAAAATGTTTCTATTGAAAATTTTTCTATAGAAAATTTTTGTATAAAAAATTTTCGATAGAAAATTTTTCGATAGAAATTTTTAGATAAAAAAATTTTTCTATTGAAAATTTTTCTATAGAAAATTTTTGTATAGAAAACTTTTCGACGGAAAATTTTTCTATAAAAAAATTTTTTATTGAAAATATTTCGATTAAAAATTTTCTATTGATAATATTTCGATTACAAATTTTCCGATACAAAATTTTTCTATAGAAAATTTTCTATAAAATATTATTCGATAAAAAATTTATCTATATTTTAATGACGAAAATTGTTCGATATAAAATTTCTATAAAAAATTTTTCTATAGAAAATTTTTAGATAAAAAAATGTTTGTATAGAAAATTTTTCGATAGAAAAATTTGTACAGAAAACTTTTCATTAGAATTTTTTTTGATACAAATTTTTTCTATAGAAAATTTTTCTATAAAAAATTGTTATGTTGAGATTTTCTACATAAAAATTTTGTATGTAAAAAATTTTAGATTGAAAATATTTCGATTAAAAATTTTTCAACAGAAAATTATTCGATAAAAAATTTTAATAACTAGAATTTTTCGATATATAATTTTTTGATAAAAATGTTTTCTTTAGAAAATGTTTCGATAAAAACTTTAAATGTAGAAATTTTCTACATAAAAATTTGTGATGGAAAAAATTTTAGATTGAAAATATTTCGATTAAAAATTTTCCGATAAAAATTTTTATATAGAAAATTATTCGATACAAAATTTTAATAACTAAAATTTTTCTTAAGAAAATTTTTCTATATAAAATTTTTGTATAGAAATTTTTAGATAAAATATTTTTCTATAGACATTTTTTGTATAGACAATTTTTCGATAGAAAATTTTTGTATAGAAAACTTTTCGATAGAATTTTTCTATAAAAAATTTTTCGATAGAAAATTTTTCTATACAAAATTTTTTAAACAATAAATTTTTTCGACAAAAATTTGTTTATACTAAATTTTTTGATAAAAGTATCTATAGAAAATATTTCGATAAAAGAATTTCTATCAAAAATATTTTGATAAAAACGATTCTATTAAAAAATATTTTTGTACACAATTTTTGGATTAAAAATTTTTCTATAGAAAATTTTTTGATTAAAAAATATAGAATATTTCGATGAAAAACATTCCTTTAAAAAAAATTTTAAATAAATTTTGTCGGTAAAGCTTGTCTTTTACAGCAAATTTTTGGATAAAAAATATTTCTATAAAAAATTTTTCCATAACAAATTTTTAGATTAACAAATTTTTTTATACAAAACTGTTCGATACAAAATTTTTTTCTGTAGAAAATATTTCGATAAAAAATACGCCTCCGATACAATTGCTTTTAATAAAAGCCACTTAAACGCATCAAAATTCACAAAAACGTTTCTTTGTTTTAAGATAATATTAATTTTACATAATGTCTGTATAAGATGTAATTAAATTGCTAAATTTCGAGAAAAGCGGTCCACATTGACCCTAGTTCCTATATAAGGGCCCAATAATGGAAATGGCTTAAATACAAATTGGGTGTTTTCACTTTATTGTTAATAAAATCACTATTTATTTATGTTTTTTTAGTAAATTAGGCTTATTTTATTTGGAATATTCACAGTTTTAAAATGATGTGATAAAAAATTTGAGTATGGCCTAACCGATTATCGAAACGCGTTAAGGAACTGGTTGTTTTCACAAAAAATTGTTGGTTAAAAAAAAAAATGAAAAATGTGGTAATTACAATAATAAATAAGTGTAATAAAATGGGATTCTAGTACAATACATTTATGTAAAACTGCAAATTTTAGATTGTGAAAGTGTTTTAAAAATATCTTTAACTTACAATTGGCCATAAACATAGTCCGATATTTTGCAGAAAAAGCTTACCTAAAAGAAAAAAGACAGTAAAGAAATGATTATGTTTTTATTTAAATGTTTAAAAGAATATTTTTAAAAATTCTTAAATATATGCCCTTTGTCAAATGTCGCTGACTATTAAGAGAATTAAATTCCTCAGGTTTTTTCCTACATGTAGATATATTTGTAAATATTCTTAAAGTTTTTTTGTTTATGATACTGGTAATTATTTTATTACTATTTTGTTTTTGCCTTTATTTTGTTTCTGATTTTAAATTGTATAGAACCAAGCAAATAAAACAATAAAAACACTCAGGGAAATATTTATAAATTTTTGCTAATATTTTTTTGTATTATCATATACGTTAAGGCACGTATTAGGGAGAGTCCAAGTGAATGGAAATATTTTTGTAACAATTAAAATTTTTCTATAAAAAATTTTTTTCATTTAAAATTTTTTCTTTTGAAATTATTTTGATAATAGAAATATTTTATAAAAAATTGTTCAATAAACATTTATTTTATACTAAATTTTCGATAAAAAAAGTTTTTTTTTGTTTAAATTAAAAAAAAAAAAAATTATAGAAAATTTTTCTATAAAAAAATTTCGATTAAAACATGTTCTATAAAAAATACAAAAGCTTTTGAGAGAAAATATTAAGATAAAAACCTTTTTATAAGAAAAAACAAAAAAACAAGAAAAATTTCGAAATATTTTTTATAGAAACATTTTTTTATAGAAAAATTTTGTATAAACAATTTTTTATCGAAAAATTTTGTAAAAAATAAAAAAAAATTATTGAAAAATTTTAAAGAATAATTTTTTGTCGAAAATTTTTCTAAAGAAAAATTTGTTTATCGAAAAATTTCCTTTAGAAAAATTTTCAAAAATAATATTTTTTAATGAAAAATTTTTTAAAAATATTTCTTAGATGAATTTTTATAGAAAATATGTACTTAGAAAAAAAAATTTTTCTATTGAAAATATTTAGATTAAAAAACGTTATTAAAAGTATTAAAAGAAATATTTTTAAAAAATTTTTTAACAAAAAATTTTTTTAAGACCATTTTTCTTTAAGAAATTTTTTGATAAAAAATTTTCTTATACTAAATTTTTCGATTAAAAAAGGGTTTCTAAAGACTTTTCTTAAAAAAATATTTCGATAAAAAATGTTTCTATTAAAAAACAACTTTAAAAGAAAATTTTCGTTAAAACAATTTTTTTTATACAAAATGTTTCGATAAAAAATTTCTTCTTGAAAAATTTGATATCAAACATTTTTTTTTCATAAAAATTTGATATCGAAAATTTTTTTTATAAAATTTTGATATCGAAATTTTTTAATAGAATTTTGATATCAAAACTTTTTCTTTAAAAATTTGCTATCGAGAATTGTCTCTATAAAAATTAGTATTAAAAATTGTATCTATAAAAATTTGATATCGAAAATGTTTCTATACAAATTTGATATCTAAAATTTCTGAAAATTAGTCATAAATGAAAATATAAAACAGAAATTTAATTTTCCCTAAAAATGGAAACTTGTGAAAAAAATTTTAGAAAAAATACTGTCAATAAAATTTGGGGAAAAAATTTCCTTTGGACCATGCTAATGTTTATATATACAAATACACTTATATCTTTCATATTTTCTTAATTATTTCGAAGATAAACTTAATAATTTAATGAAAACGTGATAAGAAAATTAGTAAAAAAATAAAATAACAATAATTTTAAGTAAATAGTTGGGACTATAAGTGGCTGTTGAGTGGGTGTCTAAAATTATTGAATGATTAGCCATTAAGAACTTAAAAGTGTATCAGAAAATTCGTTCTTACTTTTGATGTACTTGAAATATGATCACAAAATTATTTTAAAGTAGCGAAAAATGGTCTTTAATTAAAATTAATTGCCAGGTACTTAAGACAATGATTTTATTTTAATGCAATTAAAAAAATTTACACAATTGTAAGATCTTTATCATAACGAATTTTTAAGTCTTAGAAATTTGTGTAATCATCACGGCATACATTCTGTGAATATTTTATTCCTAAAATGTTTTTCCCCTTATTATAATTATCTCTAATTATAATGAAACATTTGTTTAATTCCAAATGAAACCCACAATAATCTAAAATTGAAATGCAAATCTTTGTTTTAAATGTTTCCCTAATTATCTCAAATATTTAAGTTAGCTTTAGAAATCTTCTCACAATTAAACATTTTGCTTATAATAATGTAAACAAACTTATATATATATTAATATATATTTCGTTAAGAATTTTCTATAAAAAATTTTTCGTTAAGAATTTTCAATAGAAAATTTTTCGTTAAGAATTTTCTATAGAAAATTTTTCGTTAAGAATTTTCTATAGAAAATTTTTCGTTAAGAATTTTCTATAGAAAATTTTTCGTTAAGAATTTTCTATAGAAAATTTTTCGTTAAGAATTTTCTATAGAAAATTTTTCGTTAAGAATTTTCTATAGAAAATTTTTCTTTAAGAATTTTCTATAGAAAATTTTTCGTTAAGAATTTTCTATAGAAAATTTTTCGTTAAGAATTTTCTATAGAAAATTTTTCGTTAAGAATTTTCTATAGAAAATTTTTCGTTAAGAATTTTCTATAGAAAATTTTTCGTTAAGAATTTTCTATAGAAAATTTTTCGTTAAGAATTTTCTATAGAAAATTTTTCGTTAAGAATTTTCTAAAGAAAATTTTTCGTTAAGAATTTTCTATAGAAAATTTTTCGTTAAGAATTTTCTATAGAAAATTTTTCGTTAAGAATTTTCTATAGAAAATTTTTCGTTAAGAATTTTCTATAGAAAATTTTTCGTTAAGAATTTTCTATAGAAAATTTTTCGTTAAGAATTTTCTATAGAAAATTTTTCGTTAAGAATTTTCTATAGAAAATTTTTCGTTAAGAATTTTCTGTAGAAAATTTTTCGTTAAGAATTTTCTATAGAAAATTTTTTGTTAAGAATTTTCGATAGAAAATTTTTCGTTAAGAATTTTCGATAGAAAATTTTTCGTTAAGAATTTTCGAAAGAAAATTTTTCGTTAAGAATTTTCGATAGAAAATTTTTCGTTAAGAATTTTCTATAGACAATTTTTCGTTAAGAATTTTCTATAGACAATTTTTCGTTAAGAATTTTCTATAGACAATTTTTCGTTAAGAATTTTCTATAGACAATTTTTCGTTAAGAATTTTCTACAGAAAATTTTTCGTTAAGAATTTACTAAAGAACATTTTTCGTTAAGAATTTTCTATAGAAAATTTGTCGTTAAGAATTTTCTATAGAAAATTTTTCGTTAAGAATTTTCTATAGAAAATTTTTCGTTAAGAATTTTCTATAGAAAATTTTTCGTTAAGAATTTTCTATAGAAAATTTTTCGTTAAGAATTTTCTATAGAAAATTTTTCGTTAAGAATTTTCTATAGAAAATTTTTCGTTAAGAATTTTCTATAAAAAATTTTTCGTTAAGAATTTTTTATAGAAAATTTGTCGTTAAGAATTTTCTATAGAAAATTTGTCGTTAAGAATTTTATATAGAAAATTTGTCGTTAAGAATTTTTTTGCTATAGAGAAGTTTTCTTAAGAAGAATAAATAAAATTCGTACCAAGTGGGTTTGCGATAGTACCATAGAGGCTTTAAAAGGTACCAACGAAGGTAGAATTTTACCACGATTTCCATTCCTGATATGTATACAAAAATAAAGAATTAAATGCAAAAATAATTATTTGTTCTTTAAGCGGAGGGAGACAGAGATAAAGAGACAGAAAATATTTATATGTCAGGTAAACAATTATATATTTGTAAAGCCATCTGTCTGTGTTTGTTCACGTATGAGAATTAAACTTGTAAATTATCGCCTCGGGAAATCTCAGACAAAAACGCTGTGTCATAATTGTGGTTTAAAAGAAAAACAAAACCTAAAAAAATGTATAATAACCCAAAAGAAGATAAAGATCAAATATTTTGGAGATATAATATTTAAAAATAGCATTAATAAATTCGATGTTTTGTTAAACAATGAGAATCTGTAAAAACTGCTATGATAAAAATATGAAATTTCCTCCTCAACCCTTATTTATTGGCGCTTAACTTAGGAAGCAAACACTTTATAAATTTTTTCTTATCAAAATATCAAGTAAATAAATAGACTTATTTGTAGTTTCCCTTCAATCGATTTCAAGTTAATTTCCTTTTTAAATTAATTTCCTATGATTTCTTATACTCAAGTGTAAATAGATTAAAATCGATCAAATAAAATTTCCGAAAGTAGAAAAATAAAAAAATAGATAAAATAGAGAAAATAAACCAATAGCATTTGAAAGATAATGCGAAATTCAATAATAAATAAAAAGACCGCAAAATCAAAATTAATTTAAATTGAGTTATAAGATATTGGGATAAGGTATACGAAAAATAAGAAATATAAATATTTTTATTTAATAGCTGGGAAGTAGATTTTTTTATATAAAAATTAATCTTTGTAAGAAATAAAATTTTTGAACAAAAGGTTAACCCCTGAAAAAAATAGAAAATTCTTAACGAAAACTTTTCTATAGAAAATTCTTAACGAAAACTTTTCTATAGAAAATTCTTAACGAAAACCTTTCTATAGAAAATTCTTAACGAATAACTTTCTATAGAAAATTTTTAATGAAAACTTTTCTATAGAAAATTCTTAACGAAAAATTTTCTATAGAAAATTCTTAACGAAAAATTTTCTATAGAAAATTCTTAACGAAAAATTTTCTATAGAAAATTCTTAACGAAAAATTTTCTATAGAAAATACTTAACGAAAAATTTTCTATAGAAAATTCTTAACGCAAAATTTTCTATAGAAAATTCTTAACGCAAAATTTTCTATAGAAAATTCTTAACGAAAAATTTTCTATAGAAAATTCTTAACGGAAAATTTTCTATAGAAAATTCTTAACGAAAAATTTTCTATAGAAAATTCTTTACGAAAAATTTTCTATAGAAAATTCTTAACGAAAAATTTTCTATAGAAAATTCTCAACGAAAAATTTTCTATAGAAAATTCTTAACGAAAAATTTTCTATAGAAAATTCTTAAAGAAAAATTTTCGATAGAAAATTCTTAACGAAAAATTTTCGATAGAAAATTCTTAACGAAAAATTTTCTATAGAAAATTCTTAACGAAAAATTTTCTATAGAAAATTCTTAACGAAAAATTTTCTATAGAAAATTCTTAACGAAAAATTTTCTATAGAAAATTCTTAACGAAAAATTTTCTATAGAAAATTCTTAACGAAAAATTTTCTATAGAAAATTCTTAACGAAAAATTTTCTATAGAAAATTCTTAACGAAAAGTTTTCTATAGAAAATTCTTAACGAAAAATTTTCTATAGAAAATTCTTAACGAAAAATTTTCTATAGAAAATTCTTAACGAAAAATTTTCTATAGAAAATTGTTAATGAAAAATGTTCTATAGAAAATTCTTAACTAAAAATTTTCTTTAGAAAGTTGTTAATGAAAAATTTTTTATAAAAATTTCATAACGAACAATTTTCTATAGATAATTCTTTACGAAAAGTTTTCTATAGATAATTCTTTACGAAACATTTTCTATAGAAAATTCTTAACCAAAAATTTTCTATAGAAAATTCTTAACCAAAAATTTTCTATAGAAAATTCTTAACGAAAAATTTTCTATTGAAAATTCTTAACGAAAAATTTTCTATTGAAAATTCTTAACGAAAAATTTTCTATTGAAAATTCTTAACGAAAAATTTTATATTAAAAATTCTTAACGAAAAATTTTCCATAGAAAATTCTTAACGAAAAATTTTCCATAGAAAATTCTTAACGAAAAATTTTCTATAGAAAATTCTTAACGAAAACTTTTCTATAGAAAATTCTTAACGAACAATTTCTATAGAAAATTCTAAACGAAAAATTTTCTATAGAAAATTCTAAACGAAAAATTTTCTATAGAAAATTCTAAACGAAAAATTTTCTATAGAAAATTCTAAACGAAAAATTTTCTATAGAAAATTCTTAACGAAAAATTTTCTATAGAAAATTCTTAGCAAAAAATTTTCTATAGAAAATTCTTAACGAAAAATTTTCTATAGAAAATTCTTAACGAAAAATTTTCTATAGAAAATTCTTAACGAAAAATTTTCTATAGAAAATTCTTAACGAAAAATTTTCTATAGAAAATTCTTAACGAAAAATTTTCTATAGAAAATTCTTTACGAAAAATTTTCTATAGAAAATTCTTAACGAAAAATTTTCTATAGAAAATTCTTAACGAAAAATTTTCTATAGAAAATTCTTAACGAAAAATTTTCTATAGAAAATTCTTAACGAAAAATTTTCTATAGAAAATTCTAAACGAAAAATTTTCTATAGAAAATTCTTAACGAAAAATTTTCTATAGAAAATTCTTAACGAAAAATTTTCTATAGAAAATTCTTAACGAAAAATTTTCTATAGATAATTCTTTACGAAAAGTTTTCTATAGATAATTCTTTACGAAACATTTTCTATAGAAAATTCTTAACCAAAAATTTTCTATAGAAAATTCTTAACCAAAAATTTTCTATAGAAAATTCTTAACGAAAAATTTTCTATTGAAAATTCTTAACGAAAAATTTTCTATTGAAAATTCTTAACGAAAAATTTTCCATAGAAAATTCTTAACGAAAAATTTTCTATAAAAAATTCTTAACGTAAACTTTTCTATAGAAAATTCTTAACGAACAATTTCTATAGAAAATTCTTAACGAACAATTTCTATAGAAAATTCTTAACGAACAATTTCTATAGAAAATTCTTAACGAACAATTTCTATAGAAAATTCTAAACGAAAAATTTTCTATAGAAAATTCTAAACGAAAAATTTTCTACAGAAAATTCTAAACGAAAAATTTTCTATAGAAAATTCTTAACGAAAAATTTTCTATAGAAAATTCTTAGCAAAAAATTTTCTATAGAAAATTCTTAACGAAAAATTTTCTATAGAAAATTCTTAACGAAAAATTTTCTATAGAAAATTCTTAACGAAAAATTTTCTATAGAAAATTCTTAACGAAAAATTTTCTATAGAAAATTCTTAACGAAAAATTTTCTATAGAAAATTCTTAACGAAAAATTTTCTATAGAAAATTCTAAACGAAAAATTTTCTATAGAAAATTCTTAACGAAAAATTTTCTATAGAAAATTCTTAACGAAAAATTTTCTATAGAAAATTCTTAACGAAAAATTTTCTATAGAAAATTCTTAACGAAAAATTTTCTATAGAAAATTCTTAACGAAAAATTTTCTATAGAAAATTCTAAACGAAAAATTTTCTATAGAAAATTCTTAACGAAAAATTTTCTATAGAAAATTCTTAACGAAAAATTTTCTATAGAAAATTCTTAACGAAAAATTTTCTATAGAAAATTCTTAACGAAAAATTTTCTATAGAAAATTCTTAACGAAAAATTTTCTATAGAAAATTCTTAACGAAAAATTTTCTATAGAAAATTCTTAACGAAAAATTTTCTATAGAAAATTCTTAACGAAAAATTTTCTATAGAAAATTCTTAACGCAAAATTTTCTATAGAAAATTCTTAACGATAAATTTTCTATAGAAAATTCTTAACGAAACATTTTCTATAAAAAATTCTTAACGAAAAATTTTCTATAGAAAATTCTTAACGAAAAATTTTCTATAGAAAATTCTTAACGAAAAATTTTCTATAGAAAATTCTTAACGAAAAATTTTCTATAGAAAATTCTTAAGGAAAAATCTTCTATAGAAAATTCTTAACGAAAAATTTTCTATAGAAAATTCTTAACGAAAAATTTTCGATAGAAAATTCTTAACGAAAAATTTTCTATAGAAAATTCTTAACGAAACATGTTCTATAGAAAATTCTTAACGAAAAATTTTCTATAGAAAATTCTTAACGAAAAATTTTCTATAGAAAATTCTTAACGAAAAATTTTCTATAGAAAATTCTCAACGAACAATTTCTATAGAAAATTCTAAACGAAAAATTTTCTATAGAAAATTCTAAACGAAAAATTTTCTATAGAAAATTCTTAACGAAAAATTTTCTATAGAAAATTTTTTAACAAAAAATTTTCTATAGAAAATTCTTAGCAAACAATTTTCTATAGAAAATTCTTACCGAAAAATTTTCTATAGAAAGTTCTTAACGAAAAATTTTTTATAAAAAATTCTTTACGAAAAATTTTCTATAGAAAATTGTTAATGAAAAATGTTCTATAGAAAATTCTTAACGAAAAATTTTCTTTAGAAAGTTGTTAATGAAAAATTTCTTATAAAAATTTCATAACGAATGATTTTCTAATATAATATATAATAATTCTTTACGAAAAATTTTCTATAGATAATTCTTTACGAAACATTTTCTATAGAAAATTCTTAACGAAAACTTTTCAATAGAAAATTTTTAACGAAAAATTTTCTATAGAAAATTTTTGACGAAAAATTTTCTATAGAAAATTCTTCTATAAAAATTTTCTATAGAAAATTCTTAATGAACAATTTTCTATAGAAAATTCTAAGCGAAAAATTTTCTATAAAAAAATTTTTAACGAAAAATTTTCTATAGAAAATTCTTAACGAAAAATTTTCTATAGAAAATTCTTAACGAAAAATTTTCTATAGAAAATTCTTAAGGAAAAATCTTCTATAGAAAATTCTTAACGAAAAATTTTCTATAGAAAATTCTTAACGAAAAATTTTCGATAGAAAATTCTTAACGAAAAATTTTCTATAGAAAATTCTTAACGAAACATGTTCTATAGAAAATTCTTAACGAAAAATTTTCTATAGAAAATTCTTAACGAAAAATTTTCTATAGAAAATTCTTAACGAAAAATTTTCTATAGAAAATTCTCAACGAACAATTTCTATAGAAAATTCTAAACGAAAAATTTTCTATAGAAAATTCTAAACGAAAAATTTTCTATAGAAAATTCTTAACGAAAAATTTTCTATAGAAAATTTTTTAACAAAAAATTTTCTATAGAAAATTCTTAGCAAACAATTTTCTATAGAAAATTCTTACCGAAAAATTTTCTATAGAAAGTTCTTAACGAAAAATTTTTTATAAAAAATTCTTTACGAAAAATTTTCTATAGAAAATTGTTAATGAAAAATGTTCTATAGAAAATTCTTAACGAAAAATTTTCTTTAGAAAGTTGTTAATGAAAAATTTCTTATAAAAATTTCATAACGAATGATTTTCTAATATAATATATAATAATTCTTTACGAAAAATTTTCTATAGATAATTCTTTACGAAACATTTTCTATAGAAAATTCTTAACGAAAACTTTTCAATAGAAAATTTTTAACGAAAAATTTTCTATAGAAAATTTTTGACGAAAAATTTTCTATAGAAAATTCTTCTATAAAAATTTTCTATAGAAAATTCTTAATGAACAATTTTCTATAGAAAATTCTAAGCGAAAAATTTTCTATAAAAAAATTTTTAACGAAAAATTTTCTATAGAAAATTGTTACCAAAAAATTTTCTATAGAAAGTTCTTAACGAAAAATTTTTTATAAAAAAATCTTTACGAAAAATTTTCTATAGAAAATTCTTAATGAAAAATGTTCTATAGAAAATTCTTAACGAAAAATTTTCTTAAGAAAATTCTTAACGAAAAATTTTATTCTTTAGAAAGTTGTTAATGAAACATTTTTTATAAAAAATTTTTAACGAACAAGTTTCTATAGATTATTCTTTACAAAAAATTTTCTATAGATTATTCTTTACGAAAAATTTTCAATAGAAAATTTTTAACGAAATATTTTCTGTAGAAAATTTTTGACGAAAAATTTTCTATAGAAAATTCTTGACGAAGGAGATAATCTTCAGTTGAAGAGAGGGAATTTTCTATCATTGCAGCGAAATAGTATATTCAAATTAAAACTCACATGATTTTTAAAACGTTGCATACTTTTAGGATGCACTTAGGAAAAAGTGTTGCTATCAATTTAATTAGGTTTAAAAGAATATTTTATAAGTAATTTTATTGCTGATTAAAATTTTAATTTTCCAACATTATTTTAACTCATTTTTAAAAACTAACAAACATGCAATATTTGTTATATATTAAAATGTTTAAAAAAATATTTTCTAGTCTCCTTAAAGTATTAGAAATTTTAATAATTTCGATACGAATTTTAGTAATTAGGCCCTCAACTAAAGTAAATTTCAATTGTTACCAGAATTTATTGAATGTAACTTAGGATACTTTCCCTTTCCACACTTTCAATGTCTACGTATTAGACTTACTTTTTACAATGGAACTCCCGTTCTACTTCAAAAAATTTTATTAGAAATCAAAACAAACAACAATAATCTTTATTAACACAATTGTGGGGTACTTAAGTAACAAAATTATTTTTGTTTAGATTTTCCAATAGATTTATTGCTGGGAACCAAATTCAATTTATTTTCCTTTTTTTCGATAAATGAAAGAAAATTCCGAAAAAAGAAGAAAATATGAAAACCACTTAGAAATGAAAGACAAGTCAAGCATAATAATATTATCCCTAAAATGAAAATATGATTTAAGTTGAATGACTATAATTTAATACAAATCACATTAAAGTTTTTTAGATATTGAAACCTTTTATTAAGAATAAAATAAAAAATTTTGTATATATTATTTTTCTTTGTTAGCGCAAACTGGAACTAATTTAATCAAAATTTTTGTTCGTTTTGATTTCATTATGTGAAAATTATAATTAGTTATCTTTTTTTTGGTGATTTGAAGAAGCTTAAGTTTCAAATTAAAAATTTTGTTTCTTTGTACCATGGGCCAGTGGTAAATATTGGCGTTTGTTTTGCTTGTCACTCATTGTTTTGCTTTAGACCAAGTATCAGCAGCAGAAGCCGCTATCTGTCATTGTTATCGCTCTGTCAACGTTTTTTCTGCTGTTGAAAGCTATTAAATTATACTTAAATATTTGTTGAATGTCTTAGCAGTTTCTGCTGACTTATGAAATTTGTCGTAATAATTTAAATACTTCTTATCTTATCGCTAATTTTGTGTATTTGGCATTTGAAATGTACGTGGGGAAATATGTGTGTTTTTATATTAAAACTTTTTTTACTTTTAGGAATTTAAATGAAACTAAATTAAATAATTTCAAGAAATTGTTAAAAACTTAAAATTTTTTCTATAGAAAATTCTTAACGAAAAATTATCTATAGAAAATTCTTAACGAAAAACTTTCCATAGAAAATACTTAACGAAAAACTTTCTATAGAAAATTCTTAACGAAAAATTTTCTATAGAAAATTCTTAAAGAAAAATTTTCTATAGAAAACTCTTAACGAAAAATTTTCTATAGGAAATTCTAAACGAAGAATTTTCTATAGAAAATACTTAACGAAAACTTTTCTATAGAAAATTCTTAACGAAAACTTTTCTATAGAAAATTCTTAACGAAAACTTTTCTATAGAAAATTCTTAACGAAAACTTTTCTATAGAAAATTCTTAACGAAGAAGTTTATATAGAAAATTCTCAACGAAAAATTTTCTATAGAAAATTCTTAACGAAAAATTTTCTATAGAAAATTCTTAACAAAAAATTTTCTATAAAAAATACTTAATCCAGTAAATTTTCTATAGAAAATTCCTAACAGAACAAATTTGCTATTGAAAATTCTTAACGAAAAATTTTTTATAGAAAATTGTTAATAAATTTTCTAAATAAGTTTTCTATAGAAAATCCTAAGTTTAAAAAATTTTCTATAGAAATTTCTTAACCCAAAAAGTATTCTTTAAACACTAAAAATGTTCTATAGAAATTCTCAAAACAAAAATTTTGTATGGAAAATTCTTATCCCGAAAATAGAAAACTTATAACCCAAAAAATTTCTATAGAAAATTCTTAACCCGAAAAAATTTTTATAGAAAATTCTTCGCCCGAAAAATTTTCTAAAGAAAATTCGAAAACCAAAAAGTTTTCTATGGAAATTCTATAAAAAAAATTTAAAAAAATTTCCAAAAAATTTTTCTACAGAAATTTCTTAACCCAAAAATTTTCTTATCTCAAAAAAATTTAATTATAAAAAATTATTATCCCAAAAAATTTTCTTTAGAAATTTCTTATCCGAAAAAAATTATCTTTAGAAAATTCTCAACCTAAATGATTTTCTATAGAAAATTCTCAACCCAAAAAATTTTCTATAGTAAATTCGTAACCCAAAAATTTCTGTAAAAATTCTTAACCCAAAAAATTGTCTGTACAAAATTCTTAATCAAAAATTTTTAATAGAAAATTATGAACGAAATAGTTTTCTGTAGAAAATTCTTAAACCTTTTGGTTTACTATAACTTTTCTATAGAAAATTCTTAACCAAAAAAAAAAAAAATTATTAAAAAATGATGAACCAAAAAATTTTAGTAGAAAATTATGAATCTAAAAATGTTTTATAAAAAATTTTTAACCTAACGAAATTCTTATCCAAAAATTGTTCTATAGAAAATTCTTTACCCGAAAAAATTTTCTATAGACAATTTGTAACCCAAAAAATTTTCTATAGAAAAGTCTTAAAGCAAGAAATTTTCTACAGAATATTCTTCGAAGAAAAATTTTTAAAGAAAATTCTTAACCCAACAAAAATTCTCCACATAAAAAATTTTATACCGAACAATTTTGTATTAAAAATTCTAAACGATAAAATTTTTAAGAAGATTTTTTTACAAAATATTGCTAAATTGTATTTTCATATTAAAACTTTTGTTAATTAAGAAATGTTATTTCTATTAATTATTTCAAAAATTTTTCTTTAACAAAACTTTATAGACAGAACAAATTATTAAACAACAAAAAAATGTGTTGCATACTTTAAGGCAAGAACGCCTTAAATTATAGCGAATAAAATAAATTTTTAATAAATTGTGTATAATTAATGTTATGGTTACTCGAAAAAATTTGCATAAGTTTTTTTTTTCCTTTTTTTGTATAGAAACAATGTTTTCTTATACTTATGGCGATACTTTAATCTAAAAACAGTGACCTAAATATTTACATTATGAGTAGAGTAACGATTGAAGAAAGACTATAATGTCGGTTATGAGGTATTCAAGGAAATGTAGAATTTGTACAGGTTTACATTTATACATAAGGATATATTTACTTAACAATGTTTGCCTTGCGAACGTATCTAAGTAAGGAAATTCCAACCAGATTATTATTGAAGACAATCAACAACCAACTCGACATGTTTTGTCCTGAGAAAGAAAAAGCAGATACGAAGGAGATTTTAAAAGGTTTTTGAATCATACATAAAGAAATGATGAAAAATTTGTTAACTTGAAAACACAGGTATTAACAAAATTTATTAATAAGGAAGTATCAAAATACTTTATGGATTAATTTGTTCAAATTGATGGCTTTAGAAGTAATTTGGTTGGCTTTTATATGGGGGTATTAGAATATATTGATTTCTTTGATTTTCTTTAAAGAACATTCTAGATAAATAATTTACTTGAATATTTCTAAATTATATACAATTTTTAAAGCTAACGATTCATTTGGTTGACTGGCTGGTTGGTAGTTTAAATGCTTGGCTTAATAAACAATCAACCCAACCTACGACAATCCAACACAACCACTAAAACAAGTACTTCCGTTTCCTCTGCTACTGGCACACACAAATACACAAAACTCGTAGTAAAGTAATCTGATATTCATAAGTATGTAAACGACTATTTCTACAATACATTTATGTGGTAAATATGTATGTATGTAAACATATTTGAATGTCATAGCTAAACATTAGACTTATATATTGTTCTACTGGCGTCATTTGCCAAGTTGACAATGACACTGAGGAGCTGTTTGCTTTATTTTATTTTACATTTTATTTCTTCTTCTACTCATTTCTGTTTCTGCTTAATTTTTTTTTATAAAATATATCTTAGACAAACGTATTTTCTTATCTATTAAAAATAAAACACTCATTCATACATATTTAGTTCTATATTTAATTTCCATATTGTTGCTCATTTTCAACAGTCGGATGATTAAAAAATTCCTTTCGCTTGGAATCCCTACAGCCTTTTCGTAAAAGAAAAAGATTTGCTTCCTTATTTCCCTCTAGTTTCATGAGATTATCTTGTGAATATTCTGGTTGTCACTACTTAAGAAATTCTTTAGTTTTCTTCCACTTTTTTTCTTCTACCAACATTTTTGCATAATCTTTTTTTAACATTTATTTTATAAATTTTTTTACGCTTTTTGTTTTACTTATTTATTTAAATAAGTAGATTTATTTAAATAATTTCTTTTGTTTTATAAAATGTCTGTTGCAGCAATAAAATATCAAAGACTTGTATTCTTTTGTTTTGTGATAAAATATCTTTGGTTTTTTTAAGCTTCAATTTCTATTTTGAGTGGTTTTATCAAATTTTTATATCCAATTGTTTGGTTTTTTGTTTTAGTTACTTAATATTTAAGCATGTAAATTTGTTGCTTAAACCTAAAACGAAATATCAAATTCTTTCAAAATCCCAGGGGTTATCATGTGAAAAATTAAGACTCTTTAATACTTTGAATGTTTTTAAACAAGTACCTTGAAAAGTGAGTCAGTTAATCTAAGGACTTGCAAAAATTGTTGAAAAGTGTAATCAGTGTAAGTCAGCAGCTGATTGAAAAAGGAGAATGATAAAAATTAGTTTATTAAAATTCTAGTATATTAAAATTCTTGCACTGAATAAAAAATAGTCTTTAGAAAATTATTGACATTTTTTTTTTATCGAAAATAAGTCTCGCTTAATTTTCTATATAATTTTTTGTTTAATTAATTTTTTTATGTAGACTTTTTTATAAATGGAAAATTAAAGGAAAATTTAAGCTGCAGAAATTATTTTTTCCTAAGGCAAGAAAAATTGAAATAACTTTTTTAAAACTTCAAAAAACTAAAAATTGAGACCAATTGCAATAGTTCACAAAATTCAACATTTTGCGTTATATTTGATCACCACTACATTTTTTTGGTTTTAATTTATTATACCCTTCACCACCATTGGTGGAAAGGGTATATTGGGTTTGTGTTGATGTATGTAACGCATAGAAATATTAGTCTGAGACCCACCTTTTAGTGTACTAATCGACTTAGAATCACTTTCTGAGTTGTTTTAACGATGATCGTCCGGCTGGCTGGCTGGCCGGTTATCTTTAAAGATAATTTGATGAAATTGGCACAATCGACAGCCGGAAATGACATAAATCTTCTTAAACCTCAAAATTTTGAAAAAATAGCATGTAGTATATGTATGTATCAGGTATGTGATGGAAAACTATCGTTTTCAAATCGATAGACTTTAGATATATTTTTGAGATAATTTTCGTTTATTTTCCCAAAAAATTCAAACCAAATGAAAGATAAAATATCAGTAAAAAGGATTAAAGACAAAATGTTCATGTTTTTGGGGGAAATAACCAAAAATTAGCTAAAAAAATATGTCTGAAATCGATCAAAGTTTGTGTACAAATTTATGGAGAAAAATGGTTTCTTTTTTTGTTTTTCCGACATTTCAAACAAAAATACTAAATTAAATTTAAGGGACAAGCATTTTTGGGGGAAAATTGTAATAACTTTAAAACCACTAAATGGATTTTTGTCCATGAATATTTGAAATAAA
The DNA here is from genome assembly GCA_933228675.1 of Stomorhina lunata. Taxonomy (NCBI): domain Eukaryota; kingdom Metazoa; phylum Arthropoda; class Insecta; order Diptera; family Rhiniidae; genus Stomorhina; species Stomorhina lunata. Next base: position 93,601,089 of record OW121743.1, on the reverse strand, counting down.
GCTGTGTTAGTTTTCTTTAATATTCTATTATTCTTTTTTGTAAAAATGTATTACTTGTCGAAATTTCGAAGAAAACAATAACAAATACAAATAGTCTCTCTTTTTACCCGATGCGTTGTCCGATTTGGCTTAAACTTTCAGAACTGAACTTTTAGACCTAGTTTAACTTTAATATTCCGTTGAAAAACCTTTAAAATCAAAAAACAAAATGTTCACTTTAAAATTGCATATGTTTAGTATTGTTATATGTTATAACGGATAACACTACGCAACAAAGTATTTGTTGAGTAAGAACTGATAGTCGAATATAAAGTAACTTGAGACGCTGATTCCAAATCTGCACTTAGTTTTTTTTGGATTGGTTCTAATTTTCGAGTTATCGATTTTTTTTTTAAATTTTCGGCACTTTCGCAACATATATTGAAATAACTTAACATAAAATTAGTCAACAAAATTTTCTTCATGATGAGCTTGCAATGGTTTAAAACTGCCAAGTAGTTTCTGAGATATCGTTAAATTTTCAACAAAAAATCGACTAGTACCTATATCTTAAAAACTAGAGCCAATTGAGAAACGGAGATCAGATTTGAAATCAGCGACCTTTAGAAATTAGTAAAAAAGATATCAATTGAGTACATCCTTAAATCAACTCGGAATATGATTCTTTGTTGATCCGTATACTAAAAGGTTATTGTCAGACCATTATTTCTATGACATTATAGACATATGCACAATAGGGGTATAACAAAAAAAAAAAAAAAACCTATCACGACGGGGTGGTTATTTATTTATTAAGAAAACAGTTTTTAAGATCTATTTGGAAAAAAAACCTCTCCCCCAAACCGTTTTTTCTAAAAGCTTCCAAAAAATAATAGTATTTGAATCTTTATGTTTTAGATACCATACATACAGTCATGTACTATATAATAACTTTAGATACTACTTTTTAACGCCCGCGAAAAAGTGACCCCATTTAGCATCATAGATTTTCATGGTCTACATGGCATTGATAGGTATTTTTTGATTTGATTTTTTGATTATTTAGCAAATTGATTTTGATTATTTAGCAAATTGTTCAAAAGTTATAACCCTAATGTACAAACCTTGTACACCCCTTCCACCTATTTTGGTAAAGGTTACAAAATTAGTTTATAAAATTTTGATTTTGTACTTAGAGGACCATAACACATAAAACAATAAACTTAGTTGAAATTTTTGTTGTTAACTAGTGTATTCGATATAGTCTAAAAATAACATTTTTTTATTTCAAGAACATTTTTTCTAGTTTTATGAAAAAAATTTTAATTTTATTATATTCAGAAAAATAGTTCTGTAGAAAAGGAAATCACCAAAAAAGTTACCTTAAAAATGAAATAAAAATTAATTAAAAATTAATTAAAAATTAATTAAAAATATAAACCTTTTAACTAAATTTTTCTTTTTGTTTACAACTTAACACCATAAAACCCGTAAACAGTTATTAAACTTTATTTTCACATTTTCCTGAATATCCATTAAATTAACAACATTTTTGCATTAGAAGAAAAAAATCCTTTTTCAAATTTCTAATAACATAAATACAAAAAAAAAATACCTTCTTTAAGTTTTAAAAATAATAAAAGAAACCACAAGCAATTTTCTAAATGTATTAATTTCCTTTTTCTAGATTTTCTTTTCCAGTTTTAGTCGTAAGGTTAGGATTTCTTGGGTGTCGTGTTAACGAAATAATTAAAAATAGAAAAAATAGAAAAGTTTCCAAACAATGACAACAGAAATGGAAATGAAAAATAAAAATAGAAATAGAGAAATAAAATAGAAAATTGGAACAAGGTTACAATAACTAAAGGAGGAGTTGGTTGATATAAGAGGAAAAACGAGTGACATTTCCAATGAGAACAATTATTAAGACTTACTGGTGTTTATTCTATTATTGTATATTCTTTAGTTTATTTTGCAACTACAAATAACAATTGTTTGCTGTAATAGTTGAAACAGTAGAATAGCGAGAGTATGGTTGAAAAATGTTAGAAGCCGAAGATACTTTCAAAAACTTTAAGAATTTTTGGTTAAATATTTTGGAAAATATTGGTGGAAAATTTGATTTGTGGTTGAAAAATTTCATAAACGAAATTCTACTGTTTTTCTATAATAGGTGTTAAAGAATTTTATTTATTTAATACATATCAACAACATAATAGCATTTCATGTCTGCTGATCATTTACATTCGATGTTTACCAGCAAAAGTAAATAAATAAAACTTATTTTTTCTTTTACTCTAATTTTATTGTAAAATTTGTATTTCAACAATTGTTTAACAATTTAAAAATTCTATGAATTCTGCTACTCGTTTGTTTTATTTTTAAAATTTTCTTTATTAATGAAAAAAAAAACTATTTATTCATGAAAAACAAATAAATATAAACGTGTGACTAATCTGCAATAAAAATGAATAAAGTTTAGTAAATTAAATATTTAAACTAAAAAAAAGTAAATTATGTGATAAAAATTTTGTAATGGAACTTTTTATGGAAACTCATAGGGGATTGGTTAGGAATTTTTCATAGTTGTTTGAGGGTGGCTAAGAAAAAGTTTCTATTAACTTTTAAATAATTTAAAAAGTTTGTACAGGAAACATACGTAAATGTTTTAAGCTAATTATGGAAAGAGTATAAGTTTTTGTCAAAATATATTAGTATATTTTTTCGTTTATTTTAATGCCATAAATTGAGTTAATAAATATTAAAGGAAAAAGTTTAATTGGTGTTATAAAGAAAAATAGGGATGTAATACATCAAAAATCAAAAAAAAAAAAAGAGTGTGTATTAAATTTGTTGAAAAAACTTCATATCAAAAATTTTTTATAAAGAATTTTTATATCGAAAATTTTCTGTAAAATTTTTTTTTTTTTTTTAAATTTTATATCGAAAATTTTTTACCAAAAAATTCTATAAAAAAAATTTTATTTTGAAAATTTTCTATAAACAATTTTTGTATTTGAAGTTTTATATCAATAATTTTTGTAACTAAAGCTTTCCATATAGAATGTTTCTTTTGAAAATTAGCTATAAAAAATTTTTTATAAAAAATTTTTTATCAAAAAATTCTATAAAAAAAATTTTATTTTCAAAATTTTTTATAAATAATTTTTGTATTTGAAGTTTTCTATCAATAATTTTTGTAACTTAAACTTTCTATATAGAATGTTTCTTTTAAAAATTCTTAAATACAAAATTTTCAATTTTTTCATTAAACAATTTTTTATAAATAATTATTTTATCGAAAATTTAAAAAATAAAATGTTTGCATAGAAATATTTAAAAAAATGTTATATCAAAAAATTTCTATAAAAATTTTTATGCTGAAATTTTCTATCACAGTTTTTTTTTTTACGAAAACTTTCTATATCTAAGATTTCCTATAATTTTTTTTTTAACTAAAATTTTTTTATCAAAAATTTTTCCATAAGAAACTTTTATATCGAAAATTTTCTTTAAAAAAATTTTATATCAAAAATTTTCTATGAAAAATGTTTGTATTGAAATTTTTTATCAAAAAATTTTGTAACGAAAATTTCCTATACCGAAAATTTGCTATAAAAAGCTTTTCTATTTCCATAAAAAATTTAAATATATAAAAATTTTCTTAAAAAAAATTTATATCGAACATTTTCTAGAAAAATTTTTATGTCAAAAATTTTCTACCAAAAATTATTATTTAGAAAATTTTCTATAAAAAGCTTTTATAACGAAAATTTTCTACTAAAAGTTTTTATAACAAAAATTTTCTACAAAACAATTTTATAACGAAACTTTTTTATAAACAAATTTCACAACAAAAACTTTTTATAAAAAAGTTCGATTGAAAATTTTCTATAAAAAAATTGTGTATTAAAAATTTTCTATAAAAAGTTTTATATCGAAAATTTTCATTAAAATTTTTTTTAAAAAAATTTTATATCGAAAATTTTGTATGAAAAATTTTTTTATAAAAAAAATTTTTTGTCGAAAATTTGTATGTAGAAAATTTTCAATAAAAAACTATAGAAAATTTTCTACCAAAAAATTTTATATCAAAAATTTTTCTATTAAAATTTTTCTATCTTAAATTGTCTATAAAAATCTTCCTATCAAACATTTTAATATAAAATTTATTTTCAAAATTTTTGTATTAAAAGTTTTCTTTCAAAAATTTTTATATGGAAATTTTTTTTAGAACAAATTTTTTCTTTAAAAAAATTGTGCATCGTAAATTTTCTACAAAAAATTGTATATCAAAAATTTTCTATAAAAAGTTTTATGTCGAAAATTTTCTTTAATTTTTTTTTTTTAATTTTATATCGAAATTATTCTATGAACAATTTTAAAAAATTGTTATAACAAAAATTTTCTATGAAAAGTTTTTATAAGGAAATTTTTCTATAAAAAGATTTTATATCAAAAATATTCTTTAAAAAGTTTTCTATCAAAAATTCTTATTATTTTTAATTGCAAATTTTCTATAAAAAATGTTTATATCCAAAATTTTCTATAAAAAATTTTTTATTCGAAAATTTTCTATAATTTTTTATCGAAAATTTTCTATTAAAAATGGTTACATCGGGAACTTTCTATAAATTATTTTTACCGAAAATTTTCTGTAAATAATTTCTATATCGAAAATTTTGTATAAATAATTTTATATTGAAAATGTATTATAATAATTATGTATTGAAAATGTTCTATAAAAAATTTGTATATCGAAAATTTTCTAAAAAAAGTGTTGTATCAAAATTTTTTATAAACAATTTTTATATCGAAAATTTTCAATAAAAAAAATTTTTATCAAAAATTTTCTCCAAAAAAAATTGTTTATATCCAAAATTTTCTTTAAAGATATTTTTTGTATCGAAAGAATTTTATCGAAAATTTTCTAACAATTATTAATAAAGATTTTTTTATTTTTTGTATAAAATAATTTTCTATGAATTTATGTTTTCATAGAAAATTTTTCTACGAAAAGTTATTACAAAAAAAAGTAAAAAAATTTTTCGATTAAAAAATATGACAAAATCTTAAATTTATATCCTTATCCTTAATCAAATTAAATACCAAAAATATTCATTTATGTCAAGGTCTTTTATTGAATTTTAACCTGATAAACGATTTCTCCTTCAAATTAAAGCACGTTTTATACTAAATGAAAGAAACTTGAATTCTTAAAAGCTTTTGCTTTTCAAGTATTACATCAAAAATGAATTTTCCCTTAAGAAATCGAATTTTTGTTTATTATATTCTTCAATTAAATTTGTAAAAACATTTTTACAAGTTTTAAAATTACCTTCGTGTTGTTGGAGTGTCACGTTCATAAACAGGACCAATATCTAATTATGCAGAAAATCCCTGAAATTATTTAACGTCAGGTGTAAAAGTTAAATTTTGTGATACTAAATTCATAAACAGGCTTTTAAAAATTAGATTTAAATCATTTTACATGCAAAACATGTTCATTTTACAACTTTAGAAATTTTGTAAAGTCATCATTACACAACCAGAAACAACCACACGATGGAAGGAGGAGATGATTAACAAAAAATAAACTCTTAAATCAAAACGAAAGTAAGAAAATATTGGCAAAAAATTTGGGGGCAAATTAAGGTCATTGAAATGTTAAAGACAAAAGGAAATTCGTGATACATTTGTTAAGACAAACAAGTGGTAAAAGATAAAAAAGCGTATATTAACCCAGTACTGCCCGTTAATAGCTTAAAGGGACATTTAATAAAATCTTTTATTTTTTTTTGTTAGAAGATTTATACAACTTCCTTTACTTTTGCTCAGATTAATTAAAATAAGACTTTAACATTTATTTTAGCTAAGACACAAACCATCTCAATAATGAAATACATCCAGAAGGAAGGGCGTTTCAGAAAGTTGATCGGTATACCTTAATGTTGGTTTTAGTTTAATACTTATGCACATTATAAAATCATTACAAACAGGTTATAATATCCTATCTATAGTGGTTTAAGGTGTATTAATTTGGTCAGGATTAGGTTAAAGGGGTTTAGCTTACAAATTATCTGCACAAACTAATTTATTTTTTACAAGACTAAGTTTCTCTTCGAGCGTAACATTCTCGTTATATGTAAACATCATCTTTAAAGACTTAACTAAAAACTGAACCAAAAAGAGGTTTAGAAGAAAAAAATATGGTTTTGTATTTATTTCATGTTACACGAGTTTTTGTTTGAGTAACAATTTGAAACGAAAATGAAATAATACTCGAAAATAAACTTATAAATCTAAAAGTAATTAAATTTCGAAACCACAGCAAATTAATCTAGAAAGTAGTTTATAATTAAGTAACCTAATTCTGGTTTATTAAATAAAAAATTAAAAAAGGATTAAATTGTATATAAGTAGATATAAGCCACAAAAACCTCAATGGGAATAATGTATTAGTAAGAAAATTACAAAATATATTTCGAATTATTTCAGGTTTTCTTGATAACTAAAGGACTGTTCTGACATGTGTGGAAATTTTTTTATAAAAAAATTTGTGTAACGAAAATTTTGGATAAAAAATTAACGTATAAAAAAATGTTTACATCGAAATTTTTCTACAAAAGATTTTCATATCGAAAATTTTCTATCAAAATTTTTTAAAAAGAAAAGTTTCTATTAAAAAAATTGATATCAAAAATTTTCTATAAAAAAATTTTATATCGAAAATTTTCAATAAAAAACTGTTATGTCATCAAAAATTGTTTATGAAAAATTTTCTATAAAAAAATTGTTATTAAGAAATTCTTCTTTTAAACTTCTTACACAGAAAATTTTCTATCAACAATTTTTTTATCGAAAATTTCCTTTTAAAATTTTTATACCAAAAATTTTCAATAAAAATTTTTGTATCGAAAATTTTCTATAAAAAATTTTTATATCAAAAATTTTCTATAAAAATGTTTATATTAAAAATTTTTTTTAAAAAAACTTTATATCGAAAAGTTTCTATAAAAACGAAAGCAGCAAGAATGTGGGAAGTGAAGGTAGATGAAAACTGAAAAATGTTTGTTTTTGTTCAGTTGTTGATCTACGCTTTTACTTTTGGTTTATGAACATAATTCTTAAAAGTTATGTTTGTAAACTTAGTAATAATGCGAGTTTTTCGATCTGTCTAAATTGGGGATAATCGTCCTGAAGAGATGGCTTAACCAACCATCGAAACGCGTCTAGGAATTTGGTTTCTCAGCAAACATTTTTTGGCTTTTTATCAGTGAATTGGTCTGTTACATTAATAAATAAATGTAACAGATTTGGGATCAAATGCAAATACTCTTCTTTTTGAAAGTTTTCTATGCTAAATTTTTATAATGAATATTTTCTATTAAAAATTTTTCTATAACAAATTTTTTCTAAAAATTTTTTATGTCGAAAATTTTCTTTAGAAAATTTTTATATCGAAAATTTTCTACAAAAAAATTCTATATTGAAAATTTTGTATACAAATTTTAATGTCGACAATTTTCTATGAAAAATTTGTATGTCAAAAATTTTGTATAAAAATGTTTTTTATAGAAATTTTTAGATATAATTTGCTATAAAAAACTTTTATATCGCAAATGTTCTATAAAAAAATTTTTTATCGAAAATTATCTATGAAATATTTATATATAAAAATTTTTCTATGAAAAATTTTATATTGAAAAATTTCTAAAAAAATTTTAATATCGAAAATTTTCTATAAAAAACTCTTATATCGTAAATTTTTTACAAAAAATTTTTATACGAAAATTTTTTACAAAGAATTGCTATGTCAAAAGTTTTTTTTAAAAATAGTTTATAAAGAAAATTTTTAATAGAAAATTTGCTATAAAAAATTTTGTATCAAAAATTTTTGTATCCAAAATTTTTAATTTTAATTTTTTTTAAGAAAATTTTGTATCGAAAATTGATTAAAAAAATTTGGTATCGAAAACTTTCTATACAAAATTTTATATCGAAAACTTTCTTTAAAAAATTTTTATATCAAAAATTTTTTATAAAAAACTTTTATATCGAAAATTTTCTATAAAAAATTTTATGTCAAAAGTTTTCTATATACAATTTTTATATCGAAAATTTTCTATTAAAAAAATTTTTATATTTAAAATTTCCAATAAATAATTTTATATAGACAATTTTATATAACAAATTTTTATATCAAAAATTTTCTATAAAAAATTTTATATCGAAAATTTTCTAAAAAAAATTTTATATAGAAAATTTTCTATAAAAATTTTAATAACATACATTTTTTATAAACATTTTGTGTATCAAAAATTTTCTATAAACAATTTTTACATCAAAAATTTTTTATAAAAAGTTTCTACATCAAAAATTTTCTATAAAAAGATTTTATATCGAAAATTTTTTATAAAAAATGTTTATATCGAAAATATCTATAAAAAATTTTTGTATCGAAAATATCTATAAAAAAAATGTTGTGTCGAAAATTTTCTATAAAAAATTTTATATCGAAAATTTTCTATAAAAAATGTTCATATCGAAAATTTTATATAAAAATTTTTTATTTCGAAAATTTTCTATACAAAATGTTTATATCGAAAATTTTCTTTAAAAACTTTTGTATCAAAACTTTTTTTTAAAAAACTTTTGTTTCGAAAATTTTCTATAAAAAATTTTATTAAGAAAGTGTTCTTAAGAAAAAAAAAATTCTATAAAAAAATTTTTATATCGAAAATTTTTAATAAAATTTTAATATCAAAAATTTTCAATAAAATTTTAGTATCATTAGTTTTCTATAAAATTTTTACATAGACAATTTTATATGAAAAAAATTTAATTTCGAAAATTTTCCATTAAAAATTTTATATCGAAAATTTTCCATCAAAAATTTCTATATAAAATTTTTATTTCGAAAATTTCCTTAAAAAATTTTTATATCGAAAATTTTGTATAAAAAATGTTGTATTGAAAATTTTCTATAAAAAATATTTACATCAAAAATTTTCATGAAAAAATTTGTACATCAAAAATTTTCTACCTTCACTTAGCCGACGGCTACAGCAATTTACTTTTGGTTTATGAACATAATTCTTAATAGTTATGTTTGTAAATTTAGTAATAATGCGAGGTTTTCGATCTGTCTAAATTGGGGATAATCCTCCTGAAGAGATGGCTTAACCAACCATCGAAACGCGTCGAGGAATTTGGTTTCTCCGCAAACATTTTTTGGCTTTTTATCAATAAATTGATCTGTTACATTAATAAATAAATGTAACAGGTTTGGGATCAAATGCAAATACACTTCTTTTTGAAAAATCAAAAATTTTCTGTAAAAAATTTTCATATCAAAAATTTTCTATAGAAAATTTTAATATCGAAAATTTTCTATAAAAAATTTGAATATCGAAAAATTTCTATAAAGAATTTGTATATTAAAATTATTTATACATTTTTTTTTACCGAAAATTTTCTATAAAAATTTTTTTACCGAAAATTTTCTATAAAAAATTTTTATATTGAAAATTTCCTTTAAAAATTTTTGTATAGAAAATTTTCTAAAAAAATTTTTATATTAAAAATTTTCTATAACTTTCCATCGAAAGTTTTCTTTAAAAAATTTCGAAAATTTCCCTTAGAAATTTTTATATCAAAAACTTTCTGTAATTTTATTTTATTATATCTAAAATTTTTTATAAAAAATTTTTATATCGAAAATTTTCTATAAAAAATTTTTATATCGAAAATTTTCTATAAAAAATTTTTATATCGAAAATTTTCTATAAAATATTTTTTTATAGAAAATTTTTTATAAAAAATTTTTATATCGAAAATTTTGTATAAATTTTTAGAATAACTATTCCTATATTTTCGTATTAAATATTAAAAAATCATGTTTTATGTGCTATTTAACAACCTTATTTCATTAATTCGAAAGAATTAATTTAATTAATTCCGAAGAATTATTTTTTTTTTCATTTTCATTTCATTTTTTAGTTGATTTACTAAATATATATAAAATTTGAAAATGTCAATAAATAAAATTTTTCCAAATTATTCAAAACATCCATCTGGTTTCTATATGTCCTTTTCCTCCAACTAACCTAACAATCCATCTCTAACAATCATACGCTCCATATGCCTAATACCATTCAAGTTAATTATTAAGTATACGCCAGAGTAACTTCCCGTGTAATCGTGTCTGTAACTGTCAACATTCTATGTATGTATGTTTGTATGTACTCGTACAACGCAATTAAATTAATCGTATTATAAATTAAAATTGAGTTAAAAAAAACAACGCAAACTTCATATATAAAATAACATTTTAACATGCAAATATTTTTATACACATTATTATAAATATTTAAACTTATTATTTTATAAATTCAATATATCAGGCCATGAAGTATTTCTTTGTTTACTCTGGCGTTGACACGACAAAAACATGTCTACAGCATGTCGCAGATAAAGGTAACATGTATGTGATACGTGGTTATAAATAAGTATGTATTTGTGACCATATTAAATTTAAAGACATGCAAATGTGGCATCAACATCAGGCATTTAAATTTCTTAATTTTGTATCATATGGTTTAGGCTCTAGTGGGACTAAGGGCCAAGTCAAGCAAATAAATTGTGTTTTTTTAAAGATGTTTTGTAAAAATTTTAAGATAGGGGAACTTTGTAATATTCTTATACACGTTTGAAAAATATTTACGTATCGTATTAGCAAATTAATTATTTTTTTACAACGCCATTTGTTAAATTTTATTTAAGACAAATAAGTTTAGTATCTCCTCTTATGTTTACCTGCCTATATATACTTTAATTCTATATTTTCCAGGTCACCAGACATAGTAGACTTATTTTTCACAAAACAAGACTAAGCTTTTCTTAATACGAGATATTGAATATATCTAAAATTCAAATTAACTCAAGATATTTATGTGTACAGACCCAGATTTTTTTTAATATTTTGTCAACAAAATCACATAAAATATGCAAATAAATAACTTTGTTGTTTTTAATTCGATAATCTACGACTCTTTAAGCATTTAATTTACTTGACTAGGTTTTTGTTAAATTTAAATGAATAACAATATAAAATTGTATCATCTGTTATAGTTAAAAATATTTTGTTGAAATTAAATAGTTTTAATCTATTTTTGTTAAGTTTCAGTGTAAAAATATTAAAAATGTTAATTTATGTTTTTATGCAGTTAAACAGACAATTTGTGGATGGTAGTAAAATAAACAATTGCGATAACTAAAAGGAAACCAAAAGGTAAAGAGAAGAGATAATAACGTTTGTCAATAAACTTGTCTTTATAAAACAATTTATGTAAATTAAGTAATCAAGATGAATATTGTTAAAGAACTAAAAAGATAAGGTAAAGAAGATGACTGACGGCGAAGTCAGCATTATTTGGGACCTATAGATGGCATCTTCTTGTGTTGTCAACACGGAATAAAAAAAGTAAATTCAATTTCTAAAAAAACTAACATTTTAAAAGAAACCTTCAGATCCTTCCAGATGCTCTGATACAAAATTGTATGATTTATGCTTCGAAAGTCTTTCGAAATCTTTCCGATATATTTGTTTAGTACAATCATCTTTCAACAAACGTGTCTATAGATGGTTAGGACATCATCATCAGGAGGAGTATCCCAATTTATAACAGTTGCAAAATTTTTTTAAACCAAAAAATTTGGACAACTTTTCCCCAACAAGTTCCGATATTTTATTTAAATTAAAATTTTCGATATAAATTTTTTCATAGATATAAATTTTTTGTAGAAAATTTTTGATATAAATCTTAATAAAAAATAATATCATTTTTTATTGAAAATTTTTAAAATCAAAATTTTTTGTACAAAATTTTTGATATCAAACTATTTTATAGAAAATTTTTCATATTAAAATTTTTTATAGAAAATTTTCCAAAAAAAAAATTTTCATAAAAAATTTTTCAAAAAAACATTTTTCATAGAAAATTTTGGATATCAAAAATATTAGTAGAAAATGTTTGACATTAAAATTTTTGATACTTGAAATTTTTAAAGAAAGCTTTTGATATCAACATTTTTCATAGAAAATTTTTGATTTTAAAATTTTTCATAGAAAATTTTTGATATCGAAATTTTTAGTAGAAAATTTTTAATTTGAAAATTTCATATATAAATCAAAATTTTCATAGAAAATATAAATATAAATATAATTTTCGATATAGAAGCTTTTTATATCGATTTTGGATAAAATAATTATTCATAGACAATTTTTTTAAATACAAAATTTTGAATAAAAAATTTTCGTTATAATATTTTGTTTTTTTTTGGAAAGTTTTCGATATAAAAACATTTGTATATATTTTTCAGAAAAAAATTTCTATATAGTAATTATTCAGAACATACAAATTTTTTATAGAAAATTTTTGAGACAAAATTTTTTATAGACAAAATTTCATATAGAATTTTTTTTATATAAAAAAATTGATATAAAATTTTTTCGTGAAATATTTTGAAATGGAAATTATTCATAAATAACTTTCGAGATCAAATTTTTCAAAGCAAATATTCGATATAAAGTTTTTTCATATAAACACTTTTGATATAAAATTTTTTTATAAAAACTTTTCATAAAAAATTTAATAAGCACAAAATTTTGTTAGAAATATAAAAAATTTTCAATTATTTAGATAATTTTTTTTTTCATAGAAAGTTTTTATTAAAAATTCAATGTAGGATTTTTTTCCAGAAAAGTCTTTTAATATACATTTTTTATTTTAATTTTTATATAAAATTTTTGATATATAAATTTTTCATAGAAAAAAAAAAATTTTTCATCTTAAATTTTCAATATAAAAGTTTTTATCAAAATTGACTGATACTATGACTGATACTAACACGAACACTTATACTTTTTCTGATACTTACACAGGTAAAAATACTGATACTAATACTCATACTAATAGTGATACTAATACTCATATGAATAGTGATGCTAATACTGATACTAATAAAGATACTAATACTGATACTAATACTGATACTAATACTGATACTAATACTGATACTAATACTGATACTAATACTGATACTAATACTGATACTAATACTGATACTAATACTGATACTAATACTGATACTAATACTGATACTAATACTGATACTAATACTGATACTAATACTGATACTAATACTGATACTAATACTGATACTAATACTGATACTAATACTGATACTAATACTGATACTAATACTGATACTGATACTGATACTAATACTAATACTCATACTCATAGTGACACTAATAGTGATACTAATAGTGATATTAATACTGATACTAATACAGAAACTGATATGAAAACTTATACTAATACTGATACTAATGCTGATACTAATACTGATACAAATACTAATACATATACTAATACTGATACTAATACTGATACTAATACTGATACTAATACTGATACTAATACTGATACTAATACTGATACTAATACTGATACTAATACTGATACTAATACTGATACTAATACTGATACTAATACTGATACTAATACTGATACTGATACTAATACTGATACTAATACTGATACTAATACTAATACTTATACTCATAGTGACACTAATAGTGATACTAATAGTGATACTAAACTGATACTAATACAGAAACTGATATGAAAACTTATACTAATACTGATACTAATGCTGATACTAATACTGATACAAATACTAATACATATACTAATACTAAAAATAATACTGATACGAATACCGATACTTAAACTTATACTAATCCTAATACTGAAACTACCCTGTAGTAAAACTGGGATCATGTGTCTCCATGTCAACACTTTGTGTGATATCAATTCAAATGTCCCCAATTTTAGTTCAGTACAGAAATAGTGAATATATAGAGACTACTATTCTAGTATATATCTGGTGACATTGTCAACGAATGTGTCAACATATATGTATATCAATAGGCCCCGATTTGATCCCAATGTCTCCATTTGGACCAAAAGAACTACAAAGTCAATATCAAGTAAATAGTGGTAATGTCTACTGGTAGATTTCGTAGGAACTCTAAATGTTAAATGTCAATAGTAGATAACATTGGATGGGGAAAAATAGGCAAGTAGTACTGGAGACATTGTCAATAGCAAAACAGTATTATTTCTCTGACGGCATTTACTGCAGGGTAATACTGATACTAATACTGATACTAATACTGACACTAATACCGATTCTAATACCGATACTAAAACTTATACTAATATTAATACTGAAACTAATACTGATACTAGTAGTGATTATTATACTGATACTAATACTTATATTAACACTGATACTAATATTTATACTGGTACTAATACTGCCACTATTATTGAAACTAATACAGTTACAAATATTAATACTGAAACTAATACTGATATTAATATTGATACCAATACTGAAAATAAAGCTGTTACATTGTTAAGTACAATAGTATTAAACATTTATAATTCAATACAATTAAATTTAATTTGAATATTATTACTTAAAATCAGAACAAGTGCAATTTTATGTGTAAAACATTTTTCAATTTAAATTTAATACCTACTTATTTTAATGTTATTAATCCTGGTATTAATTGTAATAAATGATTATTAGTCTAAATGTATTTCTAAATGTATTATAATCATATGCATGTATTGTTATCGCATGCCAAGCATTTATATCTTGTACATATACACATAAATACATACTTCATATTAGGCCGGCACGAAGAAGCTCTTGACATGGTCACAAACAAAAGTTTAAAAACCAAGTCCTAGTTGATCAAAGAAAATAGCAAATTTTCTAAAATAGCACGCTGAACTCTTACAAACCTCGTTTAAAGGACATGACTCAATGCTATTTTTTTTTTGTGTGGAGCTTGGTCACCACTTAAAATTTAAAATCAGATGAATAAAAAAAATTGTAGAAAAAATATGTTGAAGATTTATTTAAAGGGGGTGACTCTAAATATGTATATAATTTTTATGGATGTGGTCCCCAAAAACATTTGCTCCTAACTAAACAGAATAAAATCATATAACAACAATTTCAAAGACAATAACCTACAGTCAATTAAACTTCATTTAAAGGTGGTGACTCAAAACTAATTCCAATTTGTATAATCCGGTCTTTTATTATATGCAAACAAATATTAAGCAGATAATTAGGCACAAAAATATTTATTGTATGTTACTATTATGTATTAGCGTTTAAATAATTTAAGTAATCTGCTAATATATAATTGATCTGATTATAAAAACAACATGTTAATTAGGTCAAGTTGTGACCACATTTAATTTTAAAAATATTTAAGAAAATAACATTAATTTTAATTTTATAGTAAAGGATACAGGTGTTAATTTATATTTCATTTCAATATAAATTTTATTTAAATATTAGTTTTTGTGATGAAATTTATTTCAATTTGTCTCTATCTTTTTGGTTTATTTTTTTGTTCAAAAGAAACCCTAGAGGTTTTTTAATCTTTTTTCCAGAAATACATATTGAAAATCTTTTTAATCATTTCTATATCAACATTTTATTAAATTAAAGTCTAAAGTTGACTTAATGCCCTTAAGGACTGAAACGAAGACGTGCTTATGAACTTTTGCTCTGGTGATTGTTTGATGAATTAAATAAAATGATGATAATACAGGGAAAGCACAAATAAACAGGGAAGGAAGTAAAACTTATATTTTTCATCATACAGGATATAAACATTTCTGCTATCAGGTTTTATATGGAAAGTAGCAAATGTGGAGTGAATGTATAGGAACTTAGTAAATTACAGAATTCTAGTCGTTCAGCCGGATAAATAAACGGAATAAAGTATCTCAGGAACTTTTTCTGGTGCTATTGCTTGGTCTCATACCAATAAAATTTATGAAAAAACTTCTTATCTAAGGTAGTAGTATAGCGTACAAATATCATCGAATCTACATTTTATCCTTCTTCATTTGACCACCCCCTATAAATAAAGTTTTTCAACGATGTAACCACAATTACTTCTACAAAAATATTGTTGTTTTATTTTCAAATGATAAATATTATTTATGAGACTTGCAGTGGATTTCAACAGAGAATAAATGGAAAAGTAAATAAAAATAACGTACAAGTGAAACAAAAATTTATTAACTTTTCATATCGCAGCTAATGAGACACATGTGATACGTGTCGTAAATGTTTGCTCACATGCAACCACCAAATATAAGTTCATACTGAAGTGTCGAGTGATACCCAACTACTGGCCATTAATCTGGTTCTAATTGGTATAAAAGCAAGTGACAAAATGTATTTTATAACATGTACACAAATTATACCTTGTGGTGTACACATGTTATTTTACCAAAAAATTCACAGGAGAAATCAAATTTATTAAATATACAATTTTTTGTTTGGGCATATTAGAACAATTTTGTTTAAAAGCAATGGAATTGCGTAATTTTATTATAAGAAAACCTAATAAAATTTTACATTTTTATTTGCTTTTTGCACAATTCAATCATATTACGACGTAGGTTCATACTAAAATACGTAAATACTCAGAAATTCGGAAAGTTGTAAATTGTAAAAGTGAAATTGTGTTTACAATTCATTGGCCAATCATCAATAAATATTATGATAATTTCTTAATAAAATACAAGTTATGCGTAAAAAGTTGCGGATTTTGAAAATTAAGTCAAAATTACAGAGGGACTTTAATGTCGACTTCAAAAGCTAAAGAACAGTGGGACACAACCTAAATTGCCACGATGCACTAACGAAATAAAAGGCAGAAAATAATTGTAATTAAAAAAAATTCTTGAGTATATTTTAGCTGATTTAAAAAATTTAGAAATTCTACAGATATTATTGAAGCAAAAAATTGGGAGGACTAAATATATGTACACAAATACATACTTGTAAGCAATAAATTAAAGAAATATTAAAAATACTACTTAATACTATATAATCGATTGTCAATGAAATTTACGTACATCCTATATAAGTACATTCTTCAAATGACATATTTACATACATCATATACATTGATAAATTATATGATCATTAAATATACAGATGTATGAAGCGAGGTATACATATATATATATATATATATATATATATATATATATATATATATATATATATATATATATATATATATATATATATATATATATGTATGTATGTATAAAAATGAATATAACCTACGTTTGATTTGGTTCAGTTAACCTTAAATGTTTGTGGAAGAATATTAAATATTGAAAAAAGGATACAAATGATAATATTTATATAAATACGTTATATTTTTATAAATTATAATAAAAGAAATGATACAAACATTTTGTATGTTTATAAGGGTGATCCTTATTTCAAAAAACTTCTTAATATTTTTTAATCATCTCCAAATTGGTTACAGGTAAAACAAGTTTTACAAAGCTTTTACAAATTTTTACAAAATAAGAAATTTTTGAAAAATTTCCTATAAAAATAAAAAAAATTAAAACAATTTCCTATGATAATAAAAAAAATCAAAAGGTTCCATTAAAAATAAGACACTTTTCAAAAATTTCCTATAAAAACAAGAAATTTTTGAAAAATTTTCTATAAAAATAAAACATTTTAACAGTTTCCTAAAAAAAAAGAAAATTTGAAAAATTTTCTATAAAAATAAGAAATTTTTGAACAATTTTGTATAAAAACAAGAAATTTAAAAAAAAACTGTCTAAAAAAAAATAATTTTCCTTTAAAAATAAGAAATTTTTGATAAATTTCATATAAAATAAGCAACTAAAAAAAAGTTCTATAAAAAAAAAAAATTGAAAAAGTTCCTATAAAAATAAGAAACTTTTGCAAAATTTCCTATAAAAATAAGAATTTTTTTAAAAATTTCTTATAAGAATAAGAAATATTTGAAAAATTTCCTATAAAAATAAGAAATTTTCGACAAATTTCCTATAAGAAATTTTCGACAAAAAATTGAAAAATTTTAAAAAATGTCTGATAAAAATAAGAACTGTTTTAAAAATTACCAATGAAAATAAAAAAAAAAAATCCTGCAAAATTAAGAATTTAAAAAAAAACAACTTTCTTATAAAAATATGAAATTTTTTACAAGATTTGAAAAAATTCCTATAAAAATTAAAAATTTTTGAAAAAATTTCCTTTAAAAATAAGAAGTTTTTGAAAAATTTCCTACAAATTACGAAATTTTTGCAAAATTTCCTAAAGAAATAAGAAAACCTTTTGAAAAATTTCCTTAAAAAAAAAGATTTTTTTTTTTTAATTTCCTATAAAAATATAAAATTTTTGAAAATTTTCTTTTAAAAATAAAAATTTTTCTAAAACTTTCCTATAAAAATAAGAAATTTTTGAAAAATTTTCTATAAAAATAATAATTTTTTTTTAAAATTTCCTATAAAAATAAGACTTTTTCCAAAAATTTCCTATAAAAATACGAAATTTTTGAAAAATTTCCTACAAAAATAAAAAAATTTTAAAAAATTTTCTATAAAAAAAAAGAAATTTTTGAAAAATTTCCTATAAAAAAAAGAAATTTTTGAAAGATTCCAATACAAATAAGAAATTTTTGAAAAATTTCCTATAATTTTTGAAAAAATTTCCTATAAAAATAAGAAATTTTTGAAAAAATTGCTAAAGAAATAAGAAATTTTTGAGAAATTTCGTATAAAAATAAGGAATTTTTTATAATTTTCATATAAAAATTAAACATTATCAAAATTTCCTTAAAAATAAGAAAGTTTGAAACTTCCTTTCTTCTTCTTCTGTTATCCTTGACTCCCAGTGGAGCATAGGGCCTCCTTCCTTTAAATATAAGAAATTAAAAAAAAATGTTCCTATAAAAATAAAAGAAAATTTGAACAATTTCCTTGCAAAATTTTACATTTTTTTTAAAAAGAAGAAATTTTTGAAAATTGTCTTATAAAAAGAAGAAATTTTCAAATATTAGAAAACAAGAAATTTTTAAAAATTTCTTTTCTATAAAAATAAGAAGTTTTTAAAAAATATAATATAAAAATAATAAATTTTAAAAAATTTCCTATAAAAATAAGAAATTTTTTAAAAATTTCCTATGAAAATAAGAAATTTTTTAAAAATTTCCTATAAAAATAAGAAATTTTTGAAAACTTTCCTATAAAAACAAAAAATTTTTGAAGAATTTCTATAAGACTAAGAAATTTTTGAAAAAATTTTTATAGAAATAAGTAGTTTTTGAAAAATTTCATATAAAAACAAGAAAATTTTGAAAATTTTCGTATAAAAATAAGAAATGTTTGAAAAGTTTTTTAGAAAACAAGAAGTTTTAGAAAAATTTCCTATAAAAATAAGCAATTTTTGAAAAATTTTCTATAAAAATAAGAATTTTTTTTAAATTTCTAATAAAAAAAAAGAAATTTTTAAAATATTTCCTATAAAAATAAGAAATTTTTGAAAGCTTTCCTATAGAAATAAAAAATTTTTGAAAAATTTTCTAT
Organism: Stomorhina lunata; assembly: GCA_933228675.1. Lineage (NCBI taxonomy): Eukaryota > Metazoa > Arthropoda > Insecta > Diptera > Rhiniidae > Stomorhina > Stomorhina lunata. Next base: position 93,581,578 of record OW121743.1, on the reverse strand, counting down.
AAGACTAAGAAATTTTTGAAAAATTTCCTATAAAAATAAGAAATTTTTGAAAAATTTCCTATAAAAATAAGAAATTTTTGAAAAATTTCCTATAAAAATAAGAAATTTTTTAAAAATTTTCTATAAAAATAAGAAATTTTTATAAAAATAAGAAATTTTTATAAAAATAAGAAATTTTTAAAAAATTTCCTATAAAAATAAGAAATTTTTGAAAATTTTCCTATAAAAATAAGAAATTTTTAAAAAATTTCCTATAAAAATAAGAAATTTTTAAAAAATTTCCTATAAAAATAAGAAATTTTTAAAAAATTTCCTATAAAAATAAGAAATTTTTGAAATTTTTTTTATAAAAATAAGAATTTTTTAAAAAAATTCCTATAAAAATAAGAAATTTTTGAAAATTTTCCTATTAAAATAAGAAATTTTTGAAAAATTCACTATAAAAATAACAAATTTTCATGTAAGTAAAGAAATTTTTAAAGAATTTCCTAGAAAAAAAAGAATCTTTGAAAAAATTTCTTCAAAAATAAAAAAATTTCTTATAAAAAGAAGAATATTTTAGAAGATTTAAAATTTTAAAATTCTGTATGTAAAAATAAGAAGTTTTTGATAAATTTTCTATAAAAAGCAGAAATTGTTTAAAATTTTTTAGTTAGAATGGAAAATCTTTGAAAAAGCATCCTAAAAACTTGGACATTTTCAAAAATAATAAATGGGAAGATTTATTAAATTTCTTGATATAGCAAAATAAGGCTACCCTAATATTATTACTTTATTTGCCAAACATACAATTATTTCATAGGAAATTGAAATATATATATTTTTTGCATTTTCTGCTTAAATTAATTTGATTGACAATAATTCTCAAGAGGAAAATTATAATAAATATTAAAGAAATGGCTGTTATATTCACATATATTTAACTTTATTTAAATAATATAATATTACATGCAAATTTAGGTATTTAGTAGACATATATAAATATTTATGACATTTTAATGTATGTAATTCTGAGGTAATATGTTATGTTATCAAATGGCAAAAATATCACATAATAACATATGTATATAATTTCACTTACTCACCATTTTTGTTAGTATTGAATATAATTTCCCTTGCTTTCATTTTCCTTAAGATTATTATACGATTCAATTAGACCAAAAATTTTACATACCTGCAATGAAAAGATAAAATTCTTGTATTTACAATAGAATAAATATTTTAAATGATTTATTATAGTTAATGCTAAATTGAAAATGTTTGTTTAAAACATAAAGTGGATTTCCGTGTAATTTAAATGTGACAGAATTGTCACTTGGTCAACAATTATTTACTATTTGTTTAAGTCAATTATTGCAGAAAATATCACATAAATGCATTAAAATTTTAATGGACAAGGTAAATGTTGAAAATTTTGAAATAAATATTTTAAACAGAATAAAAACCCTCTACTTTATAAACGAATTATAAAAATTTCGCAGGCTTATAGTAAGAACTTCGTATGAAAAATTTTATTTACAAGTTTGTCATAAGTTTATTTATCGTTTATCTAATCTTAAAAAAACTTTTAGTAAATGAGCTTTAAAGAATAATTTAATTTTATAACAAATTAAATTATTCTTTATAGGAAATTCAATTTTTTCAAGGCAAACATGATTTAAAATTATCTTTCTACTTTATCAAAATTAAATGAATTCATCGGTACGTATAATTAATGTCAACTATATTTTTGGTTAAATATTGCGTATACGCCCTGTATATAGTATTTTCTTTAAAATGGATGAAGAGATTTATATGTATATAGATTTTTTGTTTACCCTCTGAAAATAAAGTTTGATTAATTTTAGATTTTTTAAAAAAAAAAGTTCTTTCTGACCAGCAAAGATCTAGATAAACAAGTAACTTTTTCCATTTTTTCCATTTTAACATATTTGCTTCAAATGAAAAAGCAGCTTGGAACAGTTTCAACTATTAGGTTTAGGAAAATTTGCTTGAGATTTTTGTCAGAGCTTATGTAAGTGCAATAGTCACTTCGAAAATATGACCTAGTTTACATAGAAACTTACCTTAAGAATGATAGCACTTCATTTTTCTGGGGGTGATAAAATACTAGGGATTATTATTTTCTTGTATTTAAAGAAGGATTTTTATGAACAGTAATGACGAGTAATTTATATCTCCTTGATACTATGCCATCAATAATTTTGAAAATCTTGACAACAGCTATTGTATATAAATAAAGGGATTTGTGTTATAATTCATTACAAAATTAACAGACTAGAAGAATAATTAAAACCCAAAATAGTTTTATACAAAAATTTTCTATAAAAATAAGAAACTTTTGAAAAATTTTCTAAAATTGTATTTTTTTTTAATTTCTATATTTCTATAAAAATATAAATATTTTTTTAAATTTTCTTAAAATTTATTTTTTTTTAAATTTCTATATTTCTATAAATTTTTTTTTTAAATTTCTATATTTCTATAATTTTTTTTTTTTTTAATTTCTATATTTCTATAAAAAAATTTTTTTTTAAATTTTCTATAAAACTAACAAATTTTTTAAAAATTTCGTATAAAAATGAAAAATTAAAAAAAAAATTTTCCTATAAATTAAGGAATTTAAAAAAAATTCCAGTAAAAGTAAGAAATTTTTGAAAATTTCCTATAAAATTGAGAAAATTTTTCTTCAAAAATAAGAAATTTTCTATAAAATTAATAAATTTTTAAAAATTTCCTTAAAAATAAGAAACTTGTTAAAAATTTCAAATAAAAATAAGAAATTTTTGAAAAATTTCCTAAAAAATAAGATATATTTGAAAAATTTTTTATAAAAAGAAGAAATATTTAAAAATTTACAATCAAAATTAGGAATGCTTGAAAAATTTCCTATTAAAATAAGATATTTTTTAAAAATTTTCTAAAAAATAAAAAAATTTTTAAAAATTTCCTAAAAAAATAAATTTTTGTAAAATTTCCTATGGAAAAGAGAATTTTTTTTAAAAATTTCCCATAAAAATTTTGAAAAATTTCTTATACATATAGGAAATTCTTCAAAAATTTCCTATAAAAAATATATTTTTCAAAAATTTTCTATAAAAATATGAAATTTTTGAAAAATTTCCTATAAAAATAGGAAATTTTAAAAACATTTTTGAAAAACTTCCTACAAAACAAAAGAAATTTTTGAAAAATTTCCTATAAAACAAGCAATTTTTGAAAAAATTCCTATAAAAAGAGAAACTTTTGAAAATTTTCCTATAAAAAAAAAAATAAATTTATTAAAAACTTAAAAAAAAAATTGAATAATTTCCTATAAAAATAAGAAATTTTTTATAATATCCTAAGAAAATAAAGAATTTCTTGAATTTTTTCGATAAAAATTGAAAATCTTTGAAAAATTTCCTATAAAAATAAGAAATTTTATAAAAATTTCCTATAAAAATAAGAAAATTTCAAAAAATTTCCTATAAAAATAAGAAGTTTTGAAAAAAAATCCTACAAAACTAAGAAATTTTTGAAAATTTGCTATAAAAATAAGCAATTTAATTTTTTTTTATACTATAAAATAAGAATTTTTTAAAAAATGTCCAAAAAAATAAGAAAATTTTTAAAAATTTCATTTAAAATAAGAATTTTTTGGAAATTTTCTATAGTAATAAGAATTTTTTAAAAAAATTTCAATAAAAATAACACATTTTTGAAAAATTCCCTAGTAAGCTAAGAAAGTTTTAAAAATTTTCCTATAAAAAACTAAATTTATAAAAAAACTTTCTTATAAAAATAAGAAATTTTTGAAAAAATGTTCTATATTAGTAAAAAATGTTTGAAAACTTTTCGCAAAAAATATGAAATTTTTGGAAAAATTTTCTATATTAATAAAAAATGTTTGAAAACTTTTCGAAAAAATAAGAAATTTTTGAAAAATTTCCTAAAAAAAAAAAGAAAAATTTTCTATAAAAAAAAGACATTTTTAAAAAATTTCCTATAAAAATAAGAAATTTTTGAAAAATTTCCTATAAAAATAGATATTTAAAAAAAAACAATCTATAAAAGAAATTTTTGAAAAATTTTTTATAAAAATAATAAGTTTTTAAAATTTTTTACATAAAATCAAGAAACTTTTGAATAAATTCCTATAAAACTAAGACATTTTTAAAAAGTTTGCTTAAAAATAGGAAATTTTTGAAAAATGTTCTGTAAAAATGAAAAAAATTTTAAAAATTTTCTAAATAAGAAATTTTTAAAAAAATTTCTATAAAAATAAAAATTTTGTAAGAATTTCCTATAAAAATAAGATATTTTTAAAAACTTCTTATAAAAATAAGAAATTTTTGAAAAATTTCCAATAAAAAAAATTTCTTATTTAAAAATAAGAAATTTTTGAAAAAATTCCTATGAAAATAAGAAATTTTTAAAAGGTTTCCTATAAAAAGAAGAATTTTTTTGTAAAATTTTCTATAAAAATAAAACATTTTTAAATTTTTTTATAAAAATAATAAAATTTTAAAAAATTTCCTATAAAAATAAGAAATTATTAAAAAATTTATTATAAAAAGAAGAAATTTTTGGAAGATTTGCTATAAAAATAAAAAGTTTTTGAAAAATTTCCTGCCAAAATAAGAAATTTTTGTAAAATTTTCTATAAAAATAAAAGATTCAAAAACTTTTTGAAAAATTTATAAAAAAATTAAAAATTTTGTTGGAATTTTTTTAAAAAAATTTCTTATAAAAATGAAAGATTTAAAAAAAAAATTGCTATAAAAATAAGAAACTTTTAAGAAAATTTGTTGTAAAAAAGTAAGACATTTTTAAAAAATTTGCTATAAAAATAAAGAATTTTTGAACAATTTCCTATAAAAATATGGAATTTTTTTAAATATTTTCTAGAAAAATTAAAGTTTTTGGAAAATAAAAAAAATTTTGAAAAATTTTCTTTTTTATTATTTTATAAAACATAGAATGTATAATAAATATTGTAATTATTTATTTATATATTTATTTTATAATAATTTAAATTTTTTCATACAAAAACTTTGAGAATTTTGTTGAACGGCAAATGTTACAAAATTATACCTTTCTTTAAAATTATTTTATTTTGTGAATTTATTTAGTTAAAGAAATTATTAAAGTGCCATGATAATATTTGTATAATTTAATGCTTTAGGCCCTTCCATAGCCTTAGAAAAATTTCAAATAATTTAAAATTATGTCTTTATTTTTATAAAACAAAACTTTAAATAGAATTCAAAATACTTAAATGAAATACAAATTAAATGTCATTTGTGTTTTCTTTTTTAATTTTTCCACAAGTCTGCGAGGTAGTTTTTGCTATAAAAAAACTAAATTTTTCAAAACAATTCCTTTGCAATTCAACAACCACAGGCTATGAATACATATCTACAAATATATATTAAATTGTTTTTCAAACAAAAGTTTACTCTTTTTGGATATTTAAAAAATTTTTGTTTATAATATATAAAAAAAAGGAGAAAACTGACTTTTAAAATGCAATACATGCGGAATAAAAAGAGAATTAATTTTAGAATTTAAAATGAGTAAAACAGACTTTGCAAGTGCTTTTAGATTTTGCTTGTGTGGTTTAATAAATAAACAATCAAAAAAACCTAATTCTAAAATCACTTGCAAAAAAAAAAAACTTAATTACGCATTAAAATTGTTTCAAAAGATTTTTGTTTAATATACCCACATCAAGTTTATTCACGAAAATAGTGACATAACTACAAATTTTGCGGTATGTTGAAAATGTGTTTCTATCCATCAAATATCTATCTATGCATCAAATTATAAAGCCATTTACTAAAAATGTCCTTTTATAGTTAAATCTGTATTCATGTAATAAAGAGATATATGAATAGATAAATATCTAATAAGGTATTTTAATAATAAACTAAAACCCCATTATAACATTTTTGCGGCTTAATTTGAGCTTATCGTTTGTGAATATCTTAATAACGTATTTAATAATTCTGCTGTTTAATTAAAAGGTAATTTATTGAAAACAGGGGAATTTCTATTATTTTGCAAATATCTATCTAATTGTTTAGTTTTAATTAACCCAACAGACTAAAGTTGAGGTTTTTAATTGATAAATGTACATAAATATTTACTTATAACAATTTATTGTAAATTTAAGTGGAAATCTAAAAATTTACTGTTAAAATATTTGTTTCTAATAAATATTTATTGAGTGGTAATTATATTCTGCAAGGCAATGTTAATTTAATGAAAAATTTTCAATTTAAAATCATTTATTAGGCGAAAAATGAGAATAGGTATGTACTAATAATATGAAAAGTTACCACAAAGTGATTTTAGAGTAAATGTATTTTAAATTAGAAGCTTTATAATTTAACTGAAAAACCGCAATATGCAAATGAAAATCTCAAGTTTTATTGTTAGTACTAAATATTTGTACAAAGCCTGCGTATACGTGATATTTAATTCAATATGAAATGCCTATTACGTATACGTCAACATTTTTTTAGCGAATTTTTCCAAAATTTCATATTGGAAATTTTTCAATAATTTCATATTTTTAAAAGACAATTTTCAAAAATTTCATATTTTTATAGGAAATTTTTCCAAAATTTTATATTTTTATAGGAAATTTTTCAAAAATTTCATATTTTTATAGGAAATTTTTCAAAAATTTCATATTTTTATAGGAAATTTTTCAAAAATTTCATAGTTTTATAGGAAATTTTTCAAAAATTTCATATTTTTATAGGAAATTTTTCAAAATTTTCATATTTTTATAGGAAATTTTTCAAAAATTTCATATTTTTATAGGAAATTTTTCAAAAATTTCATATTTTTATAGAAAATTTTTCAAAAACTTCATATTTTTATAGGAAATTTTTCAAAAATTTCATATTTTGGTAGGACATTTTTCAAAAATTTCATAGAAATTGTTCAAAAATTTCATATTTTTATAGGAAATTTTTTAAAAATTTCATATTTTTATAGGAAATTTTTTAAAAATTTCATATTTTTACAGGAAATTTTTCAATAATTTCATATTTTTAAAGGACAATTTTCAAAGATTTCATAATTTTATAGGAAATTTTTCAAAAATTTCATATTTTTATACGAAATTTTTCAAAAGTTTCATATTTTTATAGCAAATTTTTCAAAAATTTAATATTTTTATAGCAAATTTTTCAAAAATGTCAAAAATGTCAAAAATTTCATATTTTTATAGGAAATTTTTCAAAAATTTCATATTTTTATAGGAAATTTTTCAAAAATTTCATATTTTTATAGGAAATTTTTCAAAAATTTCATATTTTTATAGGAAATTTTTCAAAAATTTCATATTTTTATAGGAAATTTTTCAAAAATTTCATATTTTTATAGGAAATGTTTCAAAAATTTCATAATTTTAGAGGAAATTTTTCAAAAATTTCATTTTTTTAAAGGAAATTTTTCAAAAATTTCATTTTTTTAAAGGAAATTTTTGTAAAATTTCATATTTTTAAAGGAAATTTTTCTAAAATTTCATATTTCTATGGGAAAAATTTCATGTTTTTTGTATTAAGTTTTTCAAAAATTTTTTATTTTTATAGGAAATTTTTCAAAATTATTTTTATAGAAAATTTTTTCAAAAATTTCTTGTTTTTATAGGTATTTTTTTTTAATTTCATATTTTTATAGGAAATTTTACAAGATATTTTACAAGATTTCATACTTTTTTTAGGAAATTTTTCAAAAAAATCATATTTTTAATAGGAAATTTTTCAAAATTTTTTTATTTCTATAGAAAATTTTTCAAAAATTTTTTATTTTTGTAGAAACTTTTTCAAAAATTTATTTTTTTTCAAGGAATCTATTCAAAAATTTCATATTTTTTATTTTAAATTTTTCAAAAATTTCTTATTTTTATAAAAAGTTTTTCAACATTTTTTTATTTTTATAGAAAATTTTTTTATAGGTAATTTTTCAAAAATTTTTTATAGAAAATTTTTCAAAAATTTAATTTTTTATACGATTTTTTTTAAATTTCATATTTTTGTAGGAAATTTTTCAAGAATTTCATATTTTTTTTAGGAAACTTATCAAAAATTTCATATTTTTTCTAGGAAATTTTTTAAAAACTTCATATTTTTATAGAAAATTTTTCAAATTTTTTTTATTATTTTTTCATATAAGAAATTTTATTTTTAATAAGAAATTTTTCAAAAGTTTCATATTTTGAAAGGAAAATTTTATAAATAAAAATACGAAATTTTAAAAAAATTCCTTAAAATCAAGAAACTTTTCAAAATTTTCGTATAAAATAAGAAATTTTTGAAAAATTGCTTATAAAAATAAAGACACTTTTCAAAAATTTTCCATAAAACTCGGAAATTTTTTAAAAATTTCCAATAAAAATAAGAAATTTTTGAAAATTTTTATATAAAAATTTTTGAAAATTTTCCTCAAAAAGAAAGTTATTTTTGAAAAATTTCCTGTAAAAATAAAAAAAAAATTAAAATTCCTATAAAACTAAAAATTTTTCGAAAATGTCCAATAAAAATTAAAAAATTTTTGGAAAATTTATTATAAAAATATTTTTTTTTTAAAAATTGCATTGAATAAAATTGCAAATTGAAATTTTTCAAAAATTTCTTACAAAAATAAAAAATTTTTTTAAATATTCCTATAAAAATAAGAAATTTTTTTAAAAAATTCCTATAAAAAAAAGAATTTTTTTAAAAATTTCCTTTAAAATTAAGAAATTTTTTAAAGATTTCCTATAAAAATAAGAAATTTCTGAAAAATTTCCTATAAAAATAAAAAAATTTTGAAAAATTTCCTATAAAAATAAGAAATTTTTGAAAAATTTTCTATAAAAATAAAAACAAATTTGAAAAATCTCTCATAAATAATTTTCTACCAAAATATGAAATTTTCCAAATTTACTTCATTATTATTGCTTAAGTGCTTTCGCATATATTAAGTCTATATAAATTCTATAAAAGTTCTTATGACTATTTTATTAACAGTAACATAATGGCATCCAAAACACATCCATCAATAAACTCTGGAGTATTAACCTAAAAAAAGTTTTTTTACCACATGAAGAACAAGTGAAAGTAAATAAATTGCATTAAAACGGTCGTAATGAAATTCTATGACATTTTGAACATTTCAAACAAAACGATAAAAAATGCAATTAAATAGTAACACAAAAAGGATAAAATATTTATAAAGATAATAACAATATTTATGATATTTTATAACAGAATTTTAACGTTTTTTGCTTAAAACCAAAACGACTATAACAAAATATTAAATAAAATTGACAATATCAAAATGATGAGATACACTTTTTTCTTAAACAAAAAATTGTGAAGAAGAAAAGGTCCATCATTATTATTATTTTCATCATAAAATTCAATTTGTCAGCAATGAAAGAAAAACAAACAACTGAACTTAAGCACTGAAGCAATTTTTTATTAAAAATAAAAAATAACATTTTTTCTTTTTTTTTTATTTGGTAAGGGACCTTTTCTACTACTTACTTTAAGGATTTGGTATCCTTTTTGTATTTTTTTTACTAAACTTTATAATTTGCATGATTCTTTTATTCAATCAAGCGGTCATTGTTAACAAAAATTTGTTTGCTAAGTTTGTGGTAGAGAATGGAAAGAAAATGTTAATTCAAGTTCATTGTCAATTACCATGGAATACAATTTCTAGGGGAAAATTTATTGAAAAAGTAGAAATAAAGCGAAAAAAATATAAGATAGGAATTAAAAGAATTAACAAAAACATGGAATGCTTAATATAAATTTATTTGTTACTATTTTAAGAACAAATAAATGAAAAATATATTGTTTAAATAAAGAATACAAATTGCGAAGAAGAAAAATGTAATATTAAAAATAGCTTAAATATAATGAAAGAATTATGGGAAATAAATGGGAAATTTTTCAAAAGTTTAAGGAATTAACAAAATAGGAAATTTTTCAAAAAAAAAAAATTATTTTGATAGGAAATTTATCGAAAATTTCTTTTTATAGAAAATTTTTCAAAAATTTCATATTTTTATAGGAAATTATTCAAAAATGTCTTATTTTCATAGGAAATTTTTCAAAAATTTCTTATTTTTATAGAAAATTTTTCAAAAATTTCTTATTTTTGTAGGAAATTATTCAAAAATGTCAAATTTGTATAGAAATTTTTCAAAACTTTCTTATTTTTTAAGGAATTTTTTAAAAATTTTTTATTTCTATAGGAAATCTTAAAAAAATTTCTTATTTGTATAGGAAATTTATAAAATATTTCTTATTTTTAAAGAAAATTTTTAAAAATTTTCTTATTTTTATAGAAGATTTTCAACAATTATTTATTTTTATGGGAAAATTTTCAAAAATTTCTTATTTTCATAGGTAATTTTTAAAAAATTTCTGACTTTTGTACAACATTTTTCAAAAATTTCTTCTTTTTATAGGAAATTTTTAAAAATTTCTTATTTTTGTAGGAAATTTTTCAAAAATTTCTTATTTTTGTAGGAAATTTTTCAAAACTTTCTTATTTTTATAGGAAATTTTTCAAAAATTTCTTCTTTTTATAGGAAATTTTCAAAAATTACTTATTGTTGTAGGAAACTTTTCAAAAATTTCATATCTTTATAGGAAAATTTTCATAAATTTCTTATTTTTATAGGAAATTTTTCAAAAATTTCTTATTTTTATAGGAAATTTTTCGAAAATTTCTTATTTTTATTGGATTTTTTTTCAAAAATTTCTTATTTTTAAAAGAAATTTTTTAATTTTTTCTGTTTTTATAGAACATTTTTCAAAAATTTCTTATTTTTATAGGAAATTTCTCAAAAATTTCTTATTTTCAAAGAAAATTTTTCAAAAATTTTTAATTTTTTTTTAGGAAATTTTTCAAAAATTTCTTTTTTTTATAGGAAATTTTTCAAAAATTCTTGTTTTTCTAGGAAATTTTTCAATAATTTCTTATTTTTCTATGAAATTTTTAAAAAATTTCTTATTTTTCTAGACAATTTTTCAAAAATGTCTTATTTTTATAGCAAATTTTTAAAAAATTTCTTATTTTTTTACGAAACTTTTCAAAAAATTCTTATTTTTATAGGAAATTTTTTAAAAATTTCTTATTTTTATAGGAATTTTAAAAAATTTTTTTATTTTATAAAACATTTTTCGAAATTTCTTATTTTGTAGGAAATTTTTCAAAAATTTCTTATTTTGTAGGAAATTTTTCAAAAATTTCTTATTTTATAAAAAAAATTTTCAAAAATAATTTTTTATTTTTATGATTTCTTTTTTTTAAGAAAGTTTTCAAAAAATTGTTTAAAACATTCTTATTTTTTCAAGAAATTTTTCAAAAATTTCTTATACTTTTAAGAATTTTTTTTAAATTTTTTTAAAAATTTCTTAATTTTTTAAGAAAATTTTCAATTTTTTTTAAGGAATTTTTCAAAAATTTGTAATTTTTTTTAAGAATTTTTTCAAAAATTTCTTATTTTTATAGGAAATTTTTCAAAATTTGTCTGATTTTTATAAAAAATTTTTTAAAAATTTCTTATTTTGATATAGATTTTAAAAGCAAATGTTTATTATCGTTGCCGCCATTTATCGGCAGCAATAAGACGATGTCTCTTATTAAGTTAAATTACAGAAGTCCCTGTTGTGTTGTCATAATAATGTTGAAAAGTTTTATGGGAATTTACCGAAAATAGAAGGAAAGACTACCACAGCATAGAGTATCATAATGCAAAGGAATGTACTTAAAAAAAGTATTTCATTACAACCAACTATGGCACAAGAAGAATTACATTAGGGTGGGTTAAAAAATATACGTATATTCGTGAAATAAATTTTTAAATGTTAGCCGCCCTGGTAAACATGTGAAAGAATACAGAAAAATGTATTTCATATACATAAATATTTATATTATGTAAAAGATCTTATTTTTTATGCCTATCCTAATGTTTGTTTGTCTAGTATATAATGTTTCACATAATAAAAGTTTCTCATTATAATTCTTATAAAAAACATTTTGTTGTGCTTTCTCTAGCTGAATAATGCCAGCAAAAAGTAACAAAACTTTCAATTGTTCGTTTCCTTTTCTGTATATTTTTTTATGTTCATGTGACCGTTTTCCTTTGGCTTTTGTTCACTTTTCTTTAAACGACAATATAAATAATATATATTTTTTTCTTTTGAATTATGTATGAATATGGAACATACAATGGACATTCACTATGGGAATAGTAGATATCGTTAAATTGAATTTTCTTAAATTTCTTGTAATTTAAAAAGAAAATTTAAGACACTTTTTTCCCTTTTTATATTATAATCTGGAATTTTCTATACTCATTCTTATTTGTAGTGAAATAACTTATAAAAGAAAAACTGAAAACAAAATGAGATATATCACCTTCTTTTAAATATTACATTACCTGGAAATGCATATATTACTTATGCAAATGATAATCTGTATATTTTCTTATTCTTATGAAATAATCATGAATTATGGAGATTGAAAGAGAAACAATAAATGAAAAACAAACTAAGTAGATGTAAAAACTTTGAAACGAAAGAAAATGGCAGAAAATATGAATATAAACATTCAGAAAATGGCAGAGAAATTTTTAAAACAGACACATGGTATAAGTTAAAAATATGGACATTTTTAAAGTTAACAACAAATTTTTTGAGTATTTACCTTTAAGTTTTTTACCCCCTATTAAAAAGAATAGGGGTATATTGAGAAAGTCATAATGTTTGCAATATCAAAACTTTTGGCATAAAACCTTTAAAGGACATACGTATGTTCAAAGTCCTTTTGTCCGTCTGTCTTATTTTATGGGAAATTTTTAAAAGTTTATAATTTTTATAAGAATTTTTTAAAAACTTATAACCTTCATAGCAAATTTTTTTCAAAAATTTCTTATTTTTATAGGAAACTTTTCAAAAATTTATTTTTTTTTATAGGAAATTTTTCAAAAATTTCTTATTTTTATAGGAAATTTTTCAAAAATTTCTTGTTTTTAAAAGAAATTTTTCAGAAATTTTTTATTTTTACAGGAAAATTTTCAAAAATTTTCTATTTTTTAGAAAAAATTTTGAAAAATTTCATATTCTTTTTAAATTTCAATTTTTTTTTTTAAATTTCTTATTTTTATAAGAAATTTTTCAAAAATTTCTTATTTTTATAAGAAATTTTTCAAAAATTTCTTATTTTTATAAGAAATTTTTCAAAATTTTCTTTTTTTTATAAGAAATTTTTCAAAAATTTCTTATTTTTACAAGAAATTTTTCAAAAATTTTTTATGTTTATAAGAAATTTTTCAAAAATTTCTTATTTTCATAAGAAATTCTTCAAAAATATTTTTATAAGAAATTAATCAAAAATTTCTTATCAAAATAAGAAATTTTTCAAAAATTTCTTACTTTTATAGGAAATTTTTCAAAAATTTCTTATTTTTTGAGGAAATTTTTCAAAACTTTCTCATTTTTATAGGAAAATTTTTAAAATTTTCTTATTTTTATAGGAAATTTTTCAAAACTTTTTTATTTTTATAAGAAAATTTTCAAAAATTTCTTATTTTTATAGGAAATTTTTCAAAAATTTCTTATTTTTAGAGGAAATTTTTCAAAACTTTCTTATTTTTATAGAAAATTTTCAAAACTTTCTAATTTTTATAGGAAAATTTTTAAAATTTTCTTATTTTTATAGGAAATTTTTCAAAAATTTCTTATTTTTATAGGAAATTTTTCAACAATTTTTTAATTTTTATAGGATTTTTTTTTACATAAGAAATTTATATTTTTATAGGAAATTTTTCAAAAATTTCTGATTTTTATAGGAAATTTTTCAAAAATGACTTATTTTTACAGAAAGTTTTCTTTCTTTTCGTTTTTCAAGATTATTTTATTTTTAAAGGAAATTTTTCAAAATTTCATATTTTTATAGGAAATTTTTCAAAAACTTCCTTCTTTTATAGGAAATTTTTCAAAAACTTCCTACTTTTATAGGAAATTTTTCAAAAATTTCTTATTTTTATAGGAAAATTTTTCAAAAATTTCTTATTTTTATAGGAAATTTTTCAAAAATTTCTTATTTTTATAGGAAATTTTTCAAAAATTTCTTATTTTTATAGGAAATTTTTCAAAAGTTTCTTATTTTTATAGGAAAATTCTACAAAAATTTCTTATTTCTATATAAAATTCTTCAAAACGTTCATATTTTTATAAGAAATTTTTCAAAAATTTCTTATTTTTATAGGAAATTTTTCAAAAATTTCTTATTTGATAGGAATTTTTTTTGAAAATTTTTTATTTTATAGGAAGTTTTTTCAAAAATTTCTTACTTTTGTAAGAAATTTTTCAAAAATTTCTTATTTTCATAAGAAATTTTTAAAAATTTTCTTATTTGTATAAGAAATTTTTAAGGAAATTTTTAAAAAATTTCTAATTTTTGTAGGAAATTTTCAAAACTTTCTTATTTTTATAGATAAATTTTTAAAAATTTCTTATTTTTAAAGGAAATTTAATAAATTTTTTTTTAAAGGAAATTTTTCAAAAATTTCTTTTTTTTTATAGGAAATTTTTCAATTTTTAAAATATTTTTATTAATTTTTTTTCCTAGAAATTTTTTTTTAATTTTGAAAAATTTCTTATTTTTATAGGAAATTTTTCAAAAATTTCTTATCTCTATAGGAAGTTTTTCAAAAATTTATTATTTTTATTCAAAATTTTTCAAACATTTCTAATTTTTATAGGAAATTTTCCAAAAATTCATTGTTTTTGTAGGAAATCTTTCAAAAATTTTTTATTTGTTTAGGAAATTTTTCAAAAATTTTTTTTAAAGGAAATTTTTCAAAAATTTCTCATTTTTAAATAATTTTTTTTTTAAATTTCTTATTTTTAAAGGAACTTTTTCAAAAATTTCTTAGTTTTATAAGAAAATTTTCAAAAATTTCTTATATTTTTTTAATTTTTTTTAAAAATTTCTTATTTTATGGGAAATTTTGCAAAATTTGTTTATTTTTAGGAGTTTTTTCAAAAATTTCTTATTTTTATAAAAAAATTTCTTTTTTTTGAAAAATTTTTTATTTTTATAGAAAATTTTTCAAAAATCTCTAATTTTTGATTACAAAAAATTCGGCAGTGCCGAATATAAAACTCTTACTTGTTATTATTCTTTTCTTGTCATACAAATATGTTAAATTGGGTCATCAATGTAAACTTTCTTGACTATAAGTTGCATGTCAATTTTTGTGTATGACTAAATTTTTAAAACAATATTTTATTTATGAAAAAATAATGCTTTTAAGTTAGAAAAGTGGGTTATTCATATGTACATTTACTACTTGACATCATATTCTTTCAGAAGTAGAAAACAAGTTTTACTGCAAAATAAATAAAATAAAGCAAAAAAAGAAAACAAAGGACAAACAAAAAGTTAAATTGTTAAAGTTTTTTTTTCTGCACAAAATATGCAAACAATTAGGATTTAGAATTTAGCAGGAAAAACTTAAATAAATGTTTACGAATCTAGCTAGATTTAAAAAAAAATTGCGAAATTAAAACTTAAGCACTTAAAACTAAGGCAAATAAGTGCTTATGCACTTAACAAGAGAAATATTTTTATAACAGAAATTGCAATTACTCGCTGACGTATACGTATTATTTAATTAAAAATAATACGTATACGTAGTGTTGCACACAATATCTGGCATATGCAAATGCTTATAGGATAAAAATTTGTATTTCGAGTCATGATAGCGTTTGCAACTTATACAAATATTAGTCTGATACTAATATTTAAGTATACAGATTGATTCAGAATCAGCTTTCTAGTTCGATTTAATATTGCTGGCTAGTTGGCTGCCTATGTAAGCTTGTTACCAACTTCGGGTACCTCCCATAGGACTGCGTTCCCGAAATAACGATTTTAGTGCCTAAAAAAATATGTTTATACTTAAATCATCATAAATATTGCTATTAGTACCATCCAATTTTTATTACAACCGGCCTATATTTAAGCATACTTGGGGGTTTTTCCCATAAATCAAAAAAATGCTCATAAATCTAATAAATAATTGAAAGTTCCAGGTAAAAGTTCATATAGATGAGTCTTCTGTAAACACAAAATTAGAATAAAATTTAGAGTTTAGGCATTAAAATAAAACATACTTAGCTTATAGCAATCTGCCTACTTTGAACCTCAGTGTATACAGTGTATGACAAAGAGTATAAAATAGTCGTTATTATCCCATTCTTACTTGCATTTTATATGGTAGTGTTAGTAAATAATTCCATATTTCTTTTGTTTAATTATTTAAGGAATTTTTTCATAATCATTTAATTTTAATTCACTTTCACTGGAACATGTCATTTGCAAGTATAAAATACATGTCAGTTAAAACTAGCGAATAATTTTAGAATTTCTTTTGCGTTTGCTGTGAGAAGTTGATGTATGAGATTTAATTACTAAAATAGGAACTTGTACAATGTGAAATGGAAAATTAAGTCCAAAAGTCAAATGTTTAATATTAAAAGAAGATTTAAATACATGGTTTTAGTCTAAAATTAGTTGTATTGTTTAATTGAGGGTGTGTAAATTTGAGGCCAGGAAGTAAATTGCTTTAAAAATATAATTTTTCCACAAAGTTTTAATTTCACTGATTTAAAATTTGTTACTACTATTTCTTATGTTAAGTCTAGCTTTTGGCTTGTCTGCTTGTCTTCTTGATTCATATGTAAAGTAGAAATATGGAAAGTTAATAGATACTAAGTATTGTCTATCATAAGCCACTCCATTGTTCCATCGTCTAGTATTATGTAGATTCGGAGCCATAAGAACGGCTACGGTTTAAAAATGAATCAAGCCAATTGATCGAAACAAATAGAAGTCACAAGCCTGGGTTCTCCTTTAATATTCTTTTACATAACTGATACAATTAGACAGTTTAGAAGATACAGATTTATTACTGTATTTAAAACTGTGCGTTGACACAGTGAAAGATTATGGCGTCGTGTCTTGTTGAATTTTATGTTCCTTTTTTCTTGATTGTTCTCTTCAAACGAATAAATTGTCTTACGTACAGGTCCTCTGTGATCGATTTCAATAGCTCGCAATATAAAACGCTCATCTGATATAACCAAATATATACCATTACCTTGGCGTTGTGGATATTCGGCTTTGATTTCACTGCTCTGCAAAAATTCATTTTTTGTCTTTCCTTTTAATAAAACTATGCGGACTATATGGATCTTGATGCGCTAAACTCAAATCCGTTTTCGGTTTTTCTCCATCAGATCTGGATTTTTTATGGGTGTGGCAAATTTTTCCCCTTAAATTAGTCAGGTACGGGGACCTATTTCGTCCTAACTCGAGAACGACTCAAAATTAAAACACTTAAAGATGCATAGCAAAATTGCATTTATTTTAGTTCAATATAATTTGTCTGTATCTCTTATCGTTTTGGAGTTATTTAGAAATTAATGGAGAAAACATTTTTTTTTGTGCGAAATTCGTAATTTTTTTCAGGTTAAAAATGTAATTAAAAAAAAGATAAAGTAAAATTTTAACATTTTAAACATTTTTCTAAGATCTATATATCTTAAGAATAAAATAAGCTATAAACCATAAAAATCGGTTTAAAAATGTGAATTTTATTACCAATTTACCACAGGTACCCAATATTGCAATGCAATTTTCTCCATTAATTTCTAAATAACTCCAAAACGATAAGAGATACAGAAAAATTATATTGAACTAAAATAAATGCAATTTTGTTATGCATCTTGAAAATCGGATGAGTCGTTCTCGAGTTAGGACGAAATAGGTCTCCGTACCTGACTAATTTAAGGGGAAAAATTTGCCACGCCCATAAAAAAAACCGACAACGGATCTGAGTTTAGCGCATCAAAATCCATGTAGTCAACATAGTTTTATTAAAAGGAGGATTTGGCTGCAGAGCAGTGTTTTTGGTCTGGCTTTAAATGTGACTTTTTGCATAGGTAATACCATGATATGAAAACTACTTCTTTCTGTAGCATTCAAGTTTATTTTAGGTATGCAAAATCTCCTTTAAGTGTCTCTCGGCTTAAATTTTTATAGAACCCAATTTCTAGTGTTTCCAATTCCTCATCTCACAAGATGTCTTCTTATATTTTGTGTCGAAATCCCCACCTTTAAATCGCGCAAACCAAGTTTTTTCCAGCAGACCTTTTTTCATTTAAAGAAAAAAGGTTATCAGACTTCTCCCGCAATACGTATTCTTTAGGCACAAAATTCGACATTTATAGAGCTATTAATAAAAATGTGCTTTTACACTTTGTCGTCTATCAAATACTAAATTATTATGATTTTTAATACGATATTTATTTTTATTGACGCATACTATATGCGAAAGCTCGCGATATGTTTTCCAAATCGACATCATTAGCGTGTACACTTGGTGACCATTTTTTGTATGAAAGAAAATGTTTTTTCGAATTTTATAAGTTTTTCAACGGAATATTGTAACAATAGGATTTAAAGTTTAGTTCTGAAAATTTGAGCCAAATCGTACAACGTTCTATAGGCGAGCATTGGATCCAAAGTTAAAGAGCCCATTTGTATGGTGAAAAATGTGTTATTTTTTATTTTCGAGAAATTTGAACCAAAACTAAAGAATTTTTACAAGCAAAAATAATGGAATATTAAAGAAAACTAACACAGCTTTCTTTCAAATAGTCAAAAACAAAAATCCATAAAGTAGTTTTGGAGTTATTCCATTTTTCCACAGAAAATTCATGTCCTTGAAAACGCGCCTAAGGATATGCACCAAAAATTGTAAAGTGTAAATAAAGAAATTCCAAAGTTAGCCATGATTTATCATTTAATGGCTTGTTACTGGTAAATAGTTCGGTTTTGTTTTAAAATAATATCAATTTAGTTTTTTTCATGTTGGAAAATGGTACATTTTTCGTCCTTGAAAGCGCGCCTAAGGATATGCACCAAAAATTGTATAGTGTAAATGAAGAAATTCCAAAGTAAGCCATGATTTATCATTTAATGCCTTATTACTAGTAAATAGTTTAGTTTTGTTTTAAAATAATATCAATTTAGTTTTTTTCATGTTGGAAAATGGTACATTTTTCTCAGGTGGGTTTCAAAAATCATATTTTAATTTTTTGAAAATTTTGTTCAATAAATATTAAAAATTTAGAATTTGCTTTCCAGTGTGTTAAAACAGACAAATGGAAGAATAAAACTCGAAAAAATTAGGTCGATATCTCGAACAGTTTCGCCGTACCTGCGACTTAGAATTTAAGAATTTCGCGAAAGTGAATATTTTTGGGCCAAATTCTTGTAGATGCTTGGTAAATTTTACTTGTGTCACAATATTCCGTAGAAAAAGTTATAAAATTGATTTTCCTTCATACAAAAAATTGTCACCCTATTGTACACCCAATGAGCCAGATTCTGTATTAATATAAGAGTAACTATTTCAAATATTACAACAAAATAATTAAAATATTATATTAAATTTATGATCAATTTAGATTGGTATGAAGTATAGCATGTCACAGTGTTCTTTTAAAAATTCTAAAACTATACTTTTTTTCTTGTACTTGTATGTTATAAATATTTAATTTATACATGTTTAAAAAATAGAACAACAAAAAATTTTAAACAATTCAGTAACATAAACTAGTTGCTGCTGTCATTCATTCCTAGAAAAGAAATGGGTGACCTCGTGGGAGTCCTACATACGATTGTTTGGTCTTTAAACAACTGCGTAATATAATTATACAAAATAATTCAGTTGCAAAGACATTGAAATGCTAATGTCATTGATTTTGTCACTCTAAAAAGATATACGTCCTCAGGCTTGTACATAGTTAGAAGTGTAATTAAAATAACGTGTTTAGGGAAACGTGAAAATTATTATTGGACAAGAAAATTAGAGAAAAGTAATACTAATATTTGAAATATAGAAAATAAGACTCAATATTTCTATACAAAATCTGGTGCTTTTGTTGTAGTAATTTTAATTATTACATTTGTGTGTTTTATACAAAAACAAATTGTATATCAGATGATAGGTTTACCACCAATATTTAAACAATTTAAGATTCGTTGGCAGCCAAAACATTTTCAATGGCAATATAAAGCCAACTAAATTACGTAATTTACACAAATTTAGGGAAAAATTTAAATAAACACAAAAATTCGACATTTTTTAAAGACAAACAAATTGCCATTTCCGTAGTTTGTTAGCTAAGAAATCTGACAAAGTTGCGAAGCTTAAAAGAAAACTTAAAATTTGTTTAACAACAAATTTAATTCAAATGTAAAATTCTTTAAAAATAATTCTAATAAATTTTAACGTTTTAGGATAAACAAATAATTCAGTTTAAATAACCCAATCAATATCAAAAATATTTAGAAATTTTCGGGAAAAATGCGTTTCCTGTCATGCTTTTATATTTTTAAATCAATAGATGTCATTTATTTTTATTTATTCTATATTTATATGCCTGAAAGACAATTTTGAATTTTAACACATTAAAATTATGTTAGGAAAACACTCACATTAACACATTTACAAAACACTCAAGCCCTTTACATACACTCATAGACAAAATTACACATGTATGTGTATGTAAACACACGCAGCAAAAGGATATATGTACACAGACTTACATATTTACAAAAACACATATTTACACAGGATATGTTTATTTTGAATTATTAGTAAATTTTATTTTTAGCCCTATTTTACGTCCTGTCAATCATTTAAATTGGATAAAATAAAAACACACACATCCTGGCAAAAAACTTTATTTAGGTTATCGCTTTTTATAATTTAAAATATTTATATTCCATGAATATTTATAGATTGTCATGTAGTTATTTTTGTTAATAATATTAAGTAAGTATTTATATTTAGTTATGATGATGAGACAAGGATATTTTTGTTCAAACATGTAAATATTAAATATAATTAAAATGTCTAGGTCTATTTTTAGATAAAAAAAAATTTATATACATATATAATATATAATTAATAGATAAATTGAATGTCAAATAATTTTCTTTAGAAAATTTTAATGTCAAAAAATTTTCAGTAAAAATTTTTTAAAACGAATAAATTTTTTCATGTCGGAAATGTTTCTTTTTATGTCGAAAAAAAATTCTGTAGAAAATGTTTTGTCAAAAATTTTCTATAAAAAAGTGTTTATATTGAAACATTTTCTATAGCAAAAAATTTTATGTCGCAAAAATAAAAAAAAAATTTTAAAGAAAAATTTTTATAACGAAACATTTTCTATAGAAAAATTTTCTATACAAACATTTTTTTATCAAAAAAATGTTTATGGAAAAATTTTTATATCGAAATGTTTTCTATAGAAAAATTTTTATATCGAAAAATTTACTTAGGAAAATTGTTATATCAAAAATTTTCTATAGAAAAATTTTTATATCGAAAAATTTTCTATAGAAAAATGTTTATATCGCAAAATGTTTAAAAGAAAAAGTTTTATATAGAAATATGTTCAATAGAAAAAATTTTTCTCTCAAAAAATTTTCTATAGAAAAAACTTTCTATCGAAAAATTTTCTAGAGAAAAATTTTTATATCGAAAAATTTTCTATAAAAAAATTTGTATATAGAAAAATTTTCTATAGAAAAACTTTTATATAGAAAAATTTTCTATAGAAAAATTTTTATACCGAAAAATTTTCTATAGAAAAATTTTTATATCGAAAAATTTTCTATAGAAAAATTTTTATATCGAAAAATTTTTTATAGAAAAATTTTTATATCGAAAAATTTATATCGAAAAATTTTATATCGAAAAATTTATATCGACAAATTTTATATCGAAAAATTTTATATCGAAAAATTTTCTATAGAAAAATTTTTATATTAAAAAATATTCTATAGAAAAATTTTTATATCGAAAAATTTTCCATAGAAAAATTTTTTATAGAAAACTTTTCTATAGAAAAATTTTTTATAGAAACATTTTTATATCGAAAAATTTTCTAGAGAAAAATTTTTATATCGAAAAATTTTCTATAGAAAAATTTTTATATCGAAAAGTTTTTTAGAGAAAAATTTTTATATCGAAAAATTTTCTATAAAAAAATTTGTATATAGAAAAATTTTCTATAGAAAAACTTTTATATAGAAAAATTTTCTATAGAAAAATTTTTATACCGAAAAATTTTCTATAGAAAAATTTTTATATCAAAAAATTTTCTAAAGAAAAATTTTTGTATCAAAAAATTTTCTAAAGAAAAATTTTTATATTAAAATATTTTCGAAAAAAAATTTTTATATCAAAAAATTTTCTAAAGAAAATTTTTGTATCAAAAAATTTTCTAAAGAATAAATTTTATACCAAAAAATTTTCTAAAGAAAAATTTTTATATCAAACAATTTTCTAAAGAAAAATTTTTATATCAAAAAATTTTCTAAAGAAAAATTTTTATATCAAAAAATCTTCTAAAGAAAAATTTTTATATCAAAAAATTTTCTAAAGAAGAATTTTTATATCAAAAAATTTTCTATAGACAAATTATTATATCGAAAAACTTTCTATAGAAAATTTTTATATCGAAAAATTTTCTATTGAAAAATTTTCTATAGCAACAATTGTATGTTAAAAAATTTTCTATAAAAAATTTTTCATAGAAAAGGTTTTGATAAAAAAAAAAAAATTTCTATGAATTTTTTATCTCGAAAATTTTTTTATTTCAAAAATTTCTTATTTTTATAGAAAATTTTTTTAAAAATTTGGTTTTTTGTTATAGGAAAGTCAAAAATAAATCTAACTTTTATAGAACATTTTTTAAAAATTTCTTATATTTAGGATTTTTTTAAATGTCTTTTTTATAGGAATTTATTTTAAAATTTCTTATTTTTATAGGAAATTTTTTAAAAATTTCTTATTGTTATAAGAAATTTTGCAAAAATTTCCTAATTTTATAGGATAATTTCAAAAAATTTCTGATTTTTATAGAAAATTTTTCAAAAATTTTTTATTTTTATAGAAAACTTTTCAAAAATTTTTGATTGTTATAGGAAAGTTTTCAAAAGTTTCTTGTTTTTTTTTCTTATTATAACAGGAAGATTTTTTTAAAATGTCTTCTTTGTTTAGGAAAATTTTTAAAAATTGCTTATTTTTACAGAAAATTTTCAAAAATTTCCTATTTTTATAGGAAATTAAAAAAAATCTTTGTGTCGAAAAAATTATATAATAAAAGATTCTTTCCAAAAATCTCTATAAAAACATTTTATATCGAAAATATTGAATATTTGTAGTTATTAATATAAAAACTTACAAAAAAAATATTTAAAAAACTTTAATTTAGTTTATTAAAAGTTTTTCGTTCTAAAAAATTTTCTATAAACAATTTTTGTATTGAAAATTTTTCATTCTAATGCAATGTTTTCTTAACTTTTGGGAAAAACTTTGGTATTCAAAATTTCATGGCCTGTTCCACGATCTCGAACGAAAGCTTTCTTTCTTATCATATACGAAAGAAATATGTTTTTGGTTTCACTAACTTTATTTTATGCGAAAGATAAGTCGAAAAACAAGTCGAAAGAAAACGTAAGTATTTTCATACAAATTTCTGTTTCACTATTTCGAACAAGTTACCAGCAATACGAAAGCAAATGTCAAAATGAGTCACTTGATATTTTGCTTTCGAATAGAAACGAACGAAAGGCTTCGAAATAGTGAAACCAAAATTAATTCGAATTCGAGTTACTCACATTCTTTCGAGTAGATTTTCTTTCGAAATCGTGAAACAGGCTATCAGTAAAAATATTTTAGGTTTAAAATTAAAAAAAAAAAAAAAATTGAAATTTTAGGTCTTAAATAGAAAAATTTTCCGATAATTATTTTCAAATAGGAACATTTCTGCCCCAAAAATTTTTTTGCACAAAATTTGGTATTGAAACTGGTTGAATGTTTCTCAATATAAAAGATTCTGATTTAAAATTTCCAAAAAACATAATTTCTTTAATAATAAATTTGAATTGTTTAAAAAGCTTTTTATGTTCTTAAATACCTGTAATTTATTTTAAACATTTTGTTAGAGGAAAAATTTACAACAATTTAATGCTCTTTATATATTTTTTCATAAAACAATAGCATTACAATCAACAACAAACAGACTTAAAATTGAAGTCCTATTTGAACCTATTTCTGCGTTTTTTTGCTTTCAGTTGTTAATGTTATCAACAACAATTATGCAATTTTCTATAAAATTGAAAGCTTTTATACAAAGAAAATAAGAAAAAAAATTTAAATTCAGGAAACCATTTTATAATTACTTACAACCATTAAATTATTAAGACCAGGACAACATTTTCTGTGCCACATTCTTAGAGAAAATTGAAAACAAAACTTTTTATGGAAGGAGAACTTCCTTCAAATTCCTTATAATGAATTTAAATATTTCCTTTATTTTTCTTTTTTGCTGGATTTTTAAGAACATTAGTTGTCAGGGAGAAATTTAGATTAAAGAAGTTGAACAAATTTTACAGAAAATTTTCAATAATGAAAACAAAAATGAATGGAAATTTATTAGTAGAAAAAATTTTTAAGACTTGTTAGAATATTCTAAAGGTAAATTTAAAAACAAATTAATTTATTGCTTATTTTCATAGAAATATAAAAAAATACTAGAAGATTTAATTTAACGCAAATTATTAATTTGTATTCAAAAACATCCCAAAATTGTTTAAATATAATTGTAAACAAAAAACAATATTTTAATTTAACTTTTCAAATTATTTCCACGCTTTTTAGAACTCATCAATAAATTAATAAATTCAAACAAAAATTATAAATAAATAATATACAAAAATTCATAAGTAATAAATATTATAAAGTAATACGATTTAACATAGACATAATTTTTATGTGTCAACGATTCCGAATTGATTATTCAACATCGCAACGAAGTAAAAATATGCAAAGCCTATTTTTAGGAAAAAACAGCCACTACCAGACCAGCTGCTATACGGAATTCACAACCGAAAAATATTTCATAATAACAAAATGTCCAAAAGTAAAAGCTTTTAATAGAAATTAAAGAAATGTCTATATAAATAAGTATAATTTATCGCAGATTTAAATCCAATTTAATTAAATTTATAAGATTTTTTTTTACATATTTTTTAATTTTTGAAAACATTATTTTTTTTCTATGCAAAATTTTTCTATAGAAAATTTGTTGATATAAAAATTTTTCTATAGAAAATTTTTCGATATAAAAATTTGTCTATAGAAAATTTTTCGATATAAAAGTTTGTCTATAGAGAATTTTTCGATATAAAAGTTTGTCTATAGAAAATTTTTCGATATAAAAATTTTTCTATAGAAAATTTTTCGATATAAAAATTTTTCTATAGAAAATTTTTCGATATAAAAATTTTTCTATAGAAAATTTTTCGATATAAAAATTTTTCTATAGAAAATTTTTCTATATAAAAATTTTTCTATAGAAAATTTTTCGATATAAAAATTTTTCTATAGAAAATTTTTCGATATAAAAATTTTTCTATAGAAAATTTTTCGATATAAAAATTTTTCTATAGAAAATTTTTCGATATAAAAATTTTTCTATAGAAAATTTTTCGATATAAAAATTTTTCTATAGAAAATTTTTCGATATAAAAATTTTTCTATAGAAAATTTTTCGATATAAAAATTTTTCTATAGAAAATTTTTCGATATAAAAATTTTTCTATAGAAAATTTTTCGATATAAAAATTTTTCTATACAAAATTTTTCGATATAAAAATTTTTCTATACAAAATTTTTCGATATAAAAATTTTTCTATAGAAAATTTTTCGATATAAAAATTTTTCTATAGAAAAGTTTTCGATATAAAAATTTTTCTATCGAAAATTTTTCGTTATAAAAATTTTTCTATCGAAAATTTTTCGATATAAAAATTTTTTCATAAAAAATTTTTCGATATAAAAATTTTTCTTGTATTCTTATAAGTACCTACTTAAAAAAAAAATCGTATTTTTTTTTAGAAAATTTTTTAAAAATTTTTTATTTTTCTAGGAAATTAAAAAAAAAAAATTTTTTAAAGAAAATTTTTGAAAAATTCCTTGTTTAATAGGAAATTCTTCAAAAATTTCTTATTTATATAATAAATTTTTCAAAAGTTTCTTCTTTTTCTAGGAAATTTTTCCAAAATTTCTTATTTTTATAGAAAATTTTTCAAAAATTTCTTATCTTTTTTAGATAATTTTTTAAAAATATTTGGGTTTTATTGAAAATTTTTTAAAAATTTCTTGATTTTATCGGAAATTTTTCAACAATTTTCTTTTTTAAAGAAAATTTTTCAAAAATTTCTCATTTTTATAGGAAATTTTTAAAAATTTCTTATTTTTATAGGAAACTTTTAATAAATTTTTTATTTTTATATGAACATTTGTTAAAAAATTTTTGAAAAATTTCTTATTTTAATAGGAAATTTTTCAAAAATTTCTTATTTTTATAGGAAATTTTTCAAAAATTTCTTATTTTTATAGAAAATTTTTTAAAATTTTCTTATTTTTATAGGTAATTTTTCAAAAATTTCTTATTTTTATAGGAAATTTTTCAAAAATTTCTTATTTTTATAGGAAATTTTTCAAAAATTTCTTATTTTTATAGAAATTTTTTTAAAATTTTCTTATTTTTATAGGGAATTTTTCAAAAATTTCTTATTTTTATAGGAAATTTTTCAAAAATTTCTTATTTTTATAGGAAATTTTTCAAAAATTTCTTATTTTGATAGGAAATTATTCAAAAATTTCTTATTTTTATAGAAAATTTGTCAAAAATTTCTTATTTTTATAAAAAATTTCCTTTTTTTTTATAGGTAATTTAAAAAAAAATTTTATATGCAAATTTTTTTAAAAATTTCTTATTGTTATAAGAAATTTTTAAATTTTTTTTATTTTTATAGGAAATTATTCAAAAATTTCTTATTTTTATAGGAAATTATTCAAAAATTTCTTATTTTTTATAGGAAATTATTCAAAAATTTCTTATTTTTATAGGAAACTTTCAAAAATTTCTTATTTTTATACGAAATTTTTCAAAAATATAGGAAATTTTGCAAAAAATTTTTAAAAGATTTCTTATTTTTATAGAAAATTTTTAAAAAATTTCTTATTTTTATAGGAAATTATCAATTTTTTTTATTTTTATGAAAATTTTTAAAAATTTTCTTACTTTTATAGAAAATTTTTAAAAATTTTCTTATTTTTATATAAAATTTTTTTAAAATTTTCTTATTTTTATAGAAATTTTTTCAAGAATTTTTAATTTTATAGGAAATTTTGCAAAAATTTCTTATTTTTATAGGAAATTTTCAAAAAATTTCTTATTTTTATAGGAATTTTTTTCAAAAATTTCTTATTTTTAGAGGAAATTTTTCAAAAATTTCTTATTTTTAGAGGAATTTTTTTCAAAAATTTCTTATTTTTAGAGGAAATTTTTCAAAAATTTCTTATTTTTAGAGGAAATTTTTCAAAAATTTCTCATTTTTATAGGAAGATTTTCAAAAATTTCTTATTTTTATAGGAAATTTTTCAAAAATTTCTTATTTTTATAGGAAATTTTTCAAAAATTTCTCATTTTTTTGTTGTATATTTTTTTATTGCATATTTTTTAAAAATTTCTTATTTCTATAGGAAATTTTTCAAAATTGTATTATTTTTATAGGAAATTTTTATTAAAAATTTCTTATTTTTATATGAAATTTTTCAAAAATTCTTTATTTTTATAGAAAATTTTTCAATTTTTTTTTAAATTTTTTTTAGGGAATTTTTCAATTTTTCTTATCTTCATAGATATTTTTTAAAAATTTCTTAGTTTCGTAGAAATTTTTTCAAAAATTTCTTTATATTTCTTTATATTTTTATTGAAAATTTGATTTCTAAAGATCACCTTAGTTTTTTCATAGACAAACAATTTTGGCCAGTTTTAAATTGATCGAATTTCTCACTTTTATTTCAATTTCTTTATATTTCGTTGAGTATTTTAAAGTGCTTTAAAGTTTTCTTTCGATCCACTTGTTTCTGTTCTATTGACTCCCTTGTGTAAGAGTAATCGTATTCGACATACAGATAAAACAATTTTTTTTTTGGTATTTTTTTGTGTTTGTTCTGTCATAAAATACAAAATAGTTTTCACTTTTCATTATAAAATGTTTTTGCTTATTTTTATGACGCTTTAAACTACACGCTTTCAACTGCACTTGACCTTGACCAAATACATGTTGAATATAAAATATAAAATAAATTTAAATATATATATATTTTTTTTTATTTAACAAAGGGGTATTTTCTGTATATGAAAGTTTGAATATAGTTTTAGTACTTAAAGCAAAATCAATTGTAATTGATATGAGTGTGTATTTTTGTAAATAATTAAGTGATTTTTATTTTTGTTATCTGTAAAAAGTACAGACAGAATGACAGACAAGATTGTTGGTAATAATTACTATAAACTAACCCTCTAATTCATAAACAAATTTTAAAATTATTACATTCTTATAATTTAAAATTTGTATGGAAAATTTGAATTATAAGCTTGCTATAGCTTTATTTTTTGATTATGAATTAGGGGGTAAAGTTATAGTTATTTTGTTTGGCTAAGTGAAATTTTCTGTAGAAGAAAGTACTTATTCAACAATTTTATAAATTTATTTGAATTTACAAATCAGCATTGAAGAGTTTTGTAGTAGTAGGAATTAATATTTATCTGAAAAATCTCCTGTCTACACCACTGTGCTGTGTCATGCTTTTGGATTTGAAATTTAATTTCTTAAATCAATTCATAAATATGTGTTTCAAATTCTTTAAGTCAAAAGTTGATGAGTTAAGTAACCATCATTAGCAGCAAATCAACGTCATGATCTTCAACATAATTGAATATAAAAATTTTTATATTTTGTATATTTGTCTGATGCTGAGTTCATTATTTTCAAATTACAATGACTTAGACAAATTTTGAAATAACAAAATCTTGGGAGTAGCAAAAAAAAAAAAAAAACTGAAACTCACGTGTAGCAATTGGCTTAATCATAATGTTTTGAATCTTTCATTGTTATTTTGCCTTTGAGTCAATTAAAATTGAATTGAATTAAAATGTTATGTTTTGAATTGTTTTGTTTTTGTGTTTGTTTATTTGTTTTTGGTTTAAGCACTTGTAAATAATTTATTCATGTGTTTGGTTTATTCTTCCGTTTTTTGTTTTATTATTAAGTTCATTGAACTTTTTCTAATGTTAAAATTATAAAAATTAATGTTTTGTGTTGTTATGGCCTAGGGGTAATAAAAATTTCACAAGTACTAATAAAATACTAATTAAATTAATTATTTCATAATTTCTTAAATAATTTTTAATGGTTGTTATGTGTTAGAAACAGATTAAGGTGCTTAAATAGCCAGAAAACTATTATAATTTATACCCCAAGAGAATTTGGTTTGTTTAAAAGTTATCCGATTAAATTTTTGGATAAAAATGTAAATTTTTGTCTACAATATTTGATTAAAATTTAACATCGCCCTTTTTTTCTATCAAAGCAAATACTTTTCTATTTAAAACTATAAAAACCGAAGTTAAATAATAAAGCTATCCCCAAATTTTCTATAGAAACTTAAGACCATCATTCATTTTTCTTTAGAGAAGTAAGATGATTGTCACGTTTTGTATAAAAAGCTAAAGAAAAAGTAAACTTTTCTATAGAAAATTACTTAATTTATTTTAAGAAATTCGAGTAAGAAAATATTTTCTTAAAAAAATCTTAATATCGAAAAAAATTTCTATGGAAAAATTTTTGTATTTAAAAATTTTCTCTAAAAGAACTTTTTTATTAACAGCTTTAAGACCAAAATAACCAAATTCCAACTAAATAATATACAAATTAGAATATCAAAAACTTTAGCATACAAAATTTTTAATATCGAAAAATTTTCCTATTAAAAATTTGTATATAGAAAAATTTTTGTATTTAATTTTGACTTATATAATTTTTATATCTACAAACTTTTCTATGGGAAACTATGGCAATAGTAAAATAAATTGTAAAAAATTTTAATATCAAAAAATTTTACACAAAAAGTTTTTAATATCCAAAAAAAAAAACTTATTAAGAAAAAAAATTTCTAATTCAAAATTTTTATATAGAAAATAAAATATTTTCTATATAAAAATTTTTAATTTTTAATAAAAAAAAACTTTATAACGAAAAACTTTTCCATAAAAAACAAAGGCGTTTGCCAAATTTATTAACAACAATTTAAATATAGAACCATTTTCCTTATAAATTTTAAATATTGAAAAAACTTCAATGGAAAAATGTTTGTATTAAAATTTCTTTCGAAAAATTTTGTATAGAAAAATTTTTGTATGAAAACTTTTTGAATCCAACAATTTTTTCATCCCATAATTTTTGAAAAACGGACTTGGAAAATTTTTTTTATTAAAAGATTTATATTTATAGAAAAAATTTTCTATAGAAAATTTTTTTTATATCCAAAAAATTGTTTATAGAAAAATTTTTTTATATAAAAAATTTTCTATAGCAAAATTGTATATCTAAAAATTTTCTATAGAAAAATGTTTATATCCAAAAAATTTTCTATAGAAAAATTTTTATATCAAAAATTTCTATAGACAATTTTTTATATCCAAAAAATATTAAAAAAATTTTATTTCAAAAAAATTTTCTATAGAAATATTTGTATATTCAAAAAATTTTCTATAGCAAAATTTTAATATCCAAAAAATTTTGTATAGAAAAATTTTTATAGCCAAAAAATTTGTATACCCAAAAAATGTTCAAATATTATACCATACAAATTTGCTATATAAAAGTTTTTTTAACAAAAAAAATTTCCATACAAAAATGTCCACTTATATACAAAAACTTTTCTATAGAAAAATTTTTATATCCAAAAAACTTTCTTTACAAAAATGTTTATATATAGAAAAATTTCTATAGAATCATTTTTATATCCGAAAAATCGTCTATAGAAAAACGTTTTGATCCAAAAAATTTTCTATAGAAAAATTTTTAGATCCAAAAAATTTTCTATAGAAAAATTTTTAGATCCAAAAAATTTTCTATAGAAAAATTTTTACATCCAAAAAATTTTCTATAGAAACATTTTTTTATACAAAAAATTTTTATATCCAAAAAATTTTTTATAGGTAAATTTTTATATCCAAAAAACTTTCCTTACAAAAATGTTTATATTCAAAAAAATTTCTATAGAATCTTTTTTATATCCAAAAAATTTTTTATAGAAAAATTTTTAAATCCAAAAAATTTTCTATACAAAAGTTTTAAGATCCAAAAAATTTTCTATAGAAAAATTTATAGATCCAAAAAATTTTCTATAGAAACATTTTTTTATACAAAAAATTATTATGTCCAAAAAATTTTCTATAGAAAAATTTGAATATCCAAAAAATTTTCTCCAAAAAAAAATTTATATCCAAAAAATTATCAAAAGAATAATTTTAATATTCAAAAAATTTTGTATATGAAAAAAAAAAAAATCTATAGAAATTCTTTTTTATGGAAAATTTGTATATAAAAATAATTCTATATCAAAAAAATTGTCTATAGACAAATTTTTATATCCAAAAAATTTTCTATAGAAAATTTTTTATGTAAAGAACATTTTTTATATTCACCAAATTTTTTATAGCCAATTTTTGGATTCAAAAATTTTTCTATGGAAAATTTCATGAATATAAGAAATTGTTTATAGAAAAATTTTTGTATTTAAAAAATTATCTGTAAAAAAAATTTTATATTCAAAAATTTTTCTTTAGTAAAATTTTGATATCCAAAAAATTTTCTATAAAAAAACATTTATATCAAAAAAATAGTCTATAGAAACATTTTTATATACAAAAAATTTTCTATAGAAAAATATTTAAATCCAAAAAAAAATTCTATAGGAAAACTTTTATATCCCAAAAAATTTCTATAGAAAAACTTTTATATCCGAAAAATTTTTATATCCAAAAAATTGTCTATAGACAAATTTTTATACCCAAAAAATTTTCTATTAAAAATTTTTTATATAAAAAAAATTTCTATAGAAAAATTTTTATATCCGAAAAATTTTTATATCCAAAAAATTGTCTATAGACAAATTTTTATACCCAAAAAATTTTCTATTAAAAATTTTTTATATAAAAAAAAATTTCTAAAGAACATTTTTAATATTCACAAAATTTTTTTTAGACAATTTTTTGAATACAAAAATTTTTCTATAGAAAGTTTTTTGGAGAAAATTTTTCGAATATAAGAAATTATTTATAGAAAAATTTTAATATTTTAAAAATTTTCTATAGAAAAATTTTTATAAGAAATTTTCTATAGAAAATTTTTTATATCCAAAAAAATTTCGAGAAAAACGTTTTTGCATCCAAAAAAAAAATCTATAGAAAAATTTCGACATTAAAAAAAATTTTCGACATATATAAAAAAATTTGTATATACCACAAATATTTTCTGTAGAATAATTTTTATATCCAAAAAATTTTCTTTAGAAAAATGTGTATATTCAACAATTTTCTATATAAAAATTTTCATATCTAAAATATTTTCTATAGAAAAATGTTATATCCAAAGCATGTTTTATAGAAAAAATTTCTTATAAAAAATTATCTAAAGAAAAATTTTTATAGCTATAACAATTTCTATAGAAAAATTTTTATATCCAAAATATTTTCTATACACGCAATTTAAGATCCAAAAATGTTCTATAGAAAAGTTTTTATATCCAAAAAATTTTCAATAGAAACATTTTTATATTCAAAAAATTTTCCATCGAAAAATTTTTATATCCAAAAAATTTTCTATTGAAAAATTTTTATATCCAAAAAATTTCTATAGAATAACTTTTGTATAGAAAAATGTTAGTATCAAAAAAATGTCAATAGAAAATATTAAAACATTATCTATCGATAGTATTTGATATAAAAATATTATATATTTTGCTCTAGATAAAAATTTGTATTTTTCTTAAAAAATTGTAATTATTCTAAAAAATTTCTAAGTAAAAGTAATTTTTCTACTTTTGAAAAGTTGAAATCTTTAATAATTTATGACATTTTCCTTCACAAAAGAAAGAAAGAAAGTTTTAATGAAACATTTTAGTGACCTTGAAATGCAAGAAACATTTTGTGTCAGGCCTCATTATAATTTTGCAGACAAATTTAATTAAATTTATTGTACATAAATAAATGATAAATGAAATGTATATACAAATATATAATATTATTCTGTGTCTTATACATACCTCTGACATTTTGCAATTTTCCTTCATATTCCGCTCCAAATACAAGTCAAAAGAACAAAGTGCCAACACAAGAGAATGTGTTAATGCCAGGGATTATAAACTTGTGTCCTTAAAATATATCCTTTAATTTTATTTTTATAATTTTTTTTAAATTTTCTGCTTTCGTATAAATATCCAAAAAGTAAGAAAGAGTTTTAAAATTCAGCTACTTAAATCACAAACAGGAACATAAATGCCAAGAAGAAAACTTTTACAAATTTAGGTTTTATTTTGTTGACAAGGATTTTAGGTTGAAGTATCAAAAACTTATTTTGAAATAAATTTACCGAAAATTTTTAAATTTTATCTTAAATTATTTATTGTTTAGTTATATGGAGTTTGACAATATTGATTGGAAAATTATAGTTCGTTTTTGTTGTAAATCATTTAGATATAAATGTATTTTATATGTAAGAAAATGCATTTTCCTAAATTTTTTGTTGTAGATCTTAGCTTTTGTATTTATTAAAGAATAGTCGTTTGTTCTGGAAATGACTGAAAAGAGAAAATAAAAATAAATAATTATTAAATCAATAAAATTTCTTTAATTTAGTTCAAAATTAGAAAAAAAAATCTGTAGAAAATTTGTTATCAAAAATTTTTTTATAGAACATTTTTTTATAAAAAATTTTTCATAGGAAATTTTTTTATAAAAAATTTTTCATAGAAAATTTTTTTATAAAAAATTTTCCATAGAAAATTTTTTTATAAAAAATTTTTCATAGAAAATTTTTTTATAAAAAATTTTTCTATAGAAAATTTATTCAAAATTTTTCTTTAGAAATTTTTTTTATAAAATTTTTTTTTTAGAAAGTTTTTTTACTAAAATTTTTTCTTTAGAATTTTTTTTTATTAAAAATTTTGCTATAGCATTTTTTTAATAAAAATTGTTTATCGATAATTTTTGTGTAGAATATTTTTTATCAAAAATTTCTCTATAGAAAAAATTTTGTATAAAAAAATTTTAAATTCTTTTCTATAGAAAAATATTTCTATCGAAAATTTTTCTATAGAAAAATATTTCTATCGAAAATTTTTCTATAGAAAAATATTTCTATCGAAAATTTTTCTATAGAAAAATATTTCTATCGAAAATTTTTCTATAGAAAAATATTTCTATTGAAAATTTTTCTATAGAAAAATATTTCTATCGAAAATTTTTCTATAGAAAAATATTTCTATCGAAAATTTTTCTATAGAAAAATATTTCTATCGAAAATTTTTCTATAGAAAAATATTTCTATCGAAAATTTTTCTATAGAAAAATATTTCTATCGAAAATTTTTCTATAGAAAAATATTTCTATCGAAAATTTTTCTATAGAAAAATATTTCTATCGAAAATTTTTCTATAGAAAAATATTTCTATCGAAAATTTTTCTATAGAAAAATATTTCTATCAAAAATTTTCTATAGAAATATTTTTCTATAGAAAAATTGTCGATAGAAATATTTTTCTATAGAAAAATATTTCTATCGAAAATTTTTCTATAGAAAAATATTTCTATCGAAAATTTTTCTATAGAAAAATATTTCTATCGAAAATTTTTCTATAGAAAAATATTTCTATCGAAAATTTTTCTATAGAAAAATATTTCTATCGAAAATTTTTCTATAGAAAAATATTTCTATCGAAAATTTTTCTATAGAAAAATATTTCTATCGAAAATTTTTCTATAGAAAAATATTTCTATCGAAAATTTTTCTATAGAAAAATATTTCTATCGAAAATTTTTCTATAGAAAAATATTTCTATCGAAAATTTTTCTATAGAAAAATATTTCTATCGAAAATTTTTCTATAGAAAAATATTTCTATCGAAAATTTTTCTATAGAAAAATATTTCTATCGAAAATTTTTCTATAGAAAAATATTTCTATCGAAAATTTTTCTATAGAAAAATATTTCTATCGAAAATTTTTCTATAGAAAAATATTTCTATCGAAAATTTTTCTATAGAAAAATATTTCTATCGAAAATTTTTCTATAGAAAAATATTTCTATCGAAAATTTTTCTATAGAAAAATATTTCTATCGAAAATTTTTCTATAGAAAAATATTTCTATCGAAAATTTTTCTATAGAAAAATATTTCTATCGAAAATTTTTCTATAGAAAAATATTTCTATCGAAAATTTTTCTATAGAAAAATATTTCTATCGAAAATTTTTCTATAGAAAAATATTTCTATCGAAAATTTTTCTATAGAAAAATATTTCTATCGAAAATTTTTCTATAGAAAAATATTTCTATCGAAAATTTTTCTATAGAAAAATATTTCTATTGAAAATTTTTCTATAGAAAAATATTTCTATCGAAAATTTTTCTATAGAAAAATATTTCTATCGAAAATTTTTCTATAGAAAAATATTTCTATCGAAAATTTTTCTATAGAAAAATATTTCTATCGAAAATTTTTCTATAGAAAAATATTTCTATCGAAAATTTTTCTATAGAAAAATATTTCTATCGAAAATTTTTCTATAGAAAAATATTTCTATCGAAAATTTTTCTATAGAAAAATATTTCTATCGAAAATTTTTCTATAGAAAAATATTTCTATCGAAAATTTTTCTATAGAAAAATATTTCTATCGAAAATTTTTCTATAGAAAAATATTTCTATCGAAAATTTTTCTATAGAAAAATATTTCTATCGAAAATTTTTCTATAGAAAAATATTTCTATCGAAAATTTTTCTAAAGAAAAATATTTCTGTCGAAAATTTTTCTAAAGAAAAATATTTCTATCGAAAATTTTTCTATAGAAAAATATTTCTATCGAAAACTTTTCTATAGAAAAATATTTCTATCGAAAATTTTTCTATAGAAAAATATTTCTATCGAAAATTTTTCTATAGAAAAATATTTCTATCGAAAATTTTTCTATAGAAAAATATTTCTATCGAAAATATTTCTATAGAAAAATATTTCTATCGAAAATTTTTCTATAGAAAAATATTTCTATCGAAAATTTTTCTATAGAAAAATATTTCTATCGAAAATTTTTCTAAAGAAAAATATTTCTGTCGAAAATTTTTCTAAAGAAAAATATTTCTATCGAAAATTTTTCTATAGAAAAATATTTCTATAGAAAATTTTTCTATAGAAAAATATTTCTATCGAAAATTTTTCTATAGAAAAATATTTCTATCGAAAATTTTTCTATAGAAAAATATTTCTTTACAAAAATTTTCTATAGAAAAATATTTCTTTCGCAAAATTTTTCTATAGAAATATATTTCTTTCGAAAATTTTTCTATAGAAAAATATTTCTTTCGAAAATTTTTCTATAGAAATTTATTTCTTTCGAAAATTTTCCTATAGAAATATATTTCTTTCGAAAATTTTTCTATAGAAAAATATTTCTTTCGAAAATTTTTCTATAGAAAAATATTTCTTTCGAAAATTTGTCAATAGAAAAATATTTATATAAAAAAATATTTTTATCGAAAATTTTTCTATAAAAAAATATTTATATTAACAATTTTTCTATCAAAAATTTTTCAATAGAAAAATATTTTATAGAAAATTTTGTTTCTAAATTATCAAATATTAACTGAATGCTATTGAAACTAGTTAAATTGAATATTCATTTTTACTAGTTTCAATCATAATCGTGATATTTACGAAAATTTCAAGATGTCTTCGGCTCCTGGCAGTATGGGCTTCCTACGACTGTTCATGATGTTTCGATAGAACTAATTTGAGATTAATTTGATAAAATTCTAATTGCAGATTATCATTCTTATTTATATTTCATATATCGTACAATTCTAAAATTCTGGAAAGACATTTCTAATGATACTTAAGAAATATATCAAAGATGTTCCTGTACGACAATATAGAATTTGGTTTTGTCTTAAGACACAAAAGGTTAATATTTTCATATAACCTTGACCTTTTTTTTTATTTTTTGCAAGCACTTAAAGTTCAAGAATCTTTGACATGACATGAAGAAGCCTAAGATAAAATATTTTTATGCAAATTTTGTATATTCCCTTAAAAGATTTTTGTTTAGGAATTCGTTCGATGATAGTGAAAGACAATAAATTGCAAAAATAATCAATGAGTGAATTTGAATTTTTTGAATGACAATTGAATAAAGGGCCTCAAATACTTAAACGGTATAACGATATTAAATTTTTAATTTAAAACTATTTAATCACTTATTCAAAGTCTATGATTTAAATCATTTGGAAAACTAAAATTGAAAATGAAATCAATTTAAATGAAATGTGCGCAGTAAAAGTTCTATTATTTAATTTGCATAAATATTTAAAACTCTTTCGCTGGTGATGTCTAACAAATGAAATTATTATAAATATTTGTTCAATCAATACAACAATATATCACTATGTTAATTAAATAAATGATGGTCCAAAAAGAAAAAAGTTGTCAACTTGTCAACTAAATATTTGCTTTCAATTTCTGCCTCATGGCTTTAGTCAGCCAATCAACCGCAGCGGCAGCAGTTTCATTCCGGCAACGGCAAATAATGGCATCAATGTATGAACAATCAATTTATAAATATTCAATAAATTTTAATATTCATTTTTTGTTACTTTTTCAAATTTATTTGATTAAAATCATAAAAACCACACGACCGTAGGAATGCTTGCGATTCATTAATGAAATGAAAAAATGCAAAAAAGAAAGAAATTTAAATTGAAACTTAATTTCATGAAAATCCGGTCGGAAAGAGCAAATAAATTAAATAAAAATTACAACGAAATCATTTACTGCATCAGGTGTTTTTCTGTCAACTTAATTAGGTTTTAATAAAATTTCCAAGATTTTTTAAATTCCTTTAAAAGTATCATATGGCTTATTTGCTGCTATAATGTCATAAGTAAAAATGTCATAAATAAAAAACCGATATATGTCAAACTTTATTTCTGTATAATCAGTTTTTGTTTTTTCTACAACCAGAAAAATAGTATTTATATAGTTATTTTAATCTTTTATAAGTCCCACCCTTAAACCATAATCCAATAAAAGGTCCAATTTACATTCAAATTTGAATAGATTGTTCTCAAAACTATTTATTTTTAAGCTAAGACAATATCACAGCAAATAATCGATTTGAGTACCTTATTCACATGAAAAAATTTATATTTTTAATAAACTGTTACTTTATGTTAAGCAAATATTTTTCTATTGGCTTTTGGTTTTATTAGAAATTAACATTGATCTTGTTTGATTTGCTGTTCAGGAGCTAGTCGTGCAAACATTTATAAATTATTTATTATTAATTGGAGAGTCTATAATATTTTTCTTTAATTAGCACCTTAATCAATAAGTTAAAAATAAAATGAACATTTCACGAATTTTTAATTTAAATTAATAACAAAAAAGAAAAATAATGATTTCTAATAATGTCGACAGGCATGCGGTGAAATGATAGGGAAGATATTTATTTAAAGGAATGAATTGATATTTAAAATATCTTGCAAATTCAAATATGTCTAAGATGTTGGCCGAAAATCCAAACTAAAGCATAAACAATACTTACACTAAGAAAATTACGACTCATAAATAGACTAAACAAGTACTTTTTAGTATTACAAGTACTTATACTAGTACCCGAGTTAGTAATATTAGTAGCAGTATTAGTACTACTACTGCTTCCACTACTAGTACCAATACTGGTACTACTACTAATACTGGTGCTACTATCAGTACTAATACTGGTATTACTAAATGTACCAATAGTACTTTTATAAGTTCTTACACTAGGACCAACAAGAAAAATTTTCAATAATTTTTTTTTAAATTTTCAATGAAAAAATTTTTCTGTAGAAAAATTGTCGATAAAAATTTTTCTAAATTAAAAAGTTTTACTGTAGTGTATTGCACAAAGATCCCAAATTATTGCAAGTATTAATTATTGTAATAAAATGAAAAAAATGCTAGTGGGGAAACCTTTCCTAGACGCGTATCGATGGTTTGTTAGGCCAGCTTCTTGAGGAGGATCATCTGTAATTTTAGAAAGAGCGAAAACCACACATTTGAGGCACAGAATAAATACGAATTATTGTGTTCAACAAATATCAACATTAAGCGAAAACAAAGAAAATTTTCATTAAAAAAAAATTTCTATAGAAAAATTTTCAACAAAAAATTTTTCTATAGAAAAATTTTCGATAAAAAAATTTTTCTATAGAAAAATTTTTAATAAAAAATTTTTCTATAGAAAAATTTACGCTAAAAAAATTTTCTTCAGAAAAATTTTCTATAAAAAAAAATTTTTCTATAGAAAAATTTTTAATAAAAAATTTTTCTATAGAAAAATTTACGCTAAAAAAATTTTCTTCAGAAAAATTTTCTATAAAAAAAAATTTTTCTATAGAAAAATTTTGTATAAAAAAATTTTTCTATAGAAAAAAAAGAAAAATTTTCTTTTTTCGATAAAAAAATTTTTGTATAGAAAAATTTTCGATAAAAAAATTTTTCTATAGAAAAATTTTCGATAAAAAAATTTTTCTATAGAAAAATTTCCGATAAAAAAATTTTTCTATAGAAAAATTTTCGATAAAAAAATTTTTCTATAGAAAATTTTTCGATAAAAAAATTTTTCTATAGAAAATTTTTCGATAAAAAAATTTTTCTATAGAAAAATTTTCGATAAAAAAATTTTTCTATAGAAAAATTTTCGATAAAAAAATTTTTCTATAGAAAAATTTTCGATAAAAAAATATTTCTATAGAAAAATTTTCGATAAAAAAATTTTTCTATAGAAAAATTTTCGATAAAAAAATTTTTCTATAGAAAAATTTTCGATAAAAAAATTTTTCTATAGAAAAATTTTCGATTAAAAAATTTTTCTATAGAAAAATTTTCGATAAAAAAATTTTTCTATAGAAAAATTTTCGATAAAAAAATGTTTCTATAGAAAAATTTTCGATAAAAAAATGTTTCTATAGAAAAATTTTCGATAAAAAAATGTTTCTATAGAAAAATTTTCGATAAAAAAATTTTTCTATAGAAAAATTTTCGATAAAAAAATTTTTCTATAGAAAAATTTTCGATAAAAAAATTTTTCTATAGAAAAATTTTCGATAAAAAAATTTTTCTATAGAAAAATTTTCGATAAAAAAATTTTTCTATAGAAAAATTTTCGATAAAAAAATTTTTCTATAGAAAAATTTTCGATAAAAAAATTTTTCTATAGAAAAATTTTCGATAAAAAAATTTTTCTATAGAAAAATTTTCGTTCAAAATATTTTTCTATTGAAAAATTTTCGTTCAAAATATTTTGCTATAGAAAAATTTTCGTTGAAAATATTTTTCTATTGAAATTTTTCTTTAGAAAAATTTTCGTTCAAAATATTTTGCTATAGAGAAATTTTCGTTCAAAATATTTTTCTATAGAAAAATTTCGTTCAAAATATTTTTCTATAGAAAAATTTTCGTTCAAAATATTTTTCCATAGAAAAATTTTCGTTCAAAATATTTTTCTATAGAAAAAATTCGTTCAAACTATTTTTCGATAGAAAAATTTTCGCTCAAAATATTTTTCTATAGAAAAATTTCG
This sequence comes from Stomorhina lunata, assembly GCA_933228675.1. NCBI lineage: Eukaryota > Metazoa > Arthropoda > Insecta > Diptera > Rhiniidae > Stomorhina > Stomorhina lunata. Next base: position 93,540,669 of record OW121743.1, on the reverse strand, counting down.
TTCAAACTATTTTTCTATAGAAAAATTTTCGTTCAAACTATTTTTCTATAGAAAAATTTTCGTTCAAAATATTTTTCGATAGAAAAATTTTCGTTCAAAATATTTTTCTATTGAAAAATTTTCGTTCAAAATATTTTGCTATAGAAAAGTTTTCGTTGAAAATATTTTTCTATTGAAATTTTTCTATAGAAAAATTTTCGTTCAAAATATTTTGCTATAGAGAAATTTTCGTTCAAAATATTTTTCCATAGAAAAATTTTCGTTCAAAATATTTTTCTATAGAAAAATTTCGTTCAAACTATTTTTCTATAGAAAAATTTTCGTTCAAAATATTTTGCTATAGAAAAATTTTCGTTCAAAATATTTTTCCATAGAAAAATTTTCGTTCAAAATATTTTTCTATAGAAAAATTTCGTTCAAACTATTTTTCTATAGAAAAATTTTCGTTCAAAATATTTTGCTATAGAAAAATTTTCGTTCAAAATATTTTTCTATAGAAAAATTTCCGTTCAAAATATTTTCTATAGAAAAATTTTCGTTAAAAATATTTTTCTATAGAAAAATTTTCGTTAAAAATATTTTGCTATAGAAAAATTTTCGTTAAAAATATTTTCTATAGAAAAATTTTTGTTAAAAATATTTTTTTATAGAAAAAATTTTCTTTCAAAATATTTTTCTAAAGAAAAATTTTTGTTAAAAATATTTTTCTATAGAAAAATTTTCCATAATTTGTTTTTAATAATACTAGTATTAGTACTTGTATTATTACTAATACTAGTATTATTACTAATACTAGTATTATTACTAATACTAGTATTAATACTAATATAAGTATTTTTTTCTATTGCTTGCCTTAATACCTTTAATATAATTAATACCAGTACTTGTATTAATACTTATACTGGTATTAAAACAAGTATATTTACTTTTACTAATACCAGTTATTACTAGTGATAATACTAGTGATATAATTAGCAGTTATACTAGTTTTTTTACTATTACTAACTTTAATTAGTAATAATACTAGTTTTAAAACATATTTTCTAGAAAGTAAAATAACATATCACATGACCTTTGAATTCCTTATGATTTCATTTATTTAAATGACTTTTCCCTTCAGGCGAGACATCAAACATATTTACTAATACATATAAAAGTTATTTAAAAATTTTCAAATACACTTGGATACTGTTATTTGAATAAAAATTTATTAATATATAATCTAATTCAATAACAATTGACAAATAATAATACAAACAGCGAAATTATTTTGGTCAATATTTGGTTTAAATAAATTGGAATATAATTGATTATACTAAAACCAAAAATATTTTTTGTTTTCGCAATTTTTGTTAAAATTTTGTTGCTTTTATAAAGAAAAGTATTAAATTTTTTTTTTTTTTTTCAATTTAATTTAAATATTTTAAAATTTATTTTCATTGTTAGTTTTTTTGCGGCTGGTGATTTGTTTTCACTCCAGCCAACTCTAGTCAACTTAATTTACATGTTCAAAAATCCAATTACGCTTAAGGCTGCAATTATTTTGTAAAATATCTGACCAACTTGTTATACTTGAGTTACGAACATGAAATTGAAATCCTAAAATGAAGTGTAGAACAAAAAAAGAATTTATAATATTTTACAAATTATCATTCTTATATTTTTCAAACATTTTTGAAGTATTAGGTTACACAATAAATATTTAATTTAATACGTTTTCCTTATAAATAAATGATACCAAGTATCAAAGTGAAATTTTGTTTTTAGTTGATCGTTGCAAGAAGATAACGTTTAAATTTATTTCGAGGAAATGTTTTAACAAATTTAGGAAATTGCAAAAAATTTATTTTGTTTGTTAAATTTTTGTGCAAAAAATTGAGACTAAAAAGTTTTGAATATAAAATTAAATTTATAAGTTCTGCACAATGGGTTACTTTTTTCAGATGTATTAAGTTTACAAAAGCTTTCAAACATTAAAAAAAAATTGTTTATATTAGTTTAAATATTAAACCCCTTATTCATAAACGAAAAATAGTGTTTTGAATTTTCCATACAAAAATCGTAGAATAATTTTATAATGCGTTTATAATAAACGAAAAATAGTGTTTCGTTATATTGATAATTTTATAATACGTTTATAAATAAGGTTTTAACTCTTTTAATGACATATCTCAACAATTATGTCCTCTACTGTTTACAAATACTAGTATTGTATTTATTATCGCTATGCATTTGTATAATTTATATTCAACTAGACTTGATGGTGTCATGATTGTCTATATTTGAACTAATTTTTATTTTTTTTTACCAGACAAACAGCAAAGTCTGTCTCTTTTTATTCTTAAAATACAGCCACTTCTGACTAATGTAAGCCGTCAAAAACACCCAATGACAAAAACGCAAATTTGCACAAAATAAATCATGAAAAACTGATTAAAATAAAAATTCTTGACACCCGAGTAGGCGCGAGACGAAACTTGAAACACTCTATCAACAATTACCGTTAAATGGTTTATAGAATTCAAACAGAATTGTCTAGAAACCACAAAATGTGCACAGTGGGGAAAGAAAGCGAATTGATTTCTAAAATAAAAATTAATTTGAAAAAAACTGAGACTTAAAGTAAAAATAAGTTTAGAGATTGACTGTGTACAGTGGAGGAAAACGTAAATCGATTAATAAAAAAAAAATAATTAACACTTAAATTAGAAATAAAGTTCAGATATTGATATACCAATAGACTGAAAAAATAGTATAAATCAGAAAATTTGACAGAGACATAGACTTAGGAATAGACCTAGACTTATACTAAGACATGAACTAGGACATGAACTAGGACTTGAACTAGGCCATAACCTAGGACATGAACTAGGACATGGTTAAATTAGTGCAGCTGTCTGGTAATCAGACTCGAAAATCGGTAAGTAGCATATCCCTGACTCAACCTGTTAAACCATCCATAGAAATTCTATATCAGCCAGATCGCCATCTCTAAAGATATGAGAGTTCGGACTTAGTATTAGATTTTGAAGTATCTTGCTTTACATAGTTTCTAATATTACCAAATCAGCTTCATATACGACAATATTTGTATTCATATCCTCAAGTGATACCAGTTACACCATTTTTAGCTAAAAGTTCCTGGTTGACCGAGCCTTGCTTGGAGCATTATGATAAGCATTTCGAGACAAATTTTAAAGTTTTCATAATTTTCATTTTATAAAGTACTCTAAATTTACAGAGCAAATATGCAATTAATTTTAAATCATTTTATTCATTTTGTCCGATCAAGACATCAGCACACATTCAATTCATTTTAAATAATTTTGAAAATTGGTCATACCAACTTAGAAACCTTCGTCGACCCATTCTCAAGAACTTTGCTAAAGATCATAGTATGATCAAATGTACAGTTTACGATTTAATTAATTTTTAGTCATTTTCAGTGGCGCCACCTGTCGTCAATTAGACACGCCAACTAAGAAACCTTCGTCGGCTTATGCAAAACAGCTTTTCTAATGACCGTTTAAGTGCACAGTTTACGACTTAAAACACTTTGAGTAATTTTCAGTGGTGCCATCTTTCGGAAATTGTTAATACTAACTGAGAAACCTTCTTCGGCTCGTCCGCAACAACTTAGCTTAAGATCATAGCATGATCAAATGCACAGCTTACGATTTAACTCATTTTTAGAAATTTTCAGTAGCGCCACCTTTTGTAAATTTGTCATAACAACTAAGAAACCTTCGTCGGCTTATGTAAAACAGCTTTTATAATGATCGTAGCGCGTTTAAGTGCACAGTTTACGACTTAATTCACTTTGAGTAATTTTCAGTGGCGCCACCTTTCGGAAATTAGTCATACCAACAAAGAAACCTTCGCCGGCTTATGCGCTACAACTATGCTAAAGAGTATGACATCTATCAATATGACACTATCTATCAATATGACACTATCAAAAGCATAGTTTATTATTCTATAAAGGACATATTGACAGATACCAATATTTATCCCTTTTTATCCCCTAATTTCAAAAAGTTCCATATATATATTTGGTACTTCTTTGGTATCAATTGAATTCGGTACATTTTACTAAAACGCAGTTAACATTTTGTTTTTATAAGATGTAAAGAAAATTCCAAATGAAATTGAGAATTTTTGGTTGAAATTAAAAAAATTCTAAATAAAATTAAGAATTTTAGGTTGATTTTAAGAAAATTCCAAATGAAATTGAGAATTTTTGGTAAAAACCTGAAAAAATTCGAAACAAAACTGAGAATTTCCATTTGATATTGAGAAAATTGTAAATGAAATTGAGAAATTTTAGTTAATAAAGAAAAAAATTCCAAATGAAATTGAGAATTTCTATTTGATTGAGACAATTTAAAATGAAATTGAAAATTTTCGTTTGAAATTATGAAAAATCCAAATAAAAAAACAAAAATTCTCTAAATTAGGGCCGTAACTGTTATAAATTTTATCGCAAAAGTGAGAAAACAGGAATTATGTTTTGGCCTTAATTTTTTCGAGCAGAAATAAAAATTATGACTTTAATTTTTTCGAGCAAAAATAACAGTTATTTTTGACATTAATTTTTCAGCAAAAATAACAGTTATTTTTGACTTTCATTTTTATGAGCAATGTTTGGATTTTTATTTTTCGAGCAAAAATAACAGTTAGTTTTTTACTTTTATTTTTTTTGAGCAGAAATAAAAGTTATGACTTTTATTTTTTCGAACATAAATAACAGTTATTTTTGACTTTTATTTTTTCGAGCAAAAATAACAGTTATTTTTATGAGACAAAATAAAAATTATTTTTAATTTTTTTTCGGGCAGATTTTTAATTTTTCGAGCAGACATAAATAAGTTATTTAGACTTTTATTTTTTCAAATTAAAAAAAGTTTTTTGTTTAATATTATGAACTTATCGTGTATTAAAGCGAAAATAACTATTGTTTCAGCTCGAAAAAATAAAATCCAGAAATTATTGTTATTTCCACCCAAAAAAATAAAGTAAAAAGTAACTTTTATTTCTGCTCGAAAAAATAAAAGCGAAAAATAACTGTTATGAAAATTTAGTCTAAGACAATCAAAATGGTACACTTGCGCCATTTTCTTGCGGTCTCCGCAAAGAATTGTCGGAGACCGCACTTAGAACTGTTTGACAGCAGTTTCTGCTTTAAAATATCTGCCAATATTTTCAGAAGAAACGAAGATGAAGGTATAAAATCTTTCGGTTTTGTAATGAAAGATTGCATGATTTTTTAATAAAGGCTACTTTATTAATGATCATGTCCAGTCAGGGTGACTTAATAGGCTAAAAGCTATTAATAGCCTCAGCAATTTTAGATTCGGTTATAATTTCTCTTGCAACAGCCAAAAGTGGACTTGATGCCTGGAAACTGCAGTTATTATTGACTGGATATTGTCCAAACTTCATGTGATTTCATTCGAGTTTATCGAATTCTATAAAAATTAACTACATTTGAAAACTAAGAAAATTTTTTTGGAAATAAAGGCTGGGCAAATTTAAGGTTAGGAATTAAATTTGCCTTAAATCTCTATTTTTTATAGTTTTATTGATAAAGTAGAAACATGGGAATTAATAATGAAATAGACTTCGGTCAAATTTCTACATTTAGGACGTCGGTAGACGTCCGGTCATTTCACAAAATTGAAAAAATTTTGGAACAAATTATGGTTTTTTCATGTAGACACTTGCTCAAACCACTGCTCACTGATGTCAAAATAGCCATTTGTGACCAAAAAATAGTATCATAGTTTTGCAGCTCAGACGTCGTTTCCTAGCATATTTTCGAAGTAAGGCGGCCGATGATGCCGCCATACTACAAATCGTACTATATGTTCGTTTGTTTTTTATGTAAGGGTTTTTCGAGAACTTCCGTGGATGAGGTGAGCTTCATATATGATACGTTTATTTGGTTACATAAATATCTAACTGAAAATGAGCCCCATTACTGACCAAGATTTTGTTAAAAAAGTTGTTCAAGAGTGTAGCGTTCCATGATTAAAACTTTTCAACTTTTAATTAAATTAATTCTAACGAAATGGTTTCACTCGATAAATTTCGTAATTAATGATAGATAATATTTATGTCGATTTATTATCAAGGTATATCTAGTTTTGAGCCCCAAAAAATATTATCTTTAAACTCTTTTCCAAATGCATTTGAGATACTGATACTTATTTAAGAAAATATAAGAAATTTAATTTTCTTTATTTTATTAATGAAAGGAAAACGTTGCAAGTCTTACAACTTCCTGCCAGTACTTTACACTATTTGGACAAGCTGTAGCTGCAGTTTTATTTAAAGTTTATTATTGTCTGATGTTGCTCTAAAAATACTGGAGCTGTAAATTGTTTGAGAGCTACATACTCGTAGTACTTGTGTAACAATGAAACTAAGATATACATCTATTACATTATTTTATGCAACATATATTTTTGGTCGTGTGGCCTTCAATGCGGACTATATGGATTTATAGAAAAAAAATTAAAAAAAATATTTTTATAATCCAATTATTTTAGATGGCACTTATTATAAGACTATCTACAATCAATCCATCAAAATCTATTTTTTCTTATCTAAAATTTTTTCAAAAAATCTATGGGACATTTTGCCAACTAAGCTATAATCTGATAACATCTTCCTCTATTTCTCTTAATGTAGGCTATATATTACAAATACCTTCAATTGTTAATGCCATCAGATAAGAAGAAATTTTGTTGTTGTTGCAAGTATAAAAAAAGAAACATGTATTTTGCCTGCAACTGTAACTTCTAATATTTATGTATTTTTATAACTTAACAAGTATTTTTGCTGAAGCTAGAAGTGTAAAAGTTTACTAGGTTAAAGAAGAAGCCTCTTTTAATTGCTGAAGTTTTAGCTTGAAAAAATGAATAAATAATTATATTTTAAAAATTAAAAATCTCTAATTACTAGAGTTAGTTAAAACATGAGGAGGCAATTAAAATGTTTCTTATCTTAGCAACACGTTTTAACATGTTTGCAATTGTTTTCTTTCTGAAAATAAAAACTTAGTTTATTTAATTACTTTAAATAGGAAATTTGATTTGAAAATTGAGATATTGCACAATTTTATACAATTAAAATCAAAAAACTGTTTTCCATATTCATCAAGTTATTTTTTTTTCAAATACAATTAATTCTTTACGTCAGACAAGCTTACACAAATCAGCATACATTGGCGTCGTTATCATAACCTGGCTCGAAGGACCATAAAAACCGAACTGTTGTTTTGAATTTCTTCCTTTTTAAAAATATATATACTATATAGTATTTAATTATGAAATTTTAACAGAAAATGGAGAAACCGAGATGATTTTTGTTAGCACCGGAAAAAGTTACACAAATCTGTGTTGCTGACAGCGTGAATACAACCACAATCCGGGTCGAAGGACCATAAAATCTACAGTATAGTTTTCTTTCTGAACGGAAGGGAAATTACTTTATTCTGACATTTTAGTTAAGACTCAAACCAGTATTACATGAGGGAATGCAACTTTATGAGTTTTAGGCTCCTTCGGACTGGTTTGGGTAGTTTTGTTAACGTACGTGAACACAGCTATTTAATGAATAGGAATGTAGAATTATCTGCAACAGGTCAACTGTACAGTTTAATGTTGCTAAAGAAAAATTTTTGATTAAAAGTTATTTTTCTTATTTAACTAATTTTTTTTAACGACCAACTTATAAAAGAAACAAAATTTTGGTGCCTTTTGCTGGTGAAATGTTTAATTTTAAGTAAAGAATTTAATTTTTTATTCAATTTAAATTTTTACAGAATAATAGATTTCTTGAATTTTTAGTAAATTTGTAATTTTTTAAATAAAATCTAGTTATTAGTTAAAGTACAAATTTTTAGTGAAATAAAGTTCAAACTTTTAGTGAAAAAAATATCTACAGAAAAATTTTAAATAAATATTTTATACGAACAATTTTCAATAGAAATGTTTTATAAGAAAATTTTTGTATAGAAATATTTGGTACGAAAAAATTTCTATAAAAATATTTTATACGAAAAATTTTCTGTAGAAATTTTTTATACGAAAAATTTTCTGTAAATTTTTTATCGAAAAATTTTCTGTAGAAATTTTTTATACGAAAAATTTTCTGTAAATTTTTTATCGAAAAATTTTCTGCAGAAATTTTTTATACGAAAAATTTTCTGTAAACATTTTTTTTATTTTTATGTGAAAAATTGTCTATAAAAATTTTTTACATGACAAATTTACTATAGAAACTTTTAATATAAAAAATTTTCTATAGAAACTTTTAATATAAAAAATTTTCTATAGAAACTTTTAATATAAAAAATTTTCTATAGAAACTTTTAATGTGAAAAATTTTCTATGGATAATTTTTATATAAAAAAATGTCTATTGAAATTTTTTTATACGAAGAATTTTCTACTGAAAATTTTTAAAGAAATTTTTTATAGACATTTTTCATACTAAACATTTTCTATAGAAATTTTCAAGAGTAAAAGATTTCTATAGAAATTTTTTATATGAACATTTTTTACTAGAAATTCCTATAGAAACTTTTTATATGAATTAATTTTTAATATTAAATATTTTCTATAGAAATTTTTTTTATGAAAAATTTTGTACTGAATTTTTCATATAAAAAATTTCTTTAGAAAATTTTTCATATAAAAAATTTCTTTAGAAAATTTTTCATATAAAAAATTTCTTTAGAAAATTTTTCATATAAAAAATTTCTTTAGAAAATTTTTCATATAAAAAATTTCTTTAGAAAATTTTTCATATAAAAAATTTCTTTAGAAAATATTTCATATACAAATTTTCTATAAAAAATTTTTCATAAAAAAATGTCTATAGAAAATTTTTCATAAAAAAAAAATCTTTAGAAAATTTTTAAAATAAAAAATTTTTATAGAAAATTTTTCATACGAAAAATTTTATTTACAATTTTTGATAAAAAAAATTCCATAGAAAATTTTTTATATACAAAATTATATAAAAAAAAAATTATATACAAAATTACATAAAAAATTATATAAAAAATTTTTAATATGACAAATTTTCTATAAAAAATTTTTCATAAAAAAATGTCTAGAAAATTTTTCATAAAAAAAAAAATTCTTTAGAAAATTTTTAATATAAAAATTTTTTATAGAAAATATTTCATACGAAAAATTTTATTTACAATTTTTGATAAAAACAAATTCTATAGAAAATTTTTTATATACAAAATTATATCAAACAAATTTTTTATATAAAAAATTACATAAAAATTATATAAAAAATTTTTAATATGACAAATTTTCTATAAAAAATTTTTCATAAAAAAATGTCTAGAAAATTTTTCATAAAAAAAAATTCTTTAGAAAATTTTTAATATAAAAATTTTTTATAGAAAATTTTTCATACGAAAAATTTTATTTACAATTTTTGATAAAAACAAATTCTATAGAAAATTTTTTATATACAAAATTATATCAAACAAATTTTTTATATAAAAAATTACATAAAAAATTATATAAAAATTTTTATATATGAAATGTTTTTAACAAAAATTTCTTTTTAAATTTTTCATATGAAAAAATTTTAAATGATTTTTATGAAAAATTTCCCATAGAAAATTTTTATATGAAAAATTTCCTATAGAAAATTTTTATTTATTTTTATTTTCGAAAGAAATTTTTTATATGAAAAATTTTCTAATGAAAATTTGTGTATTAAACATTTTTTAAAAAAATTTTTTATACGAAAAATTGTGTAAAAAAATTTTTTATGTGAATAATTTTCTACTAAATATTTCTAAAAATTTTTATTATGAAAAATTACATAAAAAATTATATAAAAACTTTTTTATATGAAATTTTTTTTACCAAAAATTTCTATTGAAATTTTTCGTATCAAAAAATTTTAAATGATTTTTATGAAAAATTTCCTATAGAAAATTTTTATTCAAAAAGAATGATTATTCGCATTTGATCCCAAATCTGTTACATTTATTTATTAATGTAACAGACCAATTTATTGATAAAAAGATAAAAATTGTTTGTCGATGATCTAAGCTTTTACTTATGGTTTATGAACATAATTCTGAAAGGTTTTGTTTGAAAAATAAGTAATAATGCGAGGTTTCGATCTGTCTAAATTGGAGATAATCCTCCTCCTATGGCCTAACCAACCATAGAAACGCGTCGAGGAATTTTGGTTTCTCCGCAAACAATTTTTGGCTATTTGTCAATAAATTGGTCTGTTACATTAATAAATAAATGTAACAGATTTGGGATCAAATGCGAATAATCATTCTTTTTGAATAATATTTATATCCCGACAATTTTGTTATTTTTTGAGAAAATTTTTATATTAAAAATTTTATAAAGAGACTTTTTATATGAAAAATTTTCTAAGGAAAATTTTTATATGAAACATTTTTTAAACAAATTTTTTATATGAAAAATTGTCTTCAGAAATTTTTTATGTAAATAATTTTGTACTGAATATTGTGAAACATTTTCTAAAGAAATTTTTAAAACTACGAATCACATTTTGCAACAGATCTTCGTTAAGATAAGCAATGCAGCGCTGATTTTTTTTCGGATCATCAGGTATTTGGTGCTTCTTTATGTAGACCCTTTATACGGCCTTTCGATCAAAAATTCAGGTCTCGTCAAGCAACAATTTCTGTATTTAGTAATTCCTATTCAATTTTTTAGTTACCGCAGCATCGTTGATTGGTTAAGCCTTTCAGCATTAAAATGCCGCCGATGTAAAAGAAATAAAGTTGGATGCAGAACAAAAATCTAAAGAAACGCCTGCCTCTACTTAATAAAACATGACGCAATATTACTGTAATAAAAATAGTCGTGACGTAAATTTACACCACCTATTAACCTCTCTACTACCACATTTCCAAAGAATGTAACCTAATTCATATAGACACTATTAACAATTGTATAGGCAACATTTAAGTGCTACTTCTCTTGAAAAAAAATGTAAATGGAGACAATGCCACTATTAAGACTGACAAATCGCATAACTTCAAAACGGTACCAAAAAAAAAAAACACAAAATAAAAATTGTGAGTATATAAAAACCGCATAACTTAAAAATCTCATAAAAACAAGTAAGAAAGCGCTATAGTCGGTCAAGCCGACCATACGATACCCTTCACCACTAAGGTCAAAGGTGTTATTTTTCCTGTGTAAAGACAAATATTTGCTAAATTTTGCCACCATACAAACATTTTCTCAAAACTTATATATTCAACCTGTTTCCGTCATTTGGACTTATATGAGAGCTAGGGTCAAATGTGGACCGATTATCTCGAAATTTGGCAGATTGATTACAGTTGTTACAAAAATTATGTATGCAAAAAATAGGCTCAAAATTTCCATTATCTTTAGATTTACGAGCGTTTTAGTGATTTTTTGTCTCATTTAGTGCGTTTTTAAAGAAGAATTTGTATGGGAGCTATGGTCAAATGTGGACCGATTTCAACGAAATTTGGTACAGTGAGTTAAGTTTACATAAGCAGTATTTGTTTTAAATTTCATGAAAAAATATTGATATTTGTGGCCAATATAGCAATTCCGGGAAGTGGGACCTATGGGAGGTACCATAAATAATGGACCGATTTTGACCAATTTCAATAGCCATGGTCCCATTATCAAAAAAATGATCTGTGCCAAATTTCATCAAATTATCTTTAGAATTGCGACCTGTAGTTTGATTACAAGGTTTACATGGGGGTCCAGCCAGCCAGACGGACGGACGGACGGACATCGCTAAATCGACTCAGAAAGTGATTCTAAGCATATTGGTATACTAAAAGGTGGGTCTAAGACAAATATTTCTATGCGTTACAAACATCAGCACAAACTTATAATACCCTTTCCACCTATGGTGGTGAAGGGTATAATAAAATCTACTGTAAACTCTTAAGAACAAAATATGAAAGCGAAAGGGTAAAGGATAATATTAACTGTAAATTAAACTTCCTATTCCATGACTGACGACATTGTTTTTACAACGAAAGTAGATGACATCATAGTCAACGAAAAATAAAAATCTTATAATAAATCAATAAGTTTCAATGACACCATCAGTTAGTACGAGTAGTTAAAACTGTACCCTATAATTTTCACAACAACATCCAAAAGATTTGAGAAAAATAAATCTCATGATTTTATCTCACAGTTAATAAAAAGTCATGCAACTGATTGGACCAACTCCTCTAACTTATATAACATTATGTTATTAAATACCTGTTTGTATGTAACAAAAATTAAACAAGTAAGAGGAGGCAATAGCAGTACCTATCTGTCTGTCTGTCTATCTTGTCGGTCTGTCTACTTCGTATAATTTTATAATTTGTATACATTTTTTATGGCTGTTTAAGCAACTGGTTGAGCATGCGCCAGAGTCACAAAGTCTACTACAAAACATCATTTTTTTTATTACAAGTCGAAATACACAGATTTTTTATTAAAAATTTCCATGAGTTGGTAACACCAGATACAAAAAACTACATACAAAAAGAAACATGTCTGCATTTTTATGCAACACGTTGTTGTCCAAAATGATGTTTGTGAGAGCAGCAACAACAAAAGATCTTAAAGCTTCTGAAAGTTGCACATAAATAAGACATGAATTATTTTTTCGAGATTGTTTACATACATTTTGTACATGTAATTTGATCGACTTTTGTTTAAGTCCCCATGAAATTGATATATTTATGTCTGGGTGTAAAAATTTTGTTTTATTGACGAAATTAATTTGGGTTCATTAGGTTTTTTTAAACTTGAGTTTAATTACCTAGAAGGAAGACAAGGAACAGAGTATTGAATTCAATGAAGGGAATGTGAAACAATTGAGGACAGTGTTAAAATTTGGGAAAATGAAAGATTTATCTTTAAAGGATTACATATACGAGAGTAGGTTAAAAAATTAGTTGAATTTTTCAAGCTTGTGAACAAGAAATATTTATTAGTGAAAAGTTTTCTATATAAATTTTGAATATGAAAAATTTTCTATAGAATTTTTTATATGAATAAAATTATAAAATAAAATTTTTTATATGAAAAATATAAAATTTTTTATATGAAAAATTTTCTCTAGAAATTTTTGTTATAAAAAATTTTGAATAGAAATTTGAAATATAAAAAATTTTCTATAAAAATTTTTAATATAAAAAATTTTTATAGAAATTTTTTATATTTAATATAAAAAATTTTCTATAGAAATTTTTCATATCAATAATTTGTTATATGAAAAATTTTATATAGAAAATTGTTAAACAAAAATTTTTATGTAGAAAAATTTTCTACAGAATTTTTTATATGAAAAATTTTCAATAGAAATTTTTTATACGAAAAATTTTCTATAGAAATTTTTAATATGAAAAATTTTCTATAAAAAACTTTTGTACGAGAAATTTTTAATATGAAAAATTTTCTATAAAAAACGTTTATCTCGAAAATTTTCTATAAAAATTTTTTTATATGAAAAATTTTCTATAAAAATTTTTTATATAAAAATTTTCTATAAAAATTTTTTATATAAAAAATTCCTAAAAAAATTTTTTATTAAAAAAAATTTCTACTGAAATTTTTTACTCGAAAAATTTACTAAAGAAATTTTTATATAAAAAAAATTTCTTATTGAAATTTTTTTGTATGAAGAATTTTCTATAAAAATTTTTTATATGAAAAATTTTCTCTAGAAATTTTTGTTATAAAAAATTTTGAATAGAAATTTGAAATATAAAAAATTTTTATAGAAATTTTTTATATTTAATATAAAAAATTTTCTATAGAAATTTTTTATATCAATAATTTGTTATATGAAAAATTTTATATAGAAAATTTTTAAACAAAAATTTTTATGTAGAAAAATTTTCTACAGAATTGTTTATATGAAAAATTTTCAATAGAAATTTTTTATACGAAAAATTTTCTATAGAAATTTTTAATATGAAAAATTTTCTATAAAAAACTTTTGTACGAGTAATTTTTAATATGAAAAATTTTCTATAAAAAACTTTTATATGAAAAATTTTCTATAAAAATTTTTTATATAAAAAATTCCTAAAAAATTTTTTTATTAAAAAAAATTTCTACAGAAATTTTTTACTCGAAAAATTTACTAAAAAAAATGTTTATATAAAAAAAATTTCTTATTGAAATTTTTTGTATGAAGAATTTTCTATGAAAATTTTTTATATGAAAAATTTTCTCTAGAAATTTTTTATATATCAAAAAATTCTCTATAAAATTTTTTTTTACAAAAAATTATATGTAAAAAAATTTTATACGAAAAATTATCATAGAATATTTTTATACGAAAAATTTTCTATAGAATGTTTTTATATGAAAAATTTTCTATAGAATATTTTTATACGAAAAATTATCTATAGAATATTTTGATATGAAAAATTTTCTATAGAAAGTTTAAATAAGAAAATTTTTCTAACGGAATTTTTTATATGAAAAATTTTCTAAAGAAATTTTTAATACGAAAAGTTTTCTAAAGAAATTATTAATACGAAAAATTTTGTATGGAAATTATTTATAGAAATTTTCTAAATTTTCTAAAGAAATTTTTTATGAACAAAAATTTTTATAGAAATTTTTTATGAAAAAATAGAAATTTATAGAAATTTTTTATGTGACAAATTTTCTATAGAAATCTTTCATATGAAAAATTTTCTCTAGAAATTTTTTATTTTAAAAATTTGTTACTTGAAAAATTTTCTAAGAAACAATTTTTTATAGAAAATGTTTCATATCTATAGAAATTTTTGTATGAAAATTTTTCAATAGAAATTTTTTATATAAAACATATTCTAAAAAAAAATTTTATATGAAAATTTTCCATAGAAATTTATGATATGAAAATTTTTTTTTCAAATTTTTTAAATGAAAAAATATTTTATAGAAATTTTTTATATAAAAATTGTCTAAAAAAATTTTTTATATGAAACATTTTCTATAGAAACTTTTTATATGAATATTTTTTTTAGAAACTTTTTAATTTCCCAAAAGTTTTTATAAAAAATTTTCACATCAAAAATTTTCTATAGAAATGTTTCATATAAAAAATTGTATATGAAAAATTTTTACAGAAATTTGTTATATGATAAATTTTTTATATAAAAAATTTTCTATAGAAATTTTTTCTATGAAAAATTTTCTCTTTAACCTTTTTTTATTAAAAATCCTCTAAAGCAGTAAAAAAATTTCTATAGAAATATTTTACATGAAAAATTTTCTATCGAAGCTTTTTGTATGAAAAATTTTCCATAGAAACTTTTTATATGAAAATTTTTAATACAAAATTTTCACATAAAAAATTTTTTTATGAAATGTTTCAAATAAAAAATTTTATATGAAAAATTTTTTACAGAAATTTGTTATATGATAAATTTTTTCTATGAAAAATTTTCTATAGAAATTTTTTCGATGAAAAATTTTCTCTTTAAAATTTTTATATTAAAAATCCTCTAAAGAAGTTAAAAATTTTCTATAGAATTATTTTATATGAAAAATTTTCTAAAGAAACTTTTTGTATGAAAAATTTTCCATAGAAACTTTTTATATGAAAATTTTTAATAAAAAATTTTTATATGAAAAGTTTTCCATAGAAAATTTATACTTATTCATGTTAATTGCCCCATTGTGCGAATTCAATTTTTATTTACCTTATAATAATATTTAATTGTAAAATATTTTCTAATATTTAAAAACTCCCAATGATCTCATTTTCATTAATAAATACTGGCGATCAAAAAATAGGAAATTTTCAAAAGAATATTTAATGCAATAAGATTTAATTAAAATTTAATATTTCATATTTTTTGCTTCTTTTTTATTTGTAACAAAAGAAAGAACCCACATAATTTTATTTATTTAATTATTTTTATTATGAACCCCCTGTGGGATCTGCAACAAAAGATAAAGACGTTGGATGTTATAATAATATTTTGTTTTGCTTCCGAATAGGAAATGCAGTGTGACACCTAAGAATAACGACCATGAGCAACAATTATTTACTTCATATATTTTGTAGACATTAGTACGAAAGCAATGATGTCTAAGTGACTGGAGATGGTAGCGTGAAAGCATAGAATATATAGATATGCAAATTAAAAAAAATAGAAAATACATGAAGTAGTTAACATACAAGTCTTAAAAAGATATATACTTCAAAGTTCCTTAAGTAAAAATGGTCAAAATCAGAAACCGAATTATTACCAATTTCTATATTAGGTACCTTTTCAAATAATTGTTTAGATAATAAAACCTTTAATTTTAACTTATATTAGACCGATCTATATATATATAATTCCGGGGATTGAACTTGGACCTCTGGTATGCTAGGCGGATGACTAACCTGCTATACCACGGCGGTTCACAATTAGACCGATCTATCTAGCCTATTATTATAACTCTATTTCTACATCTCCAATTCCACTCACTCTACCATCACTAATTCATAAACCCCAACAAAAATCCATTGAAATGTTTACTCTGAACAAAAAAATAAAATGATTTTTATTGTTGGGGGCAGCTGCAAGTACAAATCGTACGCACGTTAAAGTAATAAAAATTTATTAAAAAAAATCGTCTAAAATGAAAACGAAATTATGCAGAAAATTATGTTTTTGCAGAAGTCAACAGAATTATGTTTCCATCTCATTTTATTTCGAAATATCTTGGAGCAATGGGAATTGTTTGCAAAACAAATCGGAAGTGATAATTATGGCAATCAACACTTTCCCTAGACTTCTTCGGAAATGAAAAATTATGTATTAATCTGAGAAATAAGAAAAAAGGGAGGGAAATAGATATGTAGGTTTTAGTTCAGAAAACCCTAAGAGGGAATTAACATGCGCAAAAGGGCATAAATATAAATATATGAATTTTATATTAAAGAAAATTTACCTGCCAATTACTGAATTTTACTTGACAGAAAAGGGAAAACAAGAAATTATTAGTAACTAAATTTAAATTAAAGATTAACGATATCAGCAAGTTTTTTTAAAAGCCTTAAAATTACTTTAAAATTCAATGAAATTTAAACAATATTGTTAAATTTGTTAAATGAAAAATTTTCTTCCGAAATTTTTTAAAAAATTTTCTAAAGAAATTTTTTATATTAAGAAGTTTCTATAGAAATTTTTTATATGAAAAATTTTCTTTAACGATTTTTTTATATAAAACATTTTCTATAGAAATTTTTAAATAAAAAAATTTTCTATAGAATTTTTTATATAAAAAATTTTCTATAGAAATTTTTATATAAAAAATTTTGTATAGAAATTTTTATATAAAAAATTTTGTATAGAAAATTTTATATTAAAAATTTTGTATAGAAACTTTTATATAAAAAATTTTGTATAGAAATTTTTATATAAAAAATTTTGTATAGAAATTTTTATATAAAAAATTTTCTATATAAATTTTTATATAAAAAATTTTCTATATAAATTTTTATATAAAAAATTTTCTATAGAAATTTTTATATAAAAAATTTTCTATAGAAATTTTTATATAAAAAATTTTCTATAGAAATTTTTATATAAAAAATTTTGTATAGCCATTTTTATATAAAAAATTTTGTATAGAAAATTTTATATCAAAAATTTTGTATAGAAATTTTTATATAAAAAATTTTGTATAGAAATTTTTATATAAAAAATTTTGTATAGAAATTTTTATATAAAAAATTTTCTATAGAAATTTTTATATAAAAAATTTTCTATAGAAATTTTTATATAAAAAATTTTCTATAGAAATTCTTATATAAAAAATTTTCTATAGAAATTTTTATATAAAAAATTTTCTATAGAAATTTTTATATAAAAAATTTTCCATAGAAATTTTTATATAAAAAATTTTCTATAGAAATTTTTATATAAAAAATTTTCTATAGAAATATTTATATAAAAAATTTTCTATAGACATTTTTTATACAAAAAATTTGCTTTACAAATATTTTATGAATATTTTCTGTAGAAATTTTTTATTTGACAAATTTTCTATTGAAATTTTTAATGAAAAACTTTCTTAAGAGATATTTACTTGACCAATTTTTTACAGAAATTTTTTATTCGAATAATTTTCTATAGAAAAATATGAAAAAATTTTCATATGAAATATTTGCGATAGAAAATTTCTATGAAAAATTTTCTATAGAAATTTTTGATATAAAAAATTTTCTGTAGAAATTTTAATATGAAAAATTTTCTATAAAAATTTTTATACGAAAAGCTTAAAGAAATTATTTAACGAAAAATTTTCTATAGAAATTTTTTATATGAAAAATTTTTAATAGATATTTTCGGTAGAAATTTTTTATATGGAAAATTTTCTATAGAAATTTTTTATATGAAAAATTTTCAATAGAAATTTTTGATATGAAAATTTTTTAATACAAATTTTTTATATGAATACTTTTCTATAAAAATTTTTTATATGAAAAATTTTCTATTATTTATATGAAAAATTTTCTATACAAATTTTTTATAAAAAAAAATAAACAAATTTTCTATAAAAATTTGTTTATACAACAAAATATTTATAGAAATTTATTATATGATTTTTTTTTTCATATAAAAAATTTCTATAGAAAATTTTTCATATAAAAAATTTCTATAGAAAATTTTTCATATAAAAAATTTCTATAAAAAATTTTTCATATAAAAAATTTCTATAGAAAATTATTTATATAAAAAATTTTTCAGAAAATTTCTATAGAAGAAGATAGTGATACCTTTAATTTTCAAATCACAAATTGTTATGTTTTAAATTTTTCCACACAAATATAAATAGTGATATCGTAAATTTTGTTTAATAATTATCCACTTCTCATTTAAGTTTAAATATTTCATTAAGTAACACCTGAAGGCAATTCAAGTTTAAAACAACTAAAACCTTTTGACATAAATCTCTTAAACGTTGAAAGACTGACAAATAAATTAATATTTATACAATTTTAATTGCTTAACTTCATTCTTTATTACAAAAAAAGTAAAAAATACTTAAATACTAATATAATTTTATTTTATATTATGTATTCCACATTTTTTTTTTTGTAATCCATTAAATCCAAAACCCAGTTAAATTAAAATGCAACAGCCTCAGCTGGGATTCAACAATTTGTAGCAAAAGCAACGACTTCTGACTGAAACATTCGTTGTACACAATTATTTACTCCTCTAGTACTAAGTGAGTCGAAGTCATATTTAAAAATAAAAATTAAATAAGAAAAAAAAAATGCAAAAATTATAAAAACTGTCACAGTTTTAGTTACAGACTCGAATCTGTAAAAAACTGGTTGGTCTTGCTTAAAGCAATAAATAATAAAATGAAACAAAAGTAAAATAAATTATTATTACAAAACAGAGGAAGAGTATGATTTAATAAAATCAACTAATTATGACAGTTCTGTTGTGATTTATGGGGAAGACACCCAGAGCGAAATGTGAATCATGGAAAACTACGAGTAAATACTATATATTTTACTATTGATATAAAATGCTTAGCCCTAGGAATAGTAACACTGTGCTGGTCTTTTTCTTAACCTATGCCTCATTCTTATTTTAAGCATTAGTATATGTCTTAGTCTATTTCTGTTAGTATATATCCCAGTCTAAGCCATGCCTTAACCTATAGCAGAATTAGATATAATTTCTTAGTTTGAACTCTCCCAGTGTAATCATTCAGTATTTTTCAGTTGAATCATGTAAATAAATGTTTCTTTTTTATTTCCATTCTATTTATTTACATCCATATTGTTTACATCATTTTCATATTATTTTACATTGAACTATATTTTACTTTTTTTCAAAATTTTTTCCACTTCTCTAAATAAAAACTAGTACTCGCTAGAGTTTATTTTATTTGTATTTACTTAGTTTTTCGCTGCTACTTTCGTATAAGCGTGAATATCTGATCGGATCATGTGTTTGAATATTAAAGTGTTCGTAAGTGTGTGTATTTAGAGCAAATTTTTAAACAATTATTATTATTTTTTTTTTCAAATAAACAAAAGACTTGAGTAAATGTTTTAGTTTTATTTACAAAATAATATTAAACAATCCATTCAAAATAACAAAAATAAAGTTAAACAAACGCCATTAACTGAGTATTATTATTCACTTTGAAAAAAGAATAGAATCTGTTTATAATTTGCATTAAAATATTTATTTATTTTTGTTTAATTTTCAATGTGAAAAAAATATTTTAAATGATAATTTTATATACGACACGTGCAATATATATGTATATTAATTAGGATTTTTTATGATTAAATTCTATCTCTTAGTCTACAAAAAATTTCCAAAGAAAAGTTTTATTTAAAAAAATTTCTATAGATTTCTATAGAAAATTTTTCATATAAAAAATTTTTTACATAAAAAATTTTTGTAGAAAATTCAAATAAAAAATGTGTAAAAAAAAATTATAAAAAAAAATTCTGTTAGAAATTTCTTTACAAAATTATTCATATAAACAATTTCTATACAATATTTTTTATATAAAAAATTTCTATAGAAAATTTTTCTATAGAAATTTTTTATATATAAACAAGTTTTCATATAAAAAATTTTTTATAAAAAAATTTCTATTCAAATTTTTATCATATAAAAATTACTACTGAAAATTTTCCACATAAAAAATTTTGTAGAAAATTCATATAAAAAATTTACAAAAATAAAAAAAGTTATAAAAAAAATTTTCTGTTAAAAATTTCTTTAAAAAATTGATCATACAAAAAAATTCTATACAAAATTGTTCATCTAAAAAATTTCTATAGAAAATTTATATCGAAAATTTTTCAGATAAAAAAACTTCTATCGAAACTTTTTCATATACAAATTTTCTATAGAAAATTTTTCATAAAAAAAATTTCTATCGAAATTTTTATATGAAAAATTTTTGACAGAAATTTTTTTATATGAAAAATTTCTATCAAAAATTTTTTTATATGAAAAATTTTTTCATATAAAAAAATCTATATCGAAAATTTTTGATATAAAAAAATTTCTATCAAAAATTTTTCATATAAAAATTTTCTATAGAAAATTTTGCATATAAAAAAATTTCTATCGAAATTTTTTATATAAGAAATATCTATAGAAAATTTTCTATAGAAAAATTTTCATGTTAAAAATTTCTAAAGAAAATTTTTCATATAAAAAATTTTTAAAGAAAATTTTTCATTTAAAAAACTTTTATAAAAAATTTTTCATATAATAAATTAATATACAAAATTTTTCATATAAAAAATTTCTATCGAAAATTTTTCATATAAAATATTTCTTTAGGAAATTTTTGATATAAAAAAATTATATACAACAATTTTCATATAAAAAATTTCTATAGAAAATTTTTCATTTAAAAAATTTCTTTAGAAAATTTTCCATATAAAAATTTTCTATACAAAATGTTTCATATAAAAAATTTCTGTAGAAAATAATTTATATGGAAAAGTTTTCGTTTAAAAAATTTCTATCAAAAATTTTTCATATAAAATATTTCTATAGAAAATTTTTCATATAAAAAATTTATATACAAAATTTTTCATATAAAAAATTTCTACCGAACATTTTTTAATTTAAAAAATTTCTTTAGAAAAATTTTCTATACAAAATGTTTCATATAAAAAATTTCTATACAAAATTTTTCATATAAAAAATTTCTGTAGAAAATATTTCATATGGAAAAGTTTTCATTTAAAAAATTTTTATAGAAACTTTTTCATATCAAATATTTCTATAGAAAATTTTTCATTTAAAAAAATTACATACAAAATTTTTTATATAAAAAATTTCTGTATAAAATTTTTCATATAAAATATTTCTATCGAAAATTTTTCATATAAAAAATTTCTGTAGAAAATATTTCATATAAATATTTATTCATTTAAAACATTTTTATAGAAACTTTCTTATAGCCCATGTTCTAGTCTATGTCTTAGTCTATGTCTTAGTCTATGTCTTAGTCTATGTCTTAGTCTATGTCTTAGTCTATGTCTTAGTCTATGTCTTAGTCTATGTCTTAGTCTATGTCTTAGTCTATGTCTTAGTCTATGTCTTAGTCTATGTCTTAGTCTATGTCTTAGTCTATGTCTTAGTCTATCTCTTAGTCTATGTCTTAGTATATGTCTTAGTCTAAATCTTTGTTTATGCCATAGTCTATATATTAGTATATTCTTATACTAAAACATATTTTGTCTATTTAAAAAGCATTGAAATAATACATTTCAAAAACTTTATTTTTAGATGAACTTTTCGAAGATCATTTTAGCACCTTCGTATAAATTTCACAAATCAACACTCAGGGCTGCTACTGTTTTCACTGTTTACTTTAAACTGTTCAATTATATGGACTACCATCAAAAAGCTGATATTAAGTTTTTTAAAAATTTCAACGGTTTAACAGGTTCAAGACCACCTTTTCATAAACTGAATATTTTTCATTTAGTTCTTGATAATTTTAACGCATTTGTTCGTGTTAAAAGCAAATGTTTATCAATTTACACAATTCATTTGCATGAGAAAAAAATCATCATCACCGATTTTAAGTGAAAAATATTTATCCGTAAATATCTTGAAAGACTGATGTCAAAGAAAAACACCTGTTATCAGAATGACAAATACATAAGAAGAATATTTAAATATATTAATACTTTGTTTTACATATTTATTGGTTTTGTTGTATGAATTAAAGATTATCTTAAACGTTATTTTCTTTTTAACAAAACTGAAGCCTAAATACAAAGTTAAGCCCCCAAAACATGTTCAGATTTTATAATCAGATACACAAAACAGATGTTTAGGTTTTCTGACTTTTTCTGTATTTTTTTTTTTTTTGGCGAAAATATAAAAAAGTATCTCGAGCTTTATTTCTGAAAAAAATTAATTGTTTTTCATGTTTTTAAAAATGTTCAACAGCAATTAAAAAATAAAACAATTAAAATGACATTAAACATTTTAGACGTGAGTAAAATATTTTACAAGTTAATAAATTTCTTTTAATTTTGTAAGCATTTTTTTTCAATATCAAATTTGTATAAACAAAAGACGTAAGTGTTAGAGAATTTTTCATGGTATTCGATTTTGTCTATCTAAATAATTTTAATTACTTTATATTGTTTATGCTAATGAATTAACAGGTATTTTTACTTCCACTTTCTTTTAATAACTTTTTATCCTAAGCACTAGCATATATTAAAGACATAGACATAGACTAACATATAGGCTAAGACATAGACTAAGATATAGACTAAGACATAGACTAACATATTGAATAAGACATAGACTAAGACATAGAATAAGACATAGACTAAGACATAGACTAAGACGTAGACTAAGACATAGACTAAGACATAGACTAAGACATAGACTAAGACATAGACTAAGACATAGACTAAGACATAGACTAAGACATAGACTAAGACATAGACTAAGACATAGACTAAGACATAGACTAAGACATAGACTAAGACATAGACTAAGACATAGACTAAGACATAGACTAAGACATAGACTAAGACATAGACTAAGACATAGACTAAGACATAAACTAAGACATAGACTAAGACATAGACTAAGACATAGACTAATACATAGACTAAGACATAGACTAAGACATAGACTAAGACATAGACTAAGACATAGACTAAGACATAGACTAAGACATAGACTAAGACATAGACTAAGACATAGACTAAGACATAGACTAAGACATAGACTAAGACATAGACTAAGACATAGACTAAGACATAGACTAAGACATAGACTAAGACATAGACTAAGACATAGACTAAGACATAGACTAAGACTTAGACTAAGACATAGACTAAGACATAGACTAAGACATAGACTAAGACATAGACTAAGACATAGACTAAGACATAGACTAAGACATAGACTAAGACATAGACTAAGACATAGACTAAGACATAGACTAAGACATAGACTAAGACATAGACTAAGACATAGACTAAGACATAGACTAAGACATAGACTAAGACATAGACTAAGACATAGACTAATACATAGACTAAGACATAGACTAAGACATAGACTAAGACATAGACTAAGACATAGACTAAGACATAGACTAAGACATAGACTAAGACATAGACTAAGACATAGACTAAGACATAGACTAAGACGTAGACTAAGACAAAGACTGAGACTGAGACAGACTAAGAAATAGACTAAGAGAATTCCAACATAAATGTTTTTATAGAAATTTTTGATACTAAAATTGTTTATCAATATCTTTGAAACGAAAAACTGTCTATTGAAATTTTGGATACAAAAAATTTTTTACAGAAAATTTTGTTACAAAACTATTTGATGCAAAAAATTTTCTGTACAAATTTTTGATACGAACAAATTTTCGATATAAATTTTTATTAAGAAAATTTTTTTATAAAAATTTTTGATACAAAAAAATTTTCAATACAAATTTTGTATACGAAAATTTTTTTATATAGAAAAAGAAAAAAAAATGTGTTATCATTTTTGATACGAATTTTTTTTTTATAGAAATTGAAAGTTGTGATAATCAAAATTTTCAGTAGAAATTTTTGATAACAAAAATTTTTTACAGAAATGTTTGATGCCTTAAATTTTCTATAGAAATTTTTCGTACGAAAATTTTTCTTTAGAAATTTTTGATAAAAAAAAAATTTCTATAAAAAATTTTGATGCAGAAGATTTGCTATAGAAATTTTGTTACGAAAAATTGTTTATAGAAATCTTTTATACTAAAAGTTTTCTTAAGAAATTTTTGATACGAAAATTTGTCTATGGAAATTTTTTAGACGAAAAATTTTTCTTTAAAAATTTTTTAGACAAAAAATTTTCTTTAAAAATTTTTGATACGAAAACTTTTCTATAGAAAGTTTTGATACGAAAAATTTTCTGAAATTTTTGATACGGAAATTTTTCTATATAAATTTTTTAGACGAAAAATTTTCTATAAAAATTTTTGATACGAAACATTTTCTATAGAAATTTTTGACACAAAAGATTATCTATAGAAAAACTTGACTCGAAGAATTTTTGATACGAGAAATTTTCTATACAAAAAAAATGTCCTTTCTTTTTCTATAGAAATATTTGATACGAAAACTTTTCTATAAAAATTTTTAATACAAAAATTTTTCTATAGAAATTTTTTGATACGAAAATTTGTTTATAAAAATTTTTGGTACGAGAAATTTTCAATATAAATTTTTGAAAATTATTCTTTAGAAAATTTTGAGACGAAAACTTTTTTATAAAAATTTCTGATACAAAAATTGTGTGTAGAAATTTTGATACGAAAAATTTAGTAGAACATTTTGATAAGAACATTATTCTATAGACATTTTTGATACGAAAAATTTTCTAAAGAAATTTCTGGTACGAAAAATTTTTTATACAAATTTTTGTTACAAAAAATTTTTTATAGAAAATTTTCATAAGAGAAAATTTTCTAGAAAATTTAGAAACGAAAAATTTTCTAGGAAATTGTGATACGAAAAATTTTCTATACAAATTTTTGTTACAAATTCCTATAGAAATTTTTGGTATAAAAAATTTTCTATAGATTTTTGATGCAAAAAACGTTCCATGGATATTTTTTTATGGAAAATTTTCTATAGAAATTTTAAGTAACGAAAATTTTCTTAAGAAATGTTTTATACGAAAAATTGTCTATAGAAATTTTTGACACGAAAAATTTTCTTTAGAATTTTTATCACAAATAAAATTATTTTCTATATGAAATTTTTCTAGAATATCAAAATATGAGGTGAATTTTTATAGTATTCTTTTAAATTTGTTATTTCTTTTTTCTAAAATTGATTGACTTTATTGAAATGTTTATTTATTCTTTGGAAAATTTCAATTTTAATCTGTTTATTTATTTAAAATATTTGAGAATAAATTAATTAATTCTGTCTACAAAGATAGAAGCTCTTAAATACTGAAGGAATAATTGAAAGGTTTTGAAATTGTAAAAACTAAAGAGATTTGAAAGCTTTTGGTGAGTGACCAGAAATGTATGAAGTCTAGTATTATCTCATATCCTTTATCTTCTTTTCTGTTAAAGTGTATCTATCAGTTAGTCCAGATGATGACAGTAAACTTCCAAATTTATTGTAGTTTCTTTACATATAAAACAACAATTAATTTGGAAGTTTGCTGTCATCAGCTGGACAAACTAAATAAATACATGACTGTATGGACAAACAGTCAGAGATCCGTTCATATGATACTATGCAGTAAAGGAGTTGAATCTAGTCAGGGAGTGATACTGAATCGATGGTTATACTTCAAGGTCTCAGAATAATCTATTTTATAGAAACAACAGCACTCAATCTGTCCGCCAATAGAGATATAGAGTATAAATATTGAAATCACTGTGTCAAGTTAAAAACTAGTAAACTAAAATGAATTATAATTTATGGCTATTTTTTCAGTATCTAATAAATTCATGTTAAAACACCTTTTTTATGGAGACACTTCATTAAACATTTTTCTACATTTTATTAATGTTTTTAAGTAATTTATAATTTATCTAATTAATAATTTGACATTTTTTGAAAAGCAAACCTCCAAAGTTGATGCATTGAATGACAAATATTTATAAATATTCCGACTTAGACTTTGAGCTAAAGTCTAATGTCGTATCTAACTTTTTGTTAGTATTTAATTTTTTTCTAACATTTGATGCTTGACTGGCTGCTGCTGTTAATTTTATTATCATTATTTATTTTATTTTTTTTTTAATTTTTGTTTCTGTTTCATTTGGTTGATCTCCCATTTCGAATTTGAAATAAACTTCAAATGACGTAATTTTGTATTTATCTACTGCTGTTAAGTTTGTGTTTTTTTAAAGTGTCTTTTATTATTGAATCATTTAATTTTATTAGTTATATTTTTTGTTTATATTTTAAACAAATAAAACTGGTGCTTTTTTGCTAATTTTATTTGTTTTTATACTTTTAATGATATTTGCGATATTCTAAGAGTAATCAAACAAGTAATTGATATGCTTTTTGCAAAATAAATCTGTTAGAAAAATATTGTTTTAAATACACTGAGAGAAAATTTTAACATTGTATGTAAAATTTTTATATTTTAAATTGACTTTTCCATAGAAAAATTATCGATAATTTGACTTTTCTATAGAAAAGTTATCGATAACTTGACTTTTCTATAGAAAAGTTATCGATAACTTGACTTTTCTATAGAAAACTTATCTACAACTTGACTCTTCTATAGAAAAGTTATCGACAACTTGACTTTTCTATAGAAAAGTTATCGATAACTTGACTTTTCTATAGAAAAGTTATCGATAACATGACTTTTCTATAGAAAAGTTATCGATAACTTGACTTTTCTATCGAAAAGTTATCGATAACTTGACTTTTCTATAGAAAAGTTATCGATAACTTGACTTTTCTATAGAAAAGTTATCGATAACTTGACTTTTCTATAGAAAAGTTATCGATAACTTGACTTTTCTATAGAAAAGTTATCGATAACTTGACTTTTCTATAGAAAAGTTATCGATAAATAGACTTTTCTATAGAAAAGTTATCGACAACTTGACTTTTCTATAGAAAAGTTATCGATAACTTGACTTTTCTATAGAAAAGTTATCAATAATTTGACTTTTCTATAGAAAAGTTGTCGATAAGTTGACTCTTCTATAGAAAAGTTATCGAAAACTTGACTTTTCTATAGAAAAGTTATCGATAACTTGACTTTTATATAGAAAAGTTATCGATAACTTGACTTTTCTATAGAAAAGTTATCGAAAACTTGACTTTTCTATAGAAAAGTTATCGATAACTTGACTTTTCTATAGAAAAGTTATCGATAACTTGACTTTTCTATAGAAAAACTATCGATAACTTGAAAAATTTGAAAAATTTTCTATAAAAAATTTTTATATGAAAAAATTTCCATAAAAAATTTGTATATGAAAAATTTTCGATAAAAAAAATTTTATATAAAAAATTTTCTAAAAAAATTTTTATAAAAAAATTTTATATAAAAAATTCTCTATAAAAAATTTGTATACGAAAAATTTTCTTGCAAAAATTTTCATATGAAAAATTTTCTATAAAAATTTTTGTATGAAAATTTTCTATAAAAAATGTATATATGAAATATTTTCCATGAAAAGTTTTTGTATGAAAAATTTTCTATCAAAATATTTTCTATAAAAAATTTTTATAGAAAAATTTTCTATAACAAATTTTTATAGAAAAATTTTCTATAAAAAAATTTCCTTTAAAAAATTTGTATAGAAAAATTTCCTTTAAAAGATTTTTTTTTTAAATTTGAATATGAAAAATTTTCTACAAAAAATTATATATGAAAATTTTCCTTTAAAAATTTTTATATGAAAAATTTTCTTTAAAATATGTTTATGTGAAAAATTTTCTTTAAACAATCTTTATAAGAAAAATTTTCGATAAAAATTTTTATATTCAAATTTTTTATATAAAAATTTTATATAAAAAACTTTTATAAAAAATTTTTATATGAAAAATTTTCGATAAAAAATTTTTATATGAAAAATTTTCGATAAGAAATTTTTATATGAAAAATTCTCTATAAAAAATTTTTATATGAAAAATTTTCTTTAAAAAGTTTTTATATGAAAAATTTTCTATAAAAATATCTATATGAAAATTTTCTATAAAAAATTTTCTATTAAAA
This sequence comes from Stomorhina lunata, assembly GCA_933228675.1. Taxonomy (NCBI): domain Eukaryota; kingdom Metazoa; phylum Arthropoda; class Insecta; order Diptera; family Rhiniidae; genus Stomorhina; species Stomorhina lunata. Next base: position 93,511,908 of record OW121743.1, on the reverse strand, counting down.
ATTTTTGTATGAAAATTTTTCTATAAAAAATTCTTATAGAAAAATTTTCTATAACAAATTTTTATAGAAAAATTTTCTATAACAAATGTTTATAGAAAAATTTTCTATAAAAAATTTTTATAGAAAAATTTCCTATAAAAAATTTTTATAGAAAATTTTTTTATAAAAAATTTGTATAGAAAAATTTTCTATAAAAAATTTTTTATATGAAAAATTTTCTTTAAAAAATTTGTATATGAAAAATTTTCGATAAAAATTTTTATATTAAAATTTTTTATAAAAAAATTTGTAGTATTTGAAAAAGTTTTATAAAAAATTTTTGTATCAAAAATTTTCTATAAAAAATTTTTATATGAAAAATTTTCCATAAAAAAATTTTATTAATGAAATTTTTGATAAAAAATTTGTATATGAAGAAATTTCTTCCGGTGTATGAATTTATATCTAGATCTAAGAGATTTGTTCTAATGCTTATGATTTTTGTATATTTAAACATTTGCATTTCAATATTTTGTTAGAATTCCATTTTATTTCTGAAAATAGAACTTACTCAAGCATCAGTTTATGCTTGAGTGATTTTATTTAACACTCAAAAACCACTAAATGAATCTACTCAAATAACATTTTACTACTTCGCTTCACAAAAGTACTTAACAAAATATAAAATAGAGGGAAATAAATAAAAGCATTTTAACAAAATCGTTTCATACAAATAAAATTCTTATGTGAAACCAAATTGTAGCACAATAAAATTCTCAACAAAATATTTTATCTACAAAGATGAAAGTTTAACTGGGAAAGATGAAAAAAGAGTATTTTATTGACTATCAAACCACCAGCATAGATCGAAAAATGTCTTGGCAGCAACCAGTACTTTTAAATTATTCCTTTAACGAAGTGTCTATCCACATTTCCCAACAACTTTTATACGCATATTCCATTAACATGCCACATATGTGTTGAACATTAAACATTACGAATAATAATCGCCCTCTTGAACAAGTGTCTAATACTAAATTGTCTGGCATCTGAACTGATTATTTGTGTTGAACTTGAAAATGAATGTAAGTGAATGAGTCTTTGATAAGATCATAGCTCATTTACTCATGTATGGACGTCATTCTTCTTTTCATCTTCGTCATCATCATCATCTCGTGAACATTCTCATAGTCATCGTCTGCAACATGTTCAGGAATTTAACTGCCAACACTTGCATTTAACTAAATAGAAGTGAAGATGCAATGACGAGCAATTTAATGAAGAAGACTAAAGAATGACTGACTGACGACTGCTTTTATGGATTTCAGATACCAAAACTGTCAATTACATTCTGATGAGAGTGTCTTTGATGCTGGTGGCATCATAATTTTATTAAAAATATGTTATCAAATATTTTTTGATGTGTATTTAAGAACCATTAGAATTTAAAAATGTAAGTGTCTGTCATAATAGGAAGATAACCTAAGGATGTTAAATATCTGGAAGAAGTCAAAGATAGAAATGACTACAAACAATTAAAGTTTGTCAAATAATTTTAGAAAATAAATATCAAAAAATATAACCAACTTATCTTTTTACTGTCTAAACAATTGTTTGTTTATTTTAAACAAATTTAACAAAATATTTCTTATTTATGCAAAAATATCAAATAATTAAATGTTGGGTTTCCTTAAAATTTACTTAAGAATTATTACAAAATTTTAAATAAATGTGGTTTTATAACGCGATAATAATTATCTACAAAGAACTTTAAATACAAAATTTAATTCGAATTTCAAGAATTTCCTTATATTTACAAACAAATCTCGGTAAATTAGTTTTTATAAGGAAAACTTTATAATTCTTTATAAATTAAATATCCCATATATGGGATGGATATTATGCGTTACTGTCGATGATTGTTTCGTATAGAAATATTTGTCTGATACCCCCTTTAACCCATTATCCGACTTTTTATTTCAAGACAAAATTTATCATCTCAAGAGTTTAAAATTAATTTAGGGGCACCACTAAATTTCGGGTACCCACCGAAATTTGCAAAAAATCAACACAAACATCTTGATTTAATAATTAAAAAAGAACACTTCTATTTTAAAAAAATTTTTAATATAGACATTTTTCTGAACATTTTTTGATAGACATTTTTTTTAAATATTTTCGGCAACAAAATTTTTCGATATGAAAATTTTTCTATTAAAAAATTTTTGAAATATAACACAAATTTTTCTATACAACTTTTTTTCAATATGAATATTTTTCTATAGAAAATATCGCTACAAAATTGATTTTTACAAATTTTTTGATATAAAAATGTTTCTATAGAAAATTTGTTTATATTAAAATTTTTCAATAACAAAAATTTTACTAAAGAAAATCCATCGATATAAAAATTTATCTTTACAAAATTTTTCTCTTAAATATTTTTCGATATAAAATTTATCTATAGAAAAATTTTCGATAAACAAATTTTTTATAAAAAATTTTGAGATATAAAATCTTTTCTGTAGAAAGTTTTTTGATAAAAAAAATTTTTATATGAAAAATTTTTCTATAGAAAATTTTTACATATAAAATTTTTTCTATAGAAAATTTTTCGATATAAATTTTTTTTAAATTTTTCTAAAAAAATTTTCAACAGAAAATTTTTCGATATAAAAATGTTTCTATGGAAAATTTTTCGATATAAAAATTTTTCCATAGGAAATTTTTCGACATAAAAATTTTTATATAGAAAATTTGTCGTTGTATAAATTTTCTATAGAAAATTTTTTGTTATAAAAATTTTCGATATAAATTTTTAGATATTAAAATTTTTAGTTATTTAAACATAAACATTTAAACATAAACATTTGTCTTTAGAAAATTATTCGATAAAAAAAATTTCTATAGAAAATATTTCGATAAACAAATTTATCTGTAAAAAATTTCTCTATAGAAAATTTTTCGATATAAAAATTTTTCTACAGAAAATTTTTCAATACAAATATATTTCTATAAAACATTTTTAGATATAAAAATTTTTCTATGCCAAATTATTCGATATAAAAATGTTTCAATATACAAATTTTTCAATATACAAATTTTTCTATAGAAAATTTTTTGATAAAAATTTTTTTTACAGAAAATTTTTCTATAGAAAGTTTTTCGATATAAAAATTTTTCTATAGAAAATTTTTCGATATAAAAATTTTTCTATAGAAAATTTTCTGCTGTAAAAATTTTTGTATACAAAATTTTTCGATATAAAATTTTTTCTATAGAAAATTTTTCGATATTTTTGCTGTAGAAAATTTGTTGATAGAAAAATGTTTCTATAGAAAATTTTTTGATATAGAAATTTTTTTGTAGAAAATTTTAAGATATACAAATTTTTTTATAGAAAATTTTTCGATATAAAAATTTTTCGATGTAAAAATTTTTCTATGGAAAATTTTTCGATATAAAAATTTTTCTATAAAAAATTCTTCAATATAAAAATTTTTCTGTAGAAAATTTTTAGATATACATTTTTTTTATAGAAATTTTTCGATATACAATTTTTGTTACAGAATATTTTTCGTTCTACAAATTTTCCTATAAAAATTTTTTCTATAGAAAATTTTTCGATATAAATTTTTTTCTATAAAAATTTTTTCTATAGAAAATTTTTCGATATACATTTTTTTCTTTAGAAAATTTCGTTATAAACACTTTGCTATAGAAAATTCTTATATCAAAAAATGGTTCTATAAAAAATATTTCGATATAAAAATTTTCCTACAGGAAATATTTTGATATAAAAATTTTTCTATAGAAAATTGTTCGAAATATATATATTTTTCTATAGAAAATTTGTCGATGAAAAAATATTTCTTTAGAAATTTTTTCGATATTTTTCTAGAGAAATTTTTTTGATATACAAATTTTTCTAAAGAAACTTTTTCAATACAAAAATTCTTCTACGTAAAATTATGTTATAAATTTTTTCTATGGAAACTTTTTGATACAAAAAATTTTCCATTTCAAATTTTTCTATATGAAAATTTTTCGAAACAAAAGTTCTTCCATAGAAAATTTTTCGATATAAAAATTTTTATACAGAATAATTTTCTATCTAAATATTTTTAGATATAAAAATTTTTTTTATAAAATTTTTTCTATAGAAACTTTTTGATACAAAAATTTTCCATTTCAAATTTTTGTATATGAAAATTTTTCGAAACAAAAGTTTTTCCATAGAAAATTTTTCGATATAAAAATTTTTATACAGAATATTTTTCTATCTAAATATTTTTAGATATAAAAATTTTTCTATGAAAATTTTTCTATAGAAAGTTTTTTGTTACAAAACTTTGATAGAAAATTTATAAATTAAATTATATCGGAAAATTTTCTATAGAAAAATTTTTATAAAGAAAAATTTTCTATTAAAAACTTTTGGATAAAAATTTTTTGAGCTCTATCTCGTTTTTATTAATTCTTAAAATTTAACAATGTAAAAGGTTAAAAAAAAGTTACATTTACAAATAAATGTAACGGATTGAAATCAAATGGTAATACTCTTTCTTTTTGTATTTTTATACCCTTCACCACCATAGGTGGAAAGGGTATTATAAGTTTGTGCTGATGTTTGTAACGCATAGAAATATTTGTCTTAGACCCACCTTTTAGTATACCAATAGACTTAGAATCACTTTCTGAGTCGATTTAGCGATGTCCGTCCGTCCGTCCGTCCGTCCGTCTGGCTGGCTGGACCCCAATGTAAACCTTATAATCAAACTACAGGTCGCAGTTCTGAAGATAATTTGATGAAATTTGGCACAGGTCATTTTTTTGATAATGGGACCATGGTTATTGAAATTGGTCAAAATCGGTCCATTATTTATGGTACCTCCCAAAGGTCCCACTTCCCGGAATTGCTATATTGGCCACAATTTAAAACAGATACTGCTTATGTAAACTTAAATCACTGTACCAAATTTCGTTGAAATCGGTCCACATTTGACCATAGCTCCCATACAAACTCTTCTTCAAAAACGCACTAAATGAGACAAAAAATCACTAAAACGCTCGTAAATCTAAAGATAATGAAAATTTTGAGTTTATTTTTTGCATACATAATTTTTGTAATAACTGTAATCAATTTGCCAAATTTCGAGATAATCGGTCCACATTTGACCCTAGCTCTCATATAAGTCCAAATGACGGAAACAGGTTGAATATATGCGTTTTGAGAAAATGTTTGTATGATGGCAAAATTTAGCAAATATTTGTCTTTATACAGGAAAAATAACACCTTTGACCTTAGTGGTGAAGGGTATCGTATGGTCGGCTTGACCGACTATAGCGCTTTCTTACTTGTTTAATATAAAAATTTTCTATAAAAAATTTTTCGATAAAAAAATGTTTAGAAAATTTTTCAATACGAAAAATTTTCTATAGAAAATTTTTCGATAGAAAATTTTTCGATACAAACATTTTTTATAGAAAGTTTTTTGATACAAAAATTTTTCTGTAGAAAATTTCATTCGTTAAGAAATTTTTTGACAAAGAAATTTTTTATACAAAATAATTTTTCGATACTAAAATTTTTCTGTAGAAAATTTCTTTTGTTAAGAAATTTTTGACAAAGAAATTTTTTTATACAAAATTGTTCAATATAAAAAAAAACACTTTTTAATATTATCATTTTTCTATAGAAAATTCATCGAATTTCTCCTTTCTATAGAATATTTCCATATTAAAGTTAAGTTCTGTATAACTTTTATATATAAACCAAAAATTTTCATTAACTTTTTGTAGGAAACAAAAGTTATTTATACTTCGTAAAACCACCTGTGAATTTCACTTTCATTATAAAAATATTAAAGTTAATCAAATAAATAAAATTCCCACGCTTTTAATTAACTGAAAACCTCATAAATGCAGCTCATACTCAGTGTCTGTCTTTATAACATATCTACAATAAATACTCCTTATATGTATAAAAATAAATAATAAAAAATAAAAGTGTCCAATAAAATTCCATTTAAAAAATCCCCCATAAAAATATAAAAAGTCAAACCGAACAAACAAAAGAAAAAAAAACAAAGACTTTAAAAATTCTATGAAATTATTAAAGAAATTATGGGAAAAGAACCTTCTGTTTGGTTATCTTATAGAGAATTATTCTAAAATGATTTTGTATTTTTTTTTTACAATAAAGGCCAAGACACATGTTACCCTATCGATGACATATTGTTAAGTACGAACGTTGGACGTACTTACATAATTATCTCTTTAACTTGAACAAAAAAGCTTTAAAAGCAAAAAATGACAGAAGTAAGTAGCAAGTGATTGGTAACACCAGACGGTCTCGCATTATGTACAGGTGGAACTGTTTAAACGAGAAAAATTACGGTCATATTAGAATGACTTTTTTGTCTTTTTTAAACGTTCTAATATTTATCAGTGTAGCTAAATGTGTACTTTGTAATAAAATGATAATAATTGTGTGAGCAAAAAAATACTTGTATTTCTTTAAACAAAAAAGTTAAAATATTAGCCAAAACAAAAAACAGTAAAAGGAAAATCAAGTCATACAATGACGCAAACTTGTACGTAATTTGATAATATTTAATACATTCAAACCCAAACAAATGGCTACAAATATTAAGTCAACAGCAGACCATTAGACATTTAGCAACAACAGCAACCAATTGCAGTAACAAAAAGTGAAGAAAAAAACATTAAACACAAAAAGTAGAAGTGACAAAAACAGTTAAAACAACTTCAAACCAACGTCAATATTTTTTTTGTTTTGTGTAATAAATTCAGTTTTAATACATCATATCTACTTACGTATGTAATTGAATTTTGTTGACTTTAATAGCAAAACAAGCTAACAGGTGTTAGCCAAAATATTAGGTTTTAGTAGGACAAACTTGTAATTATGAAATATGAGCTCACATTTTATCTGGACAAAATGCCGATCTATAAATTGGACAATAAGTCTTAGTTGATGATAAAACGTAACAGGAGAGTTTAAAGGACAAAATTGCACGAAAGAAATCTCACCAAAGATTTAATGGCCAAAAACTGAGGTGACAAAAATTTGTATTGCCATCGAAAATTCGTGTAACTACTAAATATTATTGAATTTTAAGCCCAACTGTTTTCCTAATATGTAGCAAGAATCCTGTTAAACATTAATTTAGAAAACTAAACATTTTAATTATACAAATTTAACATTTTTATTAATTATTATCTAATTTTATCACAAGATATTTAAAACAAGGTTTTTGACTATAATGTAAATAAATCATTTATTTAAAATTATTCAATGAAAAAAAAATCATTATTTCGCAGTCAAACTCTGGAATAAATTTTCATAAATGACATTCTACCATTGGATCTTTTCGAGCCGTTTAATAATTTTACTTTCAGCTGCAAAAAACAGATTTTTATATGTCAACAACCGATTGGGGGTTAATTAAAAATTCATTTTTATTGTCATGGTTGATTGGTGTTGTTGTTATTAAATTTGAAGCAATTAATTTAGCTATAAAAATTAAATACCAAATGTGTGTTCGATAAAACAATAAAAACAGAAGAAATGGGAATTACATCAAATTTAAAGGCCCAAAAATGGAACCCAAAATATTTTACACCGTTTCTACAAAAAACAAATCTTTTCTATAGAAAAGTCAAGTTGTTGATAACTTTTCGATAGAAAAGTCATGCTTTTCTATAGAAAAGTCAAGTTTTTTCTATAGAAAAGTCAAGTTATCGATATCTTTTCTATAGAAAAGTCAAGTTAACGATAATTTTTCTATAGAAAAGTCAAGTTAACGATAACTTTTCTATAGAAAGCCAAGCTAACGATAACTTTTCTACAGAAAAGTCAAGCTAACGATAACTTTTCTATTAAAAAGTCAAGTTAACTAGAACTTTTCAATAGAAAAGTTAAGTTAACGGTAACAAGTCAAGTTGACGTTAACTTTTCTATAAGAACGCCGAGTTAACAATAACTTTTTTTTTATAGATAACATTTCTATAGAAAAGTCTAGAAATAAAATTTGTATAGAAAAATTTTCGAAATAAAATTTTTATGGAAAAATTTTTGATATTAAATTTTTTTAGAAAACTTTTCGATATAAAAATATTCATAAAAATAATAAAAATTTTCGATATAAAAATTTTCGATATAAAATTTTTATAGAAAAATTTTCGGCATAAAAATTTTATAGAAAAATTGTCGGTATAAATTTTTTATAGAAAAATTGTCAGTATACATTTTTTATAGAAAATTTAACGATAAAAAATTTTTGGTATGAAAATTTATAGAAAAATTTACGATAAAAAATTTTAGTAGAAATTTTTTTATATGAAATTATTATAGAAGAATATAAATTTTTATAGAAGAAATTTAGATATAAATTTTTTTAGAAAAATTTCCTATATAAATTTTTATAGAAAAATTTCCGATATAAATTTTTATAGTAAAATTTCCGATATAAATTTTTATAGAAAAATTTCTGATATAAATTTTTTAGAAAAATTTCTGATATAAATTTTTTAGAAAAATTTTCGATATAAATTTTTATAAAAATATTTTCGATATAAATTTTTATAGAAAAATTTTCGATATAAATTGTTATAAAAAAATTTTCGATATTAATTTTTATAGAAAAATTTTCTATATAAATTTTTATAGAAAAATTTTCGATAAAAGTTTTTATAGAAAAATTTTCGATATAAATTTTTATAGAAAAATTTTCGATATAAATTTTTATAGAAAAATTTTCGATATAAATTTTTATAGAAAAATTTTCGATATAAAATTTTTATAGAAAAATTTTCGATATAAAATTTTATAGAAAAATTTTCGATATCAAATTTTTATAGAAAAATTTTCGATATCAAATTTTTATAGAAAAATTTTCGATATCAAATTTTTATGAAAAAATTTTTGATATAACATTTTTTTAAAAAACTTTTCAGTATAAAATTTTTAAAAACAATTTTTGATATAAAATTTATATAAAAATTTTTCGATAAAAAATTTTAATAGCAAAATTTTCGATATAAAATTTTTATAGAAAAATATCAATTTCTTTACAAAAATTTTCGATAAAAATTTTTATAGAAAAATTTTTGATATAAATTTTCATAGAAAATTTTTCTATAAAAATTTATATAGAAATAGAATATTTTTCTATTAAAAATTTATATCAAAAATTTTTCTATAAAAAATTTTAATCGTAAATTTTTCTATAAAAATTTTATGCCAAAAATTTTTCTTTAAAATTTTTTTATCGAAAAAAAAAATTTTATATCAAAAATTGTTTATAAAAATTTTATACGAAAAGTTTTTAAAAAAAAAATTATATCAAAAATTATTTCATAAAAAATTGATTTTCTGTAGAAAAGTCAAGTTATCAATAACTTTTCTGTAAAAAAGTCAAGTTATCGATAACTCTTCTATAGAAAAGTCAAGTAATCGATAACTTTTCTATAGAAAAGTCAAGTTATCGATAACTTTTCTATAGAAGAGTCAAGTTGTAGATAAGTTTTCTATAGAAAAGTCAAGTTATCGATAACTTTTCTATAGAAAAGTCAAGTTATCGATAACTTTTCTATAGAAAAGTCAAGTTATCGATAACTTTTCTATAGAAAAGTCAAGTTATCAACAACTTTTCTATAAAAAAGTCAAGTTATCGATAACTTTTCTATAGAAATATCAAGCTATCTATAACTTTTCTATAGAAAAGATAAGTTATCGATATTTTTTCTATAGAAAAATCAAGTTTTCGATAACTTTTCTGTAGAAAAGTCAAGTTATCGATAACTTTTCCATAGAAAAATCAAGTTATCGATAACTTTTCTGTAGAAAAGTCAAGTTATCGATAACTTTTCTATAGAACAGCCAAGTTATCGATAACTTTTCTATAGAAAAGTCAAGTTATTGATAGCTTTTCTTTAGAAATGTCTTTAGAAAGCTACTTTTGTATAGAAAGGTCAAGTTATCGATAACTTTTTTATGGAAAAGTAAAGTTATCGATAACTTTTTTATAGAAAAGAAAAGTTATCGATAACTTTTCTATAGAAAAGAAAAATTATCGATAATTACCTACTAGATTACCTACAATTTTTATAAAAAGTGAACATTTTGTATTAAAGTCTTTCATTTAAAAACTTTCCATACAAATTTGCACCCTTTTTTGTTTTTGCATATTTTATTGGGAGAACCCATTAATTTGATTAACCACAATTAAAATTAATTAAAACTATGAGAACAATTTGTTAAAATAAAATTGACCTGTTACTTTTAATGGAAGTTTTATCACTATATTCCTTTATTTGTTTATTTAAATTTTTTTTATTTATTAGTGTTCAATGGGGGTTTTTCTATTTTAAATAAATTAAAATATATATCAAACTATAATATATAAAATAAAGAAAAAATCTCAGCGTTATCTCATAATCTGTTTTTATTTATTAAAAATTTCCTGGCTGTTAAATGAATGAATATAAATTAATAGTTTTAAATAATCAATAGAAACTTCTAAACCACTTTTTTTATAATAAAATCATTTTTTTTCCAATTTTTTTGCATGGAAAATTTTTAGACTTTGTGTTTAGCTTTTATTATCGTTCTCTGTCTAAAATTGAAAATTTCAAATATGTAGTTAATAAAAGTTTTTAATTCATTGCTTTAATTTTTAATTAAATTTTGGACAATGTTTTCATAATATGAAATAAGTGAATAAATGTTTTATTTTTTGTTTAAAAATATTGTTACTGGTAATTAAATGATAAACTTTTTTTTTGCATTATCAGCTAATTGCATTTAAATGACTCAAAGCAAAAATTTTTATTTTCAAATAATTTAAAATATTATGAAAATTATAAATTGTATAATAACAAATAAATAGCTGAATACGAGTAGATAATTATTTTATTTTAATTTGCAACAAAAAATATTTAAATAATTTGTTTTACATTCTGACCAATGAATGTACAAAATGACTCATATTTCAACGCCCAGCCAGACAATATTCTACTATGAAATTTTATCATTTTTCGTAACTGGAGCAGTAGAGTTTTGAAGAAAAGAAAGAATTATTGGAATATTTAGTTTACCAAAAATATAATATAAAAGGCGTTTTAGTTACAACGATGGGCAGTATTGGCTTTTTTGAAAAAAAAAAAAAAATATTAAAAAAAGGAAGAATTTTGTTGGTCTTTTTTTAATATTTAAAAAAAATTTTGAATTTTTGTTTAAAATATTGACTTCTGTAGCTTATACCAAGGTAAATAGAACATTAATATTTCAATAATGGTAATTTTTATAGAAATAAAACTGAAAAATTACAACTTTAAAGCTCAGCGCTACAACCCCAATTAATTAACATCAACAGCAAAAATGAAGCTCAAATAAAAGACAAAACTGTATTGTTTTTAGTCATGTAAAACGATTTAAAATATTACACTTCCATTTCAAGATATTAACAAAAAATATGTGAAAATATCTATAAAAAATTTCAAGAAATAAAAAGCGTAAAGTCCTTTAACAAATACATATATAAAATTCAATCTAAAAATTCATTATTCTGAAACCGTTTGCTTTATGATTGTTTTGCCCAATCTTTAAAATCTTTAACAAAATATAATGTTCTAAAAAAAAGTTACTTAATAAATAGTAAATACAAAAGTTTATTATGTTGTAAAATACAAAAATTGTTTAGCTAATGAATTGTAATGAATAGAACCCAAACCGTGTAAAACAATGAATATACATACACACATACTACAATAAAAGTACATATTTACACAAACAGGCAGACAATGAACAAAATTGCTAAAAATGCGAGTATTATTAAATTTCATTAAAAAATGTCTTAAATTTCTTGTTTAACGATCACGTACTAAGTTTTTTGACTGGAAGCAAAAAACACATAAAGTTAAACTTTAAAGCGTGCGTTTTATTAAACATTTAATAATACAAAATGTAAGAACAATTTTATATGTATGTACTTAACTTTTAAATTGTAAAACAACAAATGAAAGAATTTTTCTGTTTTTCAAGTAATCAAACAAATGTTATATTAAGACCTTTCTATAGAAAACTTATCAATTACATGACTTAACAATAGAAAAGTTGTCGATTAAATGTCTTTTCTATAGAAAAAATATCGATAACTTGACTTTTCTATAGAAAAGTTATCGATAACTTGACTTTTCTATAGAAAAGTTATTGATAACTTGACTTTTATATAAAAAAGTAATCGATAACTTGACTTTTCTATAGAAAAGTTATAGATAATATGATTTTTCTATAGAAAAGTTATCGATAACTTGACTTTTCTATAGAAATGTTATCGATAACTTGACTTTTCTATAGAAAAGTTATCGATAACTTGACTTTTTTTATAGAAAAGTTATCGATAACTTGACTTTTCTATAGAAAAGTTATCGATAACTTGACTTTTCTATAGAAAAGTTATCGATAACTTGACTTTTCTATAGAAAAGTTATCGATAACTTGACTTTTCTATAGAAAAGTTATCGATAACTTGACTTTTCTATAGAAAAGTTATCGATAACTTGACTTTTTTATAGAAAAGTTATCGATAACTTGACTTTTTTATAGAAAAGTTATCGATAACTTAACTTTTCTATAGAAAAGTTATCGATAACTTGATTTTTTTTTATAGAAAAGTTATCGATAACTTGACTTTTCTATAGAAAAGTTATCGATAACTTGACTTTTCTATACAAAAGTTATCGATAACATGACTTTTCTATAGAAAAGTTATCTATAATATGACTTTTCTATAGAAAAGTTAACGATAACTTGACTTTTCTATAGAAAAATTATCGATAATTTGACTTTTCTATAGAAAAGTTATCGATAACTTGACTTTTCTATAGAAACGTTATCGATAACTTGACTTTTCTATAGAAAAGTTGTCGATAACTTGACTTTTCTATAGAAAAGAAATCGATAACTTGACTTTTCTATAGAAAAGTTATCGATAACTTGACTTTTCTATAGAAAAGTTATCGATAACTTGACTTTTCTATAGAAAAGTTATCGATAACTTGACTTTTCTATAGAAAAGTTATCGATAACTTGACTTTACTATAGAAAAGTTATCGGTAACTTGACTTTTCTATAGAAAAGTTATCGATAACTTGACTTTTCTACAGAAAAGTTATGGATTATTTAATTTGATTTTTCGAAAATCAAAAAGTTTTATGTAAAAATCTTACATCGCAAATTGTTTTCAATATTTTATTTCGAATTTTTTCTAAAATCCAAAATTTTTTTACAAACATTTTATATTGAAAATTTGTCTATAAAAATTTTATATCGAACATTTTTTATAAAAATTTTAAATCGAAAATGTTTCTATAAAAATTTGGTGTCGAAAATTTTTCTATAAAAATTATATTTTTCTATAAAAATTTTGTATCGAAAATTTTTCTATAAAAATTTTATATCGAAAATTTTTTTATAAAAAATTTTCTATCGAAAATTTTTTTATAAAAAATTTTCTATCGAAAATTTTTTTATAAAAAATTTTATATCGAGAATTTTTCTATAAAAATTTTATGTCGAAAATTTTTTATAAAAGTTTTAAATCGAAAATTTTTCTATAAAAATTTTATATCGAAAATGTTTCTATAAAAATTTTTTATCGGAAATTCTTCTATAAAAATTTTACGTTAAAAATTTTTCTATTAAAAAATTTATATCGAACATTTTTCCATAATAATTTTATATCGAAAACTTTTCTATAAAAAATTTTTTATCAAAAAATTTATATCGAAAATTTTTCTGTAAAAATTTTATATTGAAAATTTTTCTATAAAAATTTTGAATTGAAAATTTTCTTATAAAAAATTTTGTATCGAAAATTTTTCTATAAAAAGTTTTATATCAAAAATTTTTCTTCAAAAATTTTATATCGTAATTTTTTAATAAACATTTTATGCCGAAAATTTTTCTATAAAAATTTTGAATGGAAAATTTTTCTATAAAAATTTTATACCGAAAATTTTTCTATAAAAATTTTATACCGAAAATTTTTCTATAAAAATTTTGTACCGAAAATTTTTCTATAAAAATGTTATATCTTAAATTTTTCTACAAAAATTTTAAATGGAAAATTTTTCTATAAAAATTTTAAATCGAAAAAATTTTTCTATAAAAATTTTATATTGAACATTTTTCTATAAATATTTGATATCGAAAATTTTTCTATAAAAATTTTTTATTGAAAATATTTCTATAAAATATTTTACATCGAAAAATTTTCTTTAAAAAATTTTATATCTATATTCTGTAAAAATTTTATACCGAAAACTTTTTGTATAAAAGTTTATATATATTTTAGATATAAACTTTTATACAAAAAGTTTTCGGTATAAAATTTCTATAGAAAATTTGAAGATATAAAATTTTTTAAAGAAAATTTTTCGATATAAAATATTTTATAGAAATATTTTCAATAAAAAATTTCTATAGAAAAATTTTCGATATAAAATATTTATAGAAAAATTTTCAATATAAAATTTTATAGAAAAATTTTTTCGATTTAAAATTTTTAATTCTATACAAATTTTATATCGAAAAGTTTCCCAAAAAAGTTTTTCAATAAAAATCTTTATAGAAAAATTTAATATTTCTATAAAAATTTTAAATCAAAAATTTATCCATAAAAATTTTATATCAAACACTTTTCTATAAAAATTTTATATCAACAATATTTCTATAAAAATTTTTCTACAAAAATTTTATATCAAAAATTTTTCTATAAAAATTGTATATCAAAAATTTTTCTACAAAAATTTTACATCGAAAATTTTTCTCCTTGATTTTAGATTTAAATTTTTTTTAACGATTATTTCTTTCAAAGAATTTAAGACCAAGAATTTTTCTATCATATGAAATTTTATTAAATTTTATATCAACATTTTTTTTATTAATATTTGGCTTCAAGAATTATATATCGAATATTTTTCTTTAAAAATTTAACACAAAAATTTTTACATTTATTTTTCTGAAAAAAATGTAAACGAAATTTTTTTGTATACAAATTTACTTTTCTATAGAAAAGTTATGGATTACTTGACTTTTTTACAGAAAATTAAACGATAACTTAAACATTTATCAAAATCTTTTATTTCTATTAAAATAATTATTGATATTTCAATTTTCTTAAGAGAAATTAACTCGAACTATATATATGTTTTTAAAGATCAATAATTTTCATTTTTTTAACAAAAAAAAAATCCATATTAAGTTTATAACTCATTAAGAACTAATTAATATTCATGATTCTAGAATATTAAAAATCTACATTGTTTTTTCTCTAGAACACTTAATTAGGATTACAATCTGTTCATTTTAAATAACATCCAACAAAATTATTGATTCCCTATCACAATTATGAAAACAACAAAAGGTTGGAATATCAGTTAATGATGACCTTGACCCACTACCATCAACATTTCTGTGAAATTCTACTAAAAACAAGATTTTATTTGAAAATGTTTGCGAACTTTTTGTTTGTGGATTTTTATATAGACAAACAAATTTATGGGTATTTTGAATGGGAATGTATTCGCACTCGTATCATAAAGCGAAGAACATGAATGAATGAATAACTTTGATGTAAAAAAATGTAAAAGTTAAATTGTATCTGAGAATTTGGGTTTGCATCCGAAAAAAAAAAAGAAATAAAATAAATGTAATTTATAAAACCCGCATTCATTATATCTACACGTGCTAAAATAAATGTTTACAAATTGAGGTTTAAGTGTTTTTTTTTCCTCATTTTTTTCCCCCGTATTAAATATTTATTTATAATAAAAAACCGAAATGTTTAGGTTTTTATAAAAGCGTTTTTTTAAGAGCAATAAATATTTAAGTAATTGTTGCAGATTTTTTGTTTTTGGCAATTTAATTTTTGGATTTACCTTTGAAATCTTTTATACATATTTTATTCTTAAGAATAATTACATTTTTGATATTGCAAGTAATTAAATTGTTTAAAGAAAATTATTTTTTTTTTTCTAGAAATTATGTCTGCTTTCATTTATATCAAAGAAAGTCCGAGCACAAAATAAACAAAATAAGAAAAATTTAAACGAAAATTTCTTAATTGAATTTGTTAATAATCAAGTACTTGATAATGGCCATGGCATAGAAATCTTTGAAGTATCAGCGGACGGATGCTCATACATTTTTTTGTGTATTACCCCAGTTCTAACAGAGTAAACTTAAACTTTTGCCAACCTTTAGAGTAATTAATAATTCCAGGGGTTAATTTGGTAGTTAATTAAGAGATTTAGGATAAGTGAAGAAAAAATGTTGTTTTAAAATAAATTGAAAAAATAAAAAGATTTTTAAGAATTTTTTTTTTGCAACTTTAACTTTCATAGGAGGGAAGCTAATTTAAACGTAAGAAATTGATACAGCCGGTCTCATATAGAAATTCCCTAACTGATAATTTTTTCGAAATAGAGTTTTTTTGTGATTTCAATGCATTTAACGCAAATACAACTCCTTACAGAAATTTAAGGCAATTTTATAAAAATTGGCGGTTGTTCAAGTAATTTTTTTAAATGCCCTAACTTATTCCTAAAAAAAATATATTTTTTTAAAAGACCTATCTCGCCAATCTACATGTCGTTGCATCTACAGATAATAGAAAGCTTTCGGTTTTATATATAATGATTTCCTATATAAAACTTTTGTCGACAAAATATTTCGGATAGAAAACTTTCAATATCAAAAGATTTCCTATAGGTAACTTTTAACTTTCCTACATAATAAACTTTCGATATTGAAAGATTTCTTATTTAACTTTCCTATAGAAATCATTGAATATCAAAAGCCCTCATATAGGTAACTTTTGATATGAAAAGCTTTTAATTAAAAACATTAAATATCGAAAGCTTTTCAATAAAAAACATTTCCTATATAAAACTTTCGATATCAAAAAGTTTTTAATATAAAACTTTCGTCCTTAAAATATTTCGGATAGAAAACTTTTAATATCAATAGATTTCCTAAAGATTAATTTTAGAATCAAAAGCTTTCTACTAAAAACATTCAATATCGAAAGCTTTGCAATATTACCAATAGCTAAGGATTTCCTATATAAAACTTTCAATGTCGAAAGGCTTTCTATAAAAAACTTTTGATATGGAAAGATTTTATATACAAAACTTTTGATTTCCAACATAAAACTTTGCAAATCGGATAATTGCATCTAAAAAACATTCGATGTCAAACTTTTATTATCGAAAAGTTTCCTATAGAAAGAAAACTTTCGTATCGAAAGATTTTCAATAGAAAATATTCGTTGTCGAAAGATTTTTTTTTAGCGAGTTAAATGGACATATACCACTTTCAAAACTAACATTTTAATTCCACTTTCAAAACAAATAAAATAAAAAATTTTGCAAATATTTTTCATAGCAAAATTCCTATAAAAAGTAAATTTTCGAAAAAATTCCTATAAAACCCAAATTTTTAAAAATTTTTCTATAAAAAGTAAATTTTTGAAAAATTTCCTATAAAAAGTAAATTTTTTAAAAATTTCCTAGAAAAAGTGAATTTTTGAAAAATTTCCTAGAAAAAGTAAATTTTTGAAAAATTACCTAGAAAAAGTAAATTTTTGAAAAATTTCCTACAAAAAGTAAATTTTTGAAAAATTTCCTACAAAAAGAAAATTTTTGAAAAATTTTCATAAAAAGTCAATTTTTAAAAAAATTTGCTATAAAAAATAAATTTTTGAAAATTTTTCTATAAAATGCAAATTTTTGAAAAATTTCCTATAAAAAGTAAATTTTTGAAAAATTTCCTATAAAAAGTAAATTTTTGAAAAATTTCCTATAAAAAGTAAATTTTTGAAAAATTTCCTATAAAAAGTAAATTTTTGAAAAATTTCCTATAAAAAGTAAATTTTTGAAAAATTTCCTATAAAAAGTAAATTTTTAAAAAATTTCCTATAAAAAGCAAAATATTGAAAAATTTCCTATAAAAAGAAAATTTTTGAAAAATTTTCATAAAAAGTCAATTTTTAAAAAAATTTGCTATAAAAAATAAATTTTTGAAAAATTTTCTATAAAAAGCAAATTTTTGAAAAATTTCCTATAAAAAGTAAATTTTTGAAAAATTTCCTATAAAAAGTAAATTTTTGAAAAATTTCCTATAAAAAGTAAATTTTTGAAAAATTTCCTATAAAAAGTAAATTTTTGAAAAATTTCCTATAAAAAGTAAATTTTTGAAAAATTTCCTATAAAAAGTAAATTTTTGAAAAATTTCCTATAAAAAGTAAATTTTTGAAAAATTTCCTATAAAAAGTAAATTTTTGAAAAATTTCCTATAAAAGTAAATTTTTGAAAAATTTCCTATTAAAAGTAAATTTTTGAAAAATTTCCTATAAAAAGTAAATTTTTGAAAAATTTCCTATAAAAAGTAAATTTTTGAAAAATTTCCTATAAAAAGTAAATTTTTTAAAAATTTCCTATAAAAAGTAAATTTTTGAAAAATTTCCTATAAAAAGTAAATTTTTAAAAAATTTCCTATAAAAAGTAAATTTTTGAAAAATTTCCTATAAAAAGTAAATTTTTGAAAAATTTCCTATAAAAAGTATATTTTTGAAAAATCTCCTATAAAAAGTAAATTTTTAAAAAATTTCCTATAAAAAGTAAATTTTTGAAAAATTTCCTATAAAAAGTAAATTTTTGAAAAATTTTCTATAAAAAGTAAATTTTTGAAAAATTTCCTATAAAAAGTAAATTTTTGAAAAATTTCCTATAAAAAGTAAATTTTTGAAAAATTTCCTATAAAAAGTAAATTTTTGAAAAATTTCCTATAAAAAGTAAATTTTTGAAAAATTTCCTATAAAAAGTAAATTTTTGAAAAATTTCCTATAAAAAGTAAATTTTTGAAAAATTTCCTATAAAAAGTAAATTTTTGAAAAATTTCCTATAAAAAGTAAATTTTTGAAAAATTTCCTATAAAAAGTAAATTTTTGAAAAATTTCCTATAAAAAGTAAATTTTTGAAAAATTTCCTATAAAAAGTAAATTTTTAAAAAATTTCCTATAAAAAGTAAATTTTTGAAAAATTTCCTATAAAAAGTAAATTTTTGAAAAATTTCCTATAAAAAGTAAATTTTTGAAAAATTTCCTATAAAAAGTAAATTTTTGAAAAATTTCCTATAAAAAGTAAATTTTTGAAAAATTTCCTATAAAAAGTAAATTTTTGAAAAATTTCCTATAAAAAGTAAATTTTTGAAAAATTTCCTATAAAAAGTAAATTTTTGAAAAATTTCCTATAAAAAGTAAATTTTTGAAAAATTTCCTATAAAAAGTAAATTTTTGAAAAATTTCCTATAAAAAGTAAATTTTTGAAAAATTTCCTATAAAAAGTAAATTTTTGAAAAATTTCCTACAAAAATTAAATTTTTGAAAAATCTCCTATAAAAAGTAAATTTTTAAAAAATTTCCTATAAAAAGTAAATTTTTGAAAAATTTCCTATAAAAAGTAAATTTTTGAAAAATTTCCTATAAAAAGTAAATTTTTGAAAAATTTTCTATAAAAAGTAAATTTTTGAAAAATTTCCTATAAAAAGTAAATTTTTGAAAAATTTCCTATAAAAAGTAAATTTTTGAAAAATTTCCTATAAAAAGTAAATTTTTGAAAAATTTCCTATAAAAAGTAAATTTTTGAAAAATTTCCTATAAAAAGTAAATTTTTGAAAAATTTCCTATAAAAAGTAAATTTTTGAAAAATTTCCTATAAAAAGTAAATTTTTGAAAAATTTCCTATAAAAAGTAAATTTTTGAAAAATTTCCTATAAAAAGTAAATTTTTGAAAAATTTCCTATAAAAAGTAAATTTTTGAAAAATTTCCTATAAAAAGTAAATTTTTAAAAAATTTCCTATAAAAAGCAAAATATTGAAAAATTTCCTATAAAAAGAAAATTTTTGAAAAATTTTCATAAAAAGTCAATTTTTAAAAAAATTTGCTATAAAAAATAAATTTTTGAAAAATTTTCTATAAAAGCAAATTTTTGAAAAATTTCCTATAAAAAGTAAATTTTTGAAAAATTTCCTATAAAAAGTAAATTTTTGAAAAATTTCCTATAAAAAGTAAATTTTTGAAAAATTTCCTATAAAAAGTAAATTTTTGAAAAATTTCCTATAAAAAGTAAATTTTTGAAAAATTTCCTATAAAAAGTAAATTTTTGAAAAATTTCCTATAAAAGTAAATTTTTGAAAAATTTCCTATTAAAACTAAATTTTTGAAAAATTTCCTATAAAAAGTAAATTTTTGAAAAATTTCCTATAAAAAGTAAATTTTTTTAAAATTTCCTATAAAAAGTAAATTTTTGAAAAATTTCCTATAAAAAGTAAATTTTTAAAAAATTTCCTATAAAAAGTAAATTTTTGAAAAATTTCCTATAAAAAGTAAATTTTTGAAAAATTTCCTATAAAAAGTAAATTTTTGAAAAATTTCCTATAAAAAGTAAATTTTTGAAAAATTTCCTATAAAAAGTAAATTTTTGAAAAATTTCCTATAAAAAGTAAATTTTTGAAAAATTTCCTATAAAAAGTAAATTTTTGAAAAATTTCCTATAAAAAGTAAATTTTTGAAAAATTTCCTATAAAAAGTAAATTTTTCAAAAATTTCCTATAAAAAGTAAATTTTTGAAAAATTTCCTATAAAAAGTAAATTTTTGAAAAATTTCCTATAAAAAGTAAATTTTTGAAAAATTTCCTATAAAAAGTAAATTTTTGAAAAAATTCCTATAAAAAGTAAATTTTTGAAAAATTTCCTATAAAAAGTAAATTTTTGAAAAATTTCCTATAAAAAGTAAATTTTTTAAAAATTTCCTATAAAAAGTAAATTTTTGAAAAATTTCCTATAAAAAGTAAATTTTTGAAAAATCTCCTATAAAGGGTATATTTTTGAAGAATTTCTTGTAGAATGTAAATTTTTGAAAAATTTCTTTATTCTTCTCTAAAATATGATTAATAGTGTTGACATCAAAAAATAAAAACCAGAAAAGTGGGCCTATGGTGGCATCGCGAAATAATAGACCTTTTGTAAAATAACTTATACTATTTCAATGTAAATTTATATAAAGATTTCATGGAAATCAGAGATGGTGTGGTTGAGTATTTGTTCGAAAGGGTTACATTTTCGTTATCCATTTTGTAAAACTTTTGGGGGTTATTTTTTAGTTTATGACACAAATAAATAAATTTTCATTTATTTGTATTCTGGAGTGTTCACCGCATCAGACAAGTTTAATATTTTCTTATATCTTATAATTTAAAGAAATATCTTTATTGATTTTTAAGCTTAGAACTTAAATAATATAAAAAAAACCTCACGTGTAGACAAAATTATCATTTTAAATAAAGAAAATATGTAAAGAGTTCATGTAAACGTAAAGAGCCTTTTAACCTTGACATAAGTATGAAACCATTCCATAAGAAAATACACAATATTTTAAATATTTATTTAACAAATAGGGTAAATGAACCGAATATTTATTTTTAATAGAGGATAGATAATACATACCATAATTTTTGTTTGTCTCTTTATTCCATAAGGAAGATTTTGATGTTGTTTCTGTTATCAGAAGTGCATAAGTTGAAGTTTTGATCCTTATGAATATTGTATATGCAATTCTTTTAAGATTGGCATATTATTCATTTTAATTGAAACCATTCAGATTTTAAATTCACATTATGATTGATTTAGTATTGAATAGATGAGGGAAATATTTTTTTTTTTTTAATTTCAAATTCTTGATTTTTAACGTTTTTAGTACATAGCAAATATTTTTTTCATATTAAAACTATATTTCAAAATTTTCTTAAAAATTTATTTTCTTATACATTTTTCGACAAAAACACTTTCACCATTTTACTGAAATAAGAACAAAAACAAAATATTAGTTATATATTTTAATTCATAAATTTAAATTTTTTTTTTATTTCAAAAATCTTAACAGAAAGTCAAAAAAAATCTTTGAGTTTTTATGTTTTCGGTGTCAATTTTCTTTTTCCTAAAGTCTTATGTAAATTTCCTTTAAGCTCTTTAAAAGTATTTCATTGGATTATCGAATATTTTATAATCTTCTTATAAATGCAGAAACGTGTTGCTTAATTATTAAGCAAAAAAATACTATTCTACTCATACATTCATGCATCTTCATTATTTATTACAAAATATCAGATACCCGACATGAAACCACGTTTCACTTTCTTAAACAAAAAAAAAAAAAACAACAAAAAAGATACAGAAACAATTAAAACAAATCCATGAGTAGAAAAATAGAAAATTATATACATTTTAACACCAACTACTACCACTCACACTGACTCAAAGAACAAAAGAAACTAAATTAAAAGATACCAAAAGAAAAGTATCTGCAGAATGCAACAATTGCAAACTATAACTATCAGATAGACTGATGGACGGACACACGCACGTTTTAGTCTTTAAGTCGGAGGAAAAAAAAAACAAATAAGAACCAACTGTTTTATAGAAATGGCTTAAAACGAATCTGGTAAATATACCCTCTAGTGGATCAGCGATGACATTGACATGCTTTTATCAAAATAAAATATTAAAGGATTTCGTGTTTTGTTTTAAATGGAAAGGAATTTGCAAGATAAGGATCTATTTATTTTGGTTGATATTAAAAACTGGCATTTATGACAAAACTGTTTAAAGAAGAAGTAATTAAAAATGATCAATATTTAAAGGAGACAATGAAAATTTCTACAAAATGAAGATGCATTTTAAGCAGGGACCGTAACAGCTATGACTTTTATCAAAAATTTCAAAAAATAACTGTTATTTTTTAACTTCTATTTTAAAAATCAAAAATAAAAGTTATTTTTTAACTTTTATTTTAAAAATCAAAAATAAAAGTTATTTTTTACCATTAACACGCTTAAAATAAAATAAAAATAGGAAATTTTGAGAAAATTTCCTATAAAAATAGGTAATTTTAAGATATTTTCTATAAAAATAGGAAATTTTGAGAAAATTCCCTATAAAAATAGGAAATTTTGAGAAAATTCCCTTTAAAAATAGGAAATTTTGAGAAAATTTCCTATAAAAATAGGAAGTTTTGAGAAAATTTCCTATAAATATATGAAATTTTGAGAAAATTTCCTATAAAAATAGGACATTTTGAAAAATTTCCTATAAAAATAGGAAATTTTGAGAAAATTTCCTATAAAATTACTTTATTTCTGTTAAAAAAGTGAGGAAATAACTTTTATTTCTGATTTTAAAAATAAAAGTCAAAACATAACTTTTATTTTTGCTTTTAAAAATAAAAGTTATAAAATAACTTTTATTTTTGATTTTTAAAATAAAAGTTATAAAATAATTCTAATTTTTGATTTTAAAAATAAAAGTTAAAAAATAAAAAGTATCCTAGATTATAAATATGCCTTGGTCAAGATATTTATAATCTAGGATACTTTTTATTTTTTAAGGGTTTGCAGTTCGGTTTTAACCGAAACCTCGGTTTTTTATGCCTCAAAACCGAAACCGAAAACCGTAGAAAAAACCGTACGGATTTTTTGTCTATGGAATAAAGCAGAAGAATAAAAAACAAAAGTTGCCTTACAATAGACGAGTGGATAAGTGCAAGGGGAAGACGGACGGTATATGACGGTTTATTTTAGAACCTGGGGCTCAGCCGTATTTTTGGAACGTGTAACTCCAAACAAACGCAAGAAACTATTAGACAAAAGCTAATGAAGTTTAATATTTCACTTGATACAAACATCGTAGCATGTACTAAAGATGGAGCAGCAGTCAATATCAAATTTGGATCTGAAAATCAAACAATACTTCAGTTATGGTTGGCACACGGAATTCATCTTGCAGTTATTGATGTTTTTTTTATGAAAAGTTTTTTTTATAAATCCAGATCTGGAATAATTTGAAACCGACGAAAGCGAAGACAATTTTGAAGATGGCGACGATGAAACTTTGAATCACTTAAAACCGAATGCCCATATAAATTTGAACTAGAGGCTGTAAGCAAAACTGTTCGGTATTTCAATAATTCGTCAGTTCGTAATAATATTTTACAAACAAGCGTTAAAAAGCATCAAAATCGTGAATTAAGTTTTTTCTTAGATTTCTGCTTCTAAAAGAAAGTATTCATGAAAGTTTAGAAAAGCTGTCGACCTTAGATTTGCTTCTATCGACTTTGAAATTGTAATTTTTGTTTAAAGACTCGTTGCTGTTCGTAAAAATGACTGTTGAAGCAATTTGTCTGGGATTTGAACCATATGCGGTCGATCGTTTCTAAGTTTGTCATAACTTTTTTTGGATATTTTTTAACTTTACATGAAAATTAAAGCGCCATCTAGCGGAAAAAACAAAACGAAGCAAATCCAAATTTAACTCCCTTTTTAAAATTGGTTCACCCATTCTGATTTTATAGAACTTTTTATAATAGTATTACGTTACAAGTGAACCTCCACCGTCCTTCGATTCTCTAAAATCGATTTTCTTAAAATTCTGACGTGCTACAGCAAAACGCCGAGGCATGTATATCTTTATTTTAAGCCTATTTTCATATTCTGTTAACATTTCTCATGTGTACCAACCACTGTCGTACTGTGTAATTGATCACTACTATATTTCAATTATTCATAACGGACTTTTGATTATAAAAACGGTAGAATTTTTTATTTTAAATTCGATATTTTTTTATGATTTTTTGTTTTCCAAAATTTCATATTTTTAAAAAAGCTGGTCCATCTATTTTACCATATCTTTGCAACGGATTGTTCGATTTTGCTAAAAGTTACAGAAAAGAATAGTAAACTAAATTATCTTTATGTCGCTTTAAAACATTTTTTTTTGTTTCACGGCTTCAGAGTTTATTGCACTTAAAAATTAAAAAATTTTTTTTTTTTATAAAAATTTAAATATTTTAATAATTTAAAAAAATCTAAGATGCCAAAAATCTAACATTCTCCACTTAAAACTGAGAATATCCAAATAAAATAAGCCTGATTTTACTGAGTTTATTAGCAGCAAAATAATACTCAATTTTGTATTGAAATTTGATATGGAAGTGCTCCGATTTTCTCGAAACTTATTTCAAGTAAATTCGACACAATGATAATTATTAATATAAGCAATATTTCTTTTAATTTTCATCTAAATATACTAAAATGTTTTGTTGTTTGTATTAGAGGTACCCGAAATAATAGTCCTATTTTTAAAATATAAAAACAAATTTGTGGCTTTGAGGTACAATTTTATTTATTTTTAAAAACCTTTGTCCTTGTAACAAAAAAAATATTTCTCTCATGAAAATGCCTTGAAAATTGTGGTTTTTGCCTCATTTTAAAAAAATGGGATTAATATAAAAAATTGCTAAAATTGAGTATTTTAACTTTTTTCGTAATAAATTACTACTGATAGATGGATTTACATAGTATAAAGCTAATTTAATTTGGAATATTCATAGCAGAGAAACAACGATAGATTTTTTTATTTTTAATTTTTTGGTGATTTTTTAAAAAATAAAAATTTGTCGATTTTCAAAAAAATATATATATATTACGATGTAAATAACTCTAAAACGTTTAATCACACAAACAAATTTTATTAGCTCGACTTAGGGTGAATTTTGTTCTTAATCGATCTATGTATTTTGAATAAAATTGGATACACCGTTTTCAATATACAGTAATATAACTAGGACAACCTTTCAAAAATCCCAAATTTTATAAACATATTTTTTTAAACACAAAAATCGAAAATATATTAAACTCGGGTGTTTTTGACCATAACTGTAAGCTGTTGACCTGTGTTATAGACCAAACTCAATGTTTTTAAACGAAATATGTTAGACGAAAACATCGTAAACGAAACTTGGATCCACCACTTCGTAGTGAAGGCCAAATAGAAAGTTTGTTCAGTCTATATAAAGTCATCGCAACCGTTTTTGGACTGCACGGGGTATAATTTACATTGACAACCTTTAAAGGAAACAATTAATGTGTGACTTATTGTATACAGTTAATTAGGAATTGAGAAAATATGACCCCATTTAGCAAACAAAATATATTTTCCCCGTGGAAAGTGCAATGGTACACACATGTGCAGTAGGGCTGTATTTTTTTCACAGTTTTTGCTAATATCAAAAACGGCAAAATGTAGTCGTATAGAGCATTAAAAGTTATTAAGTAAAAATTTTAGGTTGAAGTTCGAAAACAAACATTTTTTTCTCACGAAAATTTTAAAAACAAGTAAGAAAGTGCTATAGTCGGTCAAGAACGACCATACGATACCCTTCACCACTAAGGTCAAAGGTGTTATTTTTCCTGTATAAAGACAAATATTTGCTATATTTTGCCATCATACAAACATTTTCTCAAAACGTATATATTAAACCTGTTTCCGTCATTTGGACTTATATGAGAGCTAGGGTCAAATGTGGACCGATTATCTCGAAATTTGGCAAATTGATTACAGTTGTTACAAAAATTATGTATGCAAAAAATGAACTTAAAATTTTCAATATTTTTAGATTTACAAGCGTTTTAGTATTTTTTTTTGTCTCATTTAGTGCGTTTTTAAAGAAGAGTTTGTATGGGAGCTATGGTCAAATGTGGACCGATTTCAACAAAATTTGGTACAGTAATTTAAGTTAACATTATCATTATTTGTTTTAAATTTCATGAAAAAATATTGATACTTGTGGCCAATATGTCAATTCCGGGAAGTGGGACCTATGGGAGGTACCATAAAAAATGGACCGATTTTGACCAATTTCAATAGCCATGGTTCCATTATCAAAAAAATGATCTGTACCAAATTTCGTCAAATTACTTTAGAATTCCGATCTGTAGTTTGATTACAAGGTTTACATGGGGGTCCAGCCAGCCAGCCTTCTAGCCAGACATCGCTAAATCGACTCAGAAAGTGATTCTAAGCCTATTGATATACTAAAAGGTCTAAGACAAATATTTGTATGCGTCACATACATCAGCACAAACTTATAATACCCTTTCCACCTATGGTGGTGAAGGGTATAAATATGCACCTATATTTAATATATTTTTATGCGTATCAATTAAGTGTTATTTTAGAATTTACTGACAGTTTTAGAGTTCAAAATTTGTTTACGATTGAAAATTTATCGCTGTTATAAGTTCGATATTAAAATACCTGATGTTTTAAGCGATATAAAAATATAAGCAACGAATAAAATTCCACAGGTTGCAGCTTCACTACGAAATGTTCGCTCATTTGCCATATTTCCAGATTTAGTACCGAGTGGCTATTTCTTCTTTCTAAACTATAAAAAAATTGGCTCGGCGGAAAGAGATTTGACACCAAAGACGAAATGATCTCCATAAAAATCCTATTTTTAAGACATCGTCAAAGACCTCGAAAAAAATATAAAACGTTAAATTATGAGTAAAGAGCTAAAAAAACTGTTTTAAAAAATAACCTTTTTGTATAAAAACCTGCGATTTTTGATCGGCCTTTGTGAAATGAGAAAAATTTTAGTTTTATTTTAAATTTTCAAGATTTCGCATCGCGCTGTTTAACTAAAATCTGGAGGATTTAATCTTTTAATTATTTCATATTTTCCAATATTTTACTAACTACTCCCAGCTCTGTAATATTACAAAAAAACAATATATTTTGTAGTATCTGAACCAGTGTTGCCACTTTAGGTGTAATTACACATATCATGTGTAATTTTTATTTTCATGTGTAGACGATGGCTGCATGTGTAACTCATGTGTAATTTAAATTATTGTCGTTTTTGAGTGCTAGCTATCGTAATATTTTTCAACAGTTTTCAACACATGCATTTTAAAAAGTAAATATTTGTACGTCCCTTTCAAAATCGAAATAATTAATATAATGCAAACTTTCTAATGTAACGACATTCATAAAAATGAATGTCTTAAAATCCCAATACTTATTGGAAAAAAATATGCTTCAAGATAGCCGAGAGTTTTGTAATGAGGCAATTCGTAAAATTAAAAAAACATTTAATTTTAGTGACGATATTTATACAATTGTGGATTTTGAAATTTTGGGCTTCACAGCAATTTGGAGCCATAACATTATTGGATAAAGGTTTTTGATTTAAAGAATACCTTGGAAGACAGATTGTTTTCCACTTTGAAAAAAATGTTTAACTGTATATTCATTTTGCAGTATTTGAACGCTGCTGCCAGGGAACAACTTTAACACTCGTTGATGTAACGAGCTATCATGTGCCGCGAGTTCTCCCATATGTTAGAAGGGGACTTCCGAAAGATTGACGAAAAGGCCATATAGAGGAAAGTCTTTCAAAACTTGGTCGATCGAAAAGCATAGAATTCTAAGCTTTGCTCGGCCTTTGACCTTAACAGGTTGCAAATATAGGCCAAGTAAGTAAGTATGTTACTTTGCCAAAAAAAGCATGTGTAATTTCTAATCTCATGTGTAATTTTGGTATGATACATGTGTAATTTAACATTTGGTTGGTGGCAACACTGATCTGAACTAGTGTTCAGTGCATTCAAGAAACTAAACAATGAAAAAACTATCTAAAGGCATGACTAAAACAAAAACAAAGAAACTTTAAAGCAAACAACAAATTTTACGAATAAAGGGAACAAAATATTAAAAAGGGCAAGAAACAAACAAAACAAATACAAATGTAAAACAACAGAATACAAAAAAAACATTGTGTATATACAATAACAACAACAAAAAAGATACTTGTTTATTTACAAGATACTTGTGTGTAAGTAAAAAAATAACTAGTCAATAGTTCGATAGTTTAATAAAACTAAACTAAAACAAAAGGAAGAACAAATAAAGTAAACAAATACAAAAAAAAACTAACAAAAGCAAAATACAACTCGAAAAAAAAACGAAAGGGAAAACCCAAAACAAAACACAAATCAACAGCTACAACAAAAATAATAATAATAAAACATAAAAGCAACGACAACAACAAAAACATAAAATCACAAACCAAAAACGAGAATTTTTTTCTTCATTGAATTTAATAAAAAAAAAACATAAAATCAAATCGTCACACAAACACACACAAACTGACTTCCATCACTTCACAGATTCATTTACTTGAAATACAGACAGACGGACTGACGTATGGATGGATGGACAGACGAGCTTAAAGATACACGGACAGACTGAATGACTTCTTTTTTAGTTATAATAATGTTTAAACAGCAAAAACAACAACAACAATACAAACAAAAACAACACTTGTATCTGGTTTAATAAAAGCAACTAAACACAAAAAACCGACAAAAAATACAAATTCAATCTCAAAGATTTTTGTTTTTATTTAAACATTTTATTTCAAAACTCGACTAGTACTTGAAAAGATTGTTTTCTATCTTGTTATTTGGTTTAAACAAAATTCTTAATTCTTTTTTGTTTTAAAATTATTTTAGATTTTTTCTTTTGTATTCAAAATGGGTTTTGTTTTATTTACTTTTTATATTTTTTTCACATTTCTTTTGATTTTAAAACTTGAGCACTTTTTATTAAACTTTTTTCATTTTATTAACATTTTAATTAATTTAATATTATTCAAACTTTATAGATTTTTTATTAAATTCCAGTAGATAAATTATATTCAATTTAAATTCACTTTTATTCTCATATTTTATTTGAATAACATTTAATTTTATTTTTCTTTAAGTATTATCGTATAATTCCGAAACTCTGTTAATGTTTCAACACGCACGCCGTTCAAATCAAAACTAAATCTTGTTACTAGTGAACTGCTAAGTTGTTGGGTTCGTTAATTTTCACACAACACATTTAGTAAATCGAACATCGCGCATGTTCGTTATCGAACATAACACAACATGTTGCTATTTTTTACACGAGCAGCTGGAAAGCAAAATAAAACCGAAAACCCCAATAAGAATTTGAACGCAACAAGAACATGTGTTCGCCAAGAATAATATAAAAGTTATTGTGAGGGACCAGTTTCACAGAAGTTTGTTTGCAAAATTTGTATAGAATTACTTAGGTATGCAACATCTGAAAATTATCATATGTTTCTATAGAAAAATATTTATATCGAAAATGTTTACTATAGAAAACATATTTATGTCGAAAATTTTTCTTAAGAATCATATTTCAATCGAAAATTTTTTTAATGAAAAATAATTTAATCAAAGATTTTTTATAGAAAAATATTTTAACCAAAATTTTTTTATAGAAAAATATTTTTATCAAAAATTTTTCTATAGAAAAAGATTTTTATCAAAAATTTTTCTATAGAAAAACATTTTTATTAAAGTTTTTCTATAGAAAAATATTTTTAACAAAAATTTTTCTATAGAAAAATTTTATCAATAATTTTTCTAGAGAAAACCATTTTTATCAATAATTTTTCTATAGAAAAATATTTTTATCAAAAATTTTCCATAGAAAAAAATTTTCATCAACAATTTTTCTTTAAAAAACATTTTCATCAAAAATTTTTCTATAGAAAAATATTTTTATCAAAAACTTTTGTAAAGAAAAATATTTTTTACAAAGATTTTTCTAAAGAAAAATTATTTTATCGAAAAATTTTCCAATTTTCTATTTTCTATTTCTAATTTTCTATTTTCTATTTTTTTTATCGAAAATTTTTCTATAAAAAAAAAAATTCTTTATAACATTTCTTTACCAAAAATGTTTCTATGAAAAATTTTTAAATCGAAAATTTTCTTATATAAAAATATTTTTATCGAAAATTTTTCTATAGAAAAATATTTTTCAAAAAAGGGTTTTTCATATCATTTTTCAAAAACATTTTTGTAAAGATAATATTTTTATCGAAAATTTTTCAATGGAAAAACATTTTTATCAAAAATTTTTCTATAGAAAAATATTTCTATCAAAAATTTTTCTATAGAAAAATATTTTTATCAAAAATTTTTCTATAGAAAATTCTATAGAAAAACATTTTTATCATAAATTTTTCTATAGAAAAATATTTCTATCAAAAACTTTTCTATAGAAAAATATTTTTATCAAAAATTTTTCTATAGAAAAACATTTTTATCAAAAATTTTTTTATAGAAAAACATTTTTATCTAAAATTTTTCTATAGAAAAATATTTTTATCAAAAATTTTTCTATAGAAAGATATTTTTATCAAAAATTTTTTTATAGAAAAATATTTTTATCAAAAATTTTTCTATAGAAAACCTTTTTTAACAAAAATTTTTGTATAGAAACCCATTTTTTATCAAAAATGTTTGTATAGAAAACCTTTTTTATCAAAAATTTTTGTATAGAAAAACATTTTTATCAAAAATTTTTCTATAGAAAAACATTTTTTCAAAAATGTTTCTATAGAAAAACATTTTTATCAATGATTTTTCTATATAAAAAGATTTTTATCAAAAATTTTCTATAGAAAAATTTTTTTTATCGAAAATGTTTCTATATAAAAATTTTTTTTATCGAAAATTTTTCTATATAAAAATTTTTTTTATCGAAAATTTTTCTATATAAAAATTTTTTTTATCGAAAATTTTTCTATAGAAAAACATTTTTATCAAAAATTTTTCTATAGAAAAACATTTTTATCAAAAATTTTTCTATAGAAAAAAATTTTGTCAAAAATTTTTCTATAGAAAAACATTTTCATCAAAAAATTGTTCTATAGAAAAACATATTTCTCAAAAATTTTTCTATAGAAAAAGTTTTTTATCAAAAATTTTTCTATAGAAAAGGTTTTGTTCAAAAATTTTTCTTTAAAAAAAAATTTTTATTCAAAATTTTTGTATAGAAAAAAAAGTTTATTAAAAATTTTTCTGTAGAAAAAAATTTTTATTAAAAGTTTTTCTATAGAAAAAAAAATATTAAAAATTTTTCTATAGAAAGAAAATTTTATTAAATATTTTTCTATAAAAAAAAAAAATTATTAAAAAAATTTTCTGTAGAAAAAAATTTTTATTAAAAATTTTTCTATAGATAAAAAAATTTTATTAAAAATTTTTCTATAGAAAAAAAATTTTATAAAAAATTTTTCTATAGAAAAACATTTTTATCAACAAATTTTCTATAGAAAAAGCTTTTTATCAAAAATTTTTCTATAGAAAAAGATTCTTATCAAAAATTTGTCTAAAGAAAAGGATTTTTATTGAACATTTTTCAGAAGAAATATATTTTGTTTAAAATGTTCTTAAGAAAAATATTTTTATCAAACGTTTTTCTATAGAAAAATCTTTTTATCGAAAATTTTTCTTTAGAAAAATCTTTTTTAAATTTTTCTTTAGAAAAATATTTTTATCGAAAGGTTTTCTTTAGAAAAGTATTTTTATCGAAATTTTCCTTTGGAAAGATATTCTTATCGAAAAATTTTCTATAGAAATATATTTCTATAAACATTTTTTTTATGGAAAAATATTTTGATCAAAATTTTTCTATAGAAAAAATTTTTATCGGAAATTTTTTTATAGAAAATTATTTTCATCGAAAATTTTTCTAAAGAAAAATATTTTAATCAAAACTTTTCTATACAAAATTATTTTTATCGATACGATGTGACACATTTTCTGTAGGGTAATATTTATTTGAATTACATTTTTCAAAATTTACTTAATAAATTTAAATTCCAGTTAAGTTTCTGGTTCAAATAAGAATTTACTAGTTATTGCTTTATTTTTAATTTTTTTTTTATCAGCTCAAACTTAACAAATTTAGGAACAATGAAGCAAAATATTTTTTTTTTTGTTATAAATATTTACTCGTCCAAAATAAATTAACACCTTTTGAAGTTGATGAGACACATCAATGATCATCAGCCAAATACAAAATAAACAAATAAGAAATTTATACTTAATTTGATAAATTTTCTTAGGGCGGTCAATCTACACGAGTATATCACAATATATTCAACTTAAATACAATAAAGGAAATAAGAAGCCACTCACTTGAATTTTTCGAGAAGATACGATTTTTTGTATGAAAAATATGTGTAAGTATTCTAGGGACATTTGTATGTAAACTCAAACATCCAAAAGTATTTAAGACTGTCTTCAATTTAAGGTTTTGTGAATACATTTTAGATAAAAAAATAAATTCTCAAACTAATTAAATAGACAAGATACCAATTTTACTTTGAACGAATCTTGAAATTAAGTCAATTGCCATTTTTGTGATTACCAAAGAGTCTTGAACGTGGTAACATCAATTTTTTTCTTTATTCCCAAGAGTATACATAGCTAAGTTGAGTAGGTTAAGGCATTTCAGACTATCATTGTCCTTACTGTAGCAACAATAAGGACATTTCGAAGGAATGTGTCTGTATATGTTATATTACTCAATTTTTTATTAAATTAAATTGCTACAATAAAACAAAAATGACCTATATAGGAAAATTAATACTGTAACATTTTTATACATCAGGACTCTGTATCCTTTAAATAAAATCAAATAAACTTTTCTCTCTTAGCACACTCAAGAAAATTCTTTGTCAAAATGAAATTCAATACTTTTCGAAACAAGTGGCAAATCCCTGGGGCTCTTAACCAAAATTCCCTAAATTAACCAGTTAAATAAAGTTGTCCTATATCAAAGTTTTCCTAGTTAAACCAATTTGAATCATTTTGCAACTTAAAATAAAAAAAGGAACAAACCAACTCTTGCACCCTTTTCTTGAGTGTTATCCTGTTTAAATATTAAATTTCAATCAAACAATAAATCTTGTATTTGTTTTCATTTCTTATTTTCACGCCATTAACTCGTATTTACTATCGACCGACAGATAGAGGGAGTAA
This sequence comes from Stomorhina lunata, assembly GCA_933228675.1. Lineage (NCBI taxonomy): Eukaryota > Metazoa > Arthropoda > Insecta > Diptera > Rhiniidae > Stomorhina > Stomorhina lunata. Next base: position 93,478,090 of record OW121743.1, on the reverse strand, counting down.
AAATCCACCCAATAAAGAAAGTGTAGAAAAACATGTTTATTTTCTTGTTAGGGAATAAGAAAAAAATAAAGGAAAATGGAAAAATAAACTCATAAAATTACATGTCAATGTCTTTTGTTTTATTTTCCGTATACACTAACTCTAGCAAACTGACACCCTCACATGTAAAAATTCATTGAGCTTCAAATGTCTTGTTAAAGGCACAGGACTAGCTTTTGAATAGTGGGATGAGAAAAAATTATTTTGTCGAAAATTTTTCTTCAGAAAAAATTTTTTTGTAGAAAAATTTTCTTCAGAAAAAAATTTTTTGTCGAAAATTTTTCCTCAGAAAAACTATTTTATAGAAAAATTTTTTATAGAACATTTTTCTACAGAAAAAATTTTTTGTCGAAAATTTTTCTATAGAAAACATTTTTTGTCGAAAATTTTTCTATAGAAAAAATTTTTTGTCGAAAATTTTTCTATAGAAAAAGTTTTTTGTCGAAAATTTTTCTATAGAAAAAATTTTATGTCGAAAATTTTTCTATAGAAAAAATTTTATGTCGAAAATTTTTCTATAGAAAAAATTTGTTGTCGAAAATTTTTCTATAAAAAAAATTTTTGTCGAAAATTTTTCTATAGAAAAAATTTTTTGTCGAAAATTTTTCTATAGAAAAAATTTTTTGTCGAAAATTTTTCTATAGAAAAAATTTTTTGTCGAAAATTTTTCTATAGAAAAAATTTTTTGTCAAAAATTTTTCTATAGAACAAATGTTTTGTCGAAAATTTTTCTACAGAAAAAATTTTTTGTCTAAAAATTTTCTATAGAAAAAATTTTTTGTCAAAAATTTTTCTATAGAAAAAATTTTTTGTCGAAAATTTTTCGATAGAAAAAATTTTTTGTCGAAAATTTTTCTATAGAAAAAATTTTTTGCCGAAAATTTTTCTATAGAAAAAATTTTTTGTCGAAAATTTTTCGATAAAAAAAATTTTTTGTCGAACATTTTCCTAAAGAAAATATTTGTTGTCGAAAAGTTTTTCGATAGAAAAAATTTTTCGTCGAAAATTTTCCTATAGGTATTAAAATTTTTCTATAGAAAAAATTTTTTCTTCAGATAATTTTCAATATAAAATTTTTTCTATACAAAGCTTTTCGATATAAAAATTTTTCTATAGAAAAATTTTCGATATAAAAATTTTTCTATAGAAAAATTTTCGATATAAAAATTTTTCTATAGAAAAATTTTCGATATAAAAATTTTTCTATAGTAAAATTTTCGATATAAAAATTTTTCTATAGTAAAATTTTCGATATAAAAATTTTTCTATAGAAAAATTTTCGATATAAAAATTTTTCTATAGAAAAATTTTCGATATAAAAATTTTTCTATAGAAAAATTTTCGATATAAAAATTTTTCTATAGAAAAATTTTCGATATAAAAATTTTTCTATAGAAAAATTTTCGATATAAAAATTTTTCTATAGAAAAATTTTCGATATAAAAATTTTTCTATAGAAAAATTTTCGATATAAAAATTTTTCTATAGAAAAATTTTCGATATAAAAATTTTTCTATAGAAAAATTTTCGATATAAAAATTTTTCTATAGAAAAATTTTCGATATAAAAATTTTTCTATAGAAAAACTTTCGATATAAAAATTTTTCTATAGAAAAATTTTCGATATAAAAATTTTTCTATAGAAAAATTTTCGATATAAAAATTTTTTTATAGAAAAATTTTCGATATAAAAATTTTTCTATAGAAAAATGTTTAATATAAAAATTTTCGATATAAAAATTTTTCTATAGAAACATTTTCGATATAAAAATTTTTCTATAGAAAAATTTTCGATATAAAAATTTTTCTAAAGAAAAATATTCGATATAAAAATTTTTCTAAAGAAAAAATGTTCGATATAAAAATCTTTCTAAAGAAAAAATGTTCGATATAAAAATTTTTCTAAAGAAAAAATTTACGATATAAAATTTTTTCTAAAGAAAAAATTTTCGATATAAAATTATTTCTAAGGAAAAAATGTTCGATATAAAAATTTTTCTAAAGAAAAATTTTTAATATAAAAATTTTTCTAAAGAAAAATTTTCGATATAAAAATTTTTCTAAAGAAAAAATTTTCGATATAAAAATTTTTCTAAAGAAAAAATTTTCGATATAAAAATTTTCGATATAAAAATTTTTTTAAAAAAATTTTAGATATACAAATTTTTCTATAAAATAATGTTCGATAACAAATTTTTTCTATAGAAAAATGTTCGATATAAAAATTTTTCTTTAGAAAAATTTTCGATATAAAAATTTTTCTGTAAAAAAATTTTCGACATACAAATTTTTTTATACCAAAATTTTCGATATAAAAATTTTTCTATAGAAAAGTTTTCGATATAAAAATTTTTCTATAGAAAAATTTTCGATAAAAAATTTGTCTATAGAAAAATTTTCGATATAAAAATTTTTCTATACAAAAGTTTTCGATATAAAAATTTTTCTATACAAAAATTTTCGATATAAAAGTTTTTCTATAAAAAAGCTTTCGATATAAAAATATTTCTATTGAAAAATTTTCGATATAAAAATTTTTCTATAGAAATATTTTCGATATAAAAATATTTCTATATAAAAACTTTTCTATAGAAAAATTTTCGATATAAAAACTTTTCTATAGAAAAATTTTCGATATAAAAATTTTTTTATAGAAAAATTTTCGATATAAAAATTTTTTTATAGAAAAATTTTCGATATTTTTCGAAATAAAAATTTTTCTATAGAAAAATTTCCGATATAAAAATTTTTCTAAAGAATAATTTTCGATATAAAAATTTTTCCATAGAAAAATTTTCGATATCAAATTTTTTCTATAAAAAAATTTTCGATATAAATTTTTTTCTATAGAAAAATTTTCGATATCAAATTTTTTCTATAAAAAAGTTTTCGATATAAATTTTTTTCTATAGAAAAATTTTAAATACAAATTTTTGTGATTCAAGTTATTTTCCTTTCCACCGTGCACTGCGACAAATTTAAAAGACAAAGTATTTCTGTTTACAAATCCCTACATTTATTTGTAGTGTCTACCGGAGTAAAGTCTTCGAACATGTTCTAGTTTTATAACATTCATTTCGATTCCCCTTTCACCATTTGAAGCCGCACATGCTGCAGAATATTCAATTTCTTCAATTTGTGGTTTAGTGTTAGTGAAAGGGAATGCGTTTGTGGTTTAGCAAACGCATTTATACTCATCCTAGATGTATGCAATAAATTCATATTGATTTCTTTTTAGGACAACAAAATTTATTAACTAACTTTCTGAGTAAACATTGTACACACGAACATACAAAGTGTGTAAGTATGTATAACCACTTTATATGTATATGAGTACAAGTACTAGTGCAAACTTTCAGGTTTGTTTTTGTGTTGTTTACATGACAAATGATGAATTATGTTCCAATGAGCGGCGCTAAGAAAGGAAAGATGATACCACCAACATAAAAGGAAGTTTGTTTTTGCCTAAGAGCCTGCGTAAGTGTTTGGTGTCTTTTTTTGATGTCCCATTTAAAGTTGATGTGTTTGTGTGTGCGTTGCGTAAGTGATTAAAGAGTTTTGCATTACATCAATGATTTACTAGACGATTATCGTCTAAAAATGAATAATTACTATCAAGACATTTTTCAAAATGAAGCAATATTCAGATGCAATGTTAATGAGAATAGAGAAATTACAAAAGCCATGAATATAAAATATTACTTTAATAGCAATTTCTTGATGGAAAGAAGCAAAAGTTTTCAAGGATTCTTATCTTCAACATAAAAGTTACATTTGATGGCAAAACAAAATTGCCAAGTCAATGCCATTTATCATAGAAGTAATAAATCATTTAACATTCAGATAAAGATAAAAGGTAATTGTACCGAAAATTAGTTTTTTAAAGATGAATTTGGTTTTATTTTTATATCGAAACATTTTTGATAAGAAAATTTTTATATCGAAACATTTTTGATAAGAAAATATTTATATCGAAAAATTTTCTATAAGAAAATTTTTATATCGAAAAATTTTCTATAAGAAAATTTTTATATCGAAAAATTTTCTATAAGAAAATTTTTATATCGAAAAATTTTCTATAAGAAAATTTTTATATCGAAAAATTTTCAATAAGAAAATTTTTATATCGAAAAATTTTCTATAAGAAAATTTTTATATTGAAAAATTATTATATCGAAAAATTATTATATCGCAAAATTTTCTATAAGAAAATTTTTATATCGAAAAATTTTCTTTAAGAAAATTTTTATATCGAAAAAATTTTCTTAAGAAAATTTTTATCGAAAAAGTTTTCTTTAAGAAAATTTTTATATCGAAATATTTACTTTAAGAAAATTTTTATATCGAAAAATTTTCTATAAGAAAATTTTTATATCGAAAAATTTTCTATAAGAAAATTTTTATATCGAAAAATTTTCTATAAGAAAATTTTTATATCGAAAAATTTTCTATAAGAAAATTTTTATATCGAAAAATTTTCTATAAGAAAATTTTTATATCGAAAAATTTTCTATAAGAAAATTTTTATATCGAAAAATTTTCTATAGGAAAATTTTTATATCAAAAAGTTTTCTATAAGAAAATTTTTATTTTGGAAAAATTTCTTTAAGAAAATTTTATATCAAAAAATTTTCTATATGAAAATTTAAAGTTCGAAAAATTTTCTATAGGAAAATTTTTATATCGAAAAATTTTTATATCTATAAGAAAATTTTTATGTCGAAAAAGTTTCTATAAGAAAATTTTTATGTCGAAAAATTTTCTATAAGAAAATTTTTATGTCCAAAAATTCTCTATAAGAAAATTTTTATTTCAAAAAATTTTCTATAAGAAAATTTTATTTTGAAAAAATTTCTTTAAGAAAATTTTATATCAAAAAATTTTCTATATGAAAATTTAAAGTTCGAAAAATTTTCTATATGAAAATTTTTATATCGAAAAATTTTTATATCTATAAGAAAATTTTTATGTCGAAAAATTTTCTATAAGAAAATTTTTATGTCGAAAAATTTTCTATAAGAAAATTTTTATGTCGAAAAATTTTTATTTCAGAAAATTTTCTATAAGAAAATTTTTATATCAAAAAATTTTCTATAAGAAAATTTTTATATCGAAAACTTTTCTAAAAGAAAATTTTAAAGTCGAAAATTTTTCTTTAAGAAAATTTTTATATTGAAAAATTTTCTATAAGAAAATTTTAATATCGAAAAATTTTCTTTAAGAAAATTTTTATATAGAAAAATCTTGTATAAAATTTTTATATCGAAAAATTTTTATATCAACAATTTTCTATAAGAAAATTTTAATATCGAAAAATTTTCAATAAGAAAATTTTTATTTCGAAAAATTGTCTATAAAAAAATTTTTATATCGAAAAATTTTCTATAAGAAAATTTTTAGATCGAAAAATTTTCTATAAGAAAATTTTTATATCGAAACATTTGTATAAGAAAGTTTTTATATCGAAAAATTTTCTATAAGAAAACAAAAACGAAAAAAAATTTTTCAATCCAAAAATTTTCTAAAAAAATAAGAAAATATATATAATGGAAAATTTTTCATAAGAAAATTTATATAACGCAAAATTTTTTATAAGAAAAAAAAATATTTATTTAAGAAAATTTTTATTTCGAAAAATTTTCCTTACGAAAATTTTTATTTCGAAAAATTTCCATTAAGAAAATTTTTATATTGAAAAATTTTCTTTAAGAAAATTTTTATTTCGAAAAATTTAGATTAAGAAAATTTTTATATTGAAAAATTTTCTATAAGAAAATGTTTTTATCGGAAAATTTTTATATCGAAAAATTTTCTATAAAAAAATTTTGTATCGAAAGATTTTCTAGAAGAAAATTTTTTTATCGAAAAATTTTCTATAAGCAAATTTTTATTTCGACAAATTTTCTTAAAGGAAATTTTTATTTCGAAAATTTTCTTTAAGAAAAATATTATTTCGAAAAATTTTCTTTAAGAAAACTTTTATTTCTAAAAATTTTCTTTAAGAAAATTTCAATTTCCAAAAATTTTCATTAAGAAATTTTTTTTTTCGAAAAATTTTCTTTAAGAAAATTTTATATCGAAAATTTTCTAAATAAAAATTTTATATCGAAAATTCGAAAGAACGATTTTATATTAGAAATTTTCTATATACAAATTATATATTAAAAAATTTTCTAAAGAAAAATTTTATATCGAAAATTTTCTATAGAAAAATTCTACATTGAAAATTTTCTTTAGAAAAATTTTATATTGAAAATTCGAAAAGTTTTCTCTAGAAAAATTTTAAATGGAAAATTTTCCCTAGAGAAATTTTATATCAACAATTTTCTCTAAAAAAATTTTATATCGAAAATTTTCTATAAAAAAATTTGATATCGAAAATTTTCTATAAAAAAATTTGATATCGAAAATCAAAAATTATATATCGAAAATTTTCTTAGAAAATTTTTAAAGAAAATTTTTATTTCAAAAAATTTTCTATAAGAAAATTTGTATTTCAAAAAATTTTTCTATTTATATCGAAAATGTTTCTATACAAAAATTTTTATATCAAAAAATTTTCTATAAAAAAAATTTTATATCAAAAAATTCTAGTCCCAAAAAGGTAAAATATTTATTTATACTTTGGTAACAAAAAATAAATGATAAATAAAAATAGACGATTTTATATTAGAAATTTTCTATATAAAAATTATATATTGAAAATTTTCTAAAGAAAAATTTTATATCGAAAATTTTCTATAGAAAAATTTTATATTGAAAATTCGAAAAGTTTTCTCTAGAAAAATTTTAAATGGAAAATTTTCCCTAGAGAAATTTTATATCAACAATTTTCTCTAAAAAAATTTTATATCGAAAATTTTCTATAAAAAAAATTTGATATCGAAAATCAAAAATTATATATCGAAAATTTTCTTAGAAAATTTTTAAAGAAAATTTTTATTTCAAAAAATTTTCTATAAGAAAGGTTTTATTTCAAAAAATTTTCTATTTATGTATATCAAAAATTTTTCAATACGAAAATTATTATATTATAAAATTTTCTATAAGAAAAATTTTATTTTAAAAAATTCTTATCCCAAAAAAGTAAAATATTTATTTTATTGCATTATTACTTTGGTAACAAAAAAAAAATTGTAAAACGATTTTTAGATGGAAAACGCCCTCAATACTTTCGAATAAAATTCATCAAAAAATGCTTTTAGTGACAAACAAAATTACATTTCTTTCAAACAAAACCACTTGCTGTCCATTTAAAGAAAATTTCTTTCTATGGCAATAAAGACGTTATGGACTCTAAATAAATAAATAAATATTCAATAAAATTTGAATGTCAATGAAGCAAGATGCTCTTGAGTAATGTAACAAAAAAATTATTAATCGTTTAAAGACATCAGGAAATGGAAAGAGTAGAACTAGTAGAAGGAGGGAAGGTACTCTGTGTAAGAATGTTTCGTTTTGAAAGATTTTCTATTAAAAAGTTTTGGTCTGCATTTTGTATAGAAAATTTTTGTCAGAAAAAAATTTGCTATGAAAATACTCAATAGACAAAAAAAAATTTCTGACAAAAATTTTCTATGAAAATACTCTATAGAAAATTTTTGGTATGAAAGATTTTCAATAAAAGAATTTCTATAGAAAATTTTGTTTAGAAAGATTTTCAATCAAAAAAAATGGCTCTAAAAGATTTTCTAAAGAACATTTCTGCTCTAAAAGATTTTCTATATAAAAGTTTTGCTCTAAAAAATTGTCTTTATAAAATTTTTGCTCTAACAAATTTTCTATAGAAAATTTTTGGTCTGAAATATTTTCGATAGACAATTTTTATTTTTCCAAGATTTTTTGTAGGATTTTTTTTTCTAAATTTTTTTTCTGTAAAGTACATTCTATAGAAGAGTTTTTCTCTGAAAAATTTTTTTCTATAAAAAACTTTCTTTACAAAATTTTTTCTCTAAAAGGATTTAAGTTCAAAAATATATATTAGGCTTCTTTCTTTTCTAACATTTTTAGAAATCGATTTTTTTTATCTTTTCCATTACAATCCTGCTGCTGTAGTTACACTCTAGAGTACCATTGATAACGATAGAATGGGGAGGTGAAAACAGAGAAAACCCACAACAATTGGTATTTAGTCGTTTAGAATATTGGCTTTTTTGCAACATTGACAATGACTTTGAAATGCAACCACTTTGTCTATTTTTTTCTATCGTTTCTGTCTCAATATTTTTGCAAATATATTTGCATCTCTATAGAGAAAAATCCTTAAGTACTTAAACAAACTAGTGGTATAATGTTACAATAGGGGTATTCACACGGAGTGTTGCAAGTTGAGCTTAAAATGAAAATGTGATTAAAAGTGATGAGATTTAATTTACATAATATACAAGTGCTTATAATAGCACTTTTTTTAAAAATAGCAAAAAAGGTACAGCAAAAAATTTTAGAGCAAATTGAATGGCAAATTTAGTACTACTTTTTTAACGTCCTAAAGAAGAGTATAAAAGTTTTGATATGACAACTGATGTTTAATTTTGATTCTAGTTCAAATCAAATAATGACTTTAAATATAAATTCAATAGATCTTAAAAATTTCTCACCTATTCTTATATAAAATTTACTTAATTTGGCATTAAATTTTGATGAACATTTTTTGCCTTATATTTTTAGACAAATCATGAATACCGCTAATGTAATGATGGTGAAAATGGAAACTAAGTGTAAATGGGTAAAATGACATTTAAAAGAGGGTTAGGAGGAAACAAAAAACACAGAAATTTTCACTTAGGAACATAATTAAGAAGGTTTAGTTTATTGTTGAGGGAAAGAAATTCAATTTTGAAAAATTTTCTTAAATTTGATTTTTTTTTTTTTTTTTTTGGAATTTAACTTGACTTATTTTTATAATGTAATTTAATTTTAAACGACCCTCTTAAATGTTATTCTTACTTTTCGTTCCCATTTATTTTTAAGCTTTAATTTATGTGATAAAGGGCCAGGCCATTTAAACTTTTATTCTAGCTGCATTTTTTTAGGGATAGGCGGGTAATCCTCAATCCCAAATGAAAATGAGTTCACTTTTATATTTTTGTAAAAATTCACTTGCCAACAATGTAGTTTTTTTTTTGTTCTAAACATTTTAAGACTTTTATTGTGTCTATTTGTTGTCTACAAATAAATCCATAAATAAGTCTTTGTCAAGGATAATTTGTTTAGAAGAAAAAATTTTACTAAACAGTTCATTTTTATGCCCTAAACCACCAAGATAACACAATGGGGCAGAACAAAAACTTAGAAAATTTTATATAGAAAAATTTTATGTCGAAAATTTTTTGGAGAAAAATTTTATATTGAACATTTTCTATAAAAAATTTTTCTATTAAAAATTTTCTATAGAAAAGTTTTATATTAAAAATTTTCTATAAAAAAATTTTTTATCGAAAATTTTCTATAGAAAAATTTAATGTCGAAAATTTTCTTTAGAAAATTTTATAACAAAAATTTTCCATACAAAAATTTTCTATAAAAAAATTTTCTATAGAAAAATTTTATATCAAAAATTTTCTATAAAAAAAATTTTTTATCGAAAATTTTATATCGAAAATCTTCTCTATACAAATTTTATATCGAAAATTTAATCTAAAAAAAAAGTTTATATCGAAAATTTTTTCTAGAGAAATTTTATATCGAAAATTTTCTCCAAAAAAAATTTTATATCGAAAATTTTCCCTAGAAAAATTTTATATCGAAAATTTTCTCTAGAAAAATTTTATATCGAAAATTTTCTATAGAAAAATTTGATATCGAAAATTAAAAATTATGTATCGAAAATTTCCTAAAAAAAATTTTATATCGAAAATTTTCTATACCAAAATTTTTTATCGAAAATTTTCTATAGAAACATTTTATATCAAAAATTTTCTATAGAAAAATTTTATATTAAAAATTTTCTATAGAAAAATTTTATATAAAAAATTTTCTATAGAAAAATTATATATCGAAAATTTTCTATAGAAAAATTATGTATCGAAAATTTTTCTATAGAAAAATTTTCTCTCGAAAAATTTCTATAGAAAAATTTATCTCAAAAATTTTCTATAGAAAAATTTTATATCGAAAAATTTCTATAGAAAATTTTATATCGAAAAATTTCTATAGAAAAATTTTATATCGAAAAATTTTTATAGAAAAATTGTATATCGAAAATTTTCTATAGAAAAATTTTATATCAAAAATTATCTAAAGAAAAATTTTATATCGAAAATTTTCTATAGAAAAATTTTATATCGAAAATTTTCTATAGAAAAATTTTATATCGAAAATTTTCTATAGAAAAATTTTATATCGAAAATTTTCTATAGAAAAATTTTATATCGAAAATTTTCTATAGAAAAATTTTATATCGAAAATTTTCTATAGAAAAATTTTATATCGAAAATTTTCTATAGAAAAATTTTATATCGAAAATTTTCTATAGAAAAATTTTATATCGAAAATTTTCTATAGAAAAATTTTATATCGAAAATTTTCTATAGAAAAATTTTATATCGAAAATTTTTTATAGAAAAATTTTATATCGAAAATTTTCTATAGAAAAATTTTATATCGAAAATTTTCTATAGAAAAATTTTATATCGAAAATTTTCTATAGAAAAATTTTATATCGAAAATTTTCTATAGAAAAATTTTATATCGAAAATTTTCTATAGAAAAATTTTATATCGAAAATTTTCTATAGAAAAATTTTATATCGAAAATTTTCTATAGAAAAATTTTATATCGAAAATTTTCTATAGAAAAATTTTATATCGAAAATTTTCTATAGAAAAATTTTATATCGAAAATTTTCTATAGAAAAATTTTATAGCGAAAATTTTCTATAGAAAAATTTTATATCAAAAATTTTCTATAGAAAAATTTTATATCGAAAATTTTCTATAGAAAAATTTTATATCGAAAATTTTCTATAGAAAAATTTTATATCGAAAATTTTCTATAGAAAAATTTTATATCGAAAATTTTCTATAGAAAAATTTTATATCGAAAATTTTCTATAGAAAAATTTTATATCGAAAATTTTCTATAGAAAAATTTTATATCGAAAATTTTCTATAGAAAAATTTTATATCGAAAATTTTCTATAGAAAAATTTTATATCGAAAATTTTCTATAGAAAAATTTTATATCGAAAATTTTCTATAGAAAAATTTTATATCGAAAATTTTCTATAGAAAAATTTTATATCGAAAATTTTCTATAGAAAAATTTTATATCGAAAATTTTCTATAGAAAAATTTTATATCGAAAATTTTCTATAGAAAAATTTTATATCGAAAATTTTCTATAGACAAATTTTATATCGAAAATTTTCTATAGACAAATTTTATATCGAAAATTTTCTATAGAAAAATTTTATATCGAAAATTTTCTATAGAAAAATTTTATATCGAAAATTTTCTATAGAAAAATTTTATATCGAAAATTTTCTATAGAAAAATTTTATATCGAAAATTTTCTATAAAAAAATTTTATATACAAAATTTTCAATAGAAAAAATTTATATTTAAAATTTTCTACACAAAAATTTTATATCAAAAATTTTGTATAGAAAAATTTGCATAAAAAATTGTATATCTTATATTTTATATTGAAAATTTTTGATAGAAGAATTTTATATTGACAATTTTCTATAGACAAATTTTGTATCGAAAATTTTCTATAGAAAAATTTTATATCGAAAATTTTCTGTAGAATTTTTTTGTTGTTTTTTTCCAAATAGTTTTTGTTTTTGGCATCTAAACAACCAAAAAAACCTCAACTTATTAACTATTTTAGCCACTTAGTTTTTGTCTCTATTCAAAACAAAAACTAAGAACAATTTAAGTTCATTAATCTTATTTTCAACATTTTCTTTATTTTCCTAGAATTAACGACATATTCTCTAAATGGCTGATAAACTTTTAAAGCCAAACCAAAATTGGTATTATTATAGAAATTTTCTTTAAAGAATTGCCTCATAATTAACATCAAATAAATTGTAATTGAGTTGTTATTTTACAAAGAAAATGTTTACAATCCTAATTATGTTTAAGTATTTAAATTGGAATTTTTGGAGAAAAATTATGAAATTTTGTGAAGGATGAAAATATTGTTGGTTTTAGGAAAACACTCTAACTATTGTTCACTTTGTTTGCTTTATTTTGGGGAATACTAATAAAGGTCCTTGACATTCTGGGGAATAAAATAAACAGCTTTACTTTGGCACAAGTAAATGACTTTGAATAATCTTTTGTTTGAAGATTTTTTTTGGATAAATTTTGATGAAATTGTTATTAAAGCAAATTGAAAAAAAATTTCTCATAATCAAAAATTAAAAAAGAAAATTTTTCATTGTGAAAAAATTTCTAGAAAAAGTGTTTTATTATAAAAAATTTGTACAATAAAATTTTTCATCGTGAAAAATAACCATATAAGTTTTTCAAAAATTTACAATTCAAAAAAAAAAATTGTTACGTACAGATAAAGGACGCGTTCTAACATGTAGAAAACACATGTATAACATTTGATTTTTGATCAAAAATAAAAATGTATTTTTACAATTGATACATTTTTATTTGATTACTTTGATTGATTCTTCAGATTTTTAAGCTCAACTTTTTTGTAGAAATTTTTCATATGATAACAATAGAAAAATTTCGTTTTTTATTGAGAAGTTTTCCTTTATATATAATTTTAAACATACAAAACTTTTTGCAAGTAACTTCAACAATAATAAATGTCTAGAGAAAAAGTAAAGAAATAACTGTAGCAAATTTTCCTGATTGCGATGGCAGCAGAGAAGAAAAATTTAAATGTCAAACCAACACAAATGCATTCAATAAAAGGATTAAGTGGATGAAAAAAGCAAGAAAAGACAATTTTTATAAAAAAAATAAGTAAATACGGGTTTGTGGCACTTGCAAGAATTCTCATGCATATTCATACCAATGTCGGCTCAATAAAAAGGCTAAAAAAACAGTAGAATCTTTTAAAAAAAAATCTGTCAGAGAAAAATTTTATCGGAAAAAAAATTCTCAATAGAAAAGAAAAATTTTTATTTCGATTTTTTTTTATCGAAAATTTTCTATTGAAAAATTTCATATTAAATATCTTTCATAAAAAAATTTTGTATCGAAAATTTTCTATAAAAAAATTTGATATTAACAATGTTTTAAAGACAAATTTTATATCGAAAATTTTCTGCAAAAAAATTTTATATCGAAATTTTTCTATCAAAAATTTTACACGGAAAATTTTTCATAGAAAAGTTTAGTATTGAAAATTTTCTATAGAAATATTTTATATCTGAAATTTTCTATAGAAAAATTTAAAATCAAAAATTTTGTGTAGAAAATTTTTAAATCGAAAATTTTGTGTAGAAAAATTTTATTTGAGATTATTCAAAATGAAATAATCGAACTCAATCTTTAAAAGCTCTTTAAAAAAATTTTATATCGAAAATTTTCTTAAAAAAAATTTATATCACAAATTTTCTATAGAAAAATTTTATATTGAACATTTTCTTTAAAAAAATTAAATATTGAAAATTTTCGATAGAAAAGCTTAATATCGAAATTTTTTTTATACAGAAATTTTTAATCGAAAAGAAAATTTTCTATAGAAGCATCTAATTTTCTATATTAAGTTTATTATTGAATAAATATATTCTACAGAAAAATTTAATATCGGAAATATTTTATTAAACAAATTTTATACCGAAAATTTTCAATCGAAAAATTTTATTTATTTTAAAACTTTATATCTAAAATTTTCTATTGAAAAATTTTATTTCTAAAATATTCTATAGAAAAATTTTGTATCGAAAATTTTCTAAAGAAAAAATTTGTATCGAAAATTTTTTATAGAAAAATTTTGTATAGAAACATTTTATATCGAAAATTTTGTCTTAAAATTTTTTATAGAAAATTTTTATATTAAAAATTTTAAATAGAAAATTTTCGATAGAAAAATTTTATATCGAAAATTTTCTATTTAAAATTTTTTATCGAAAATTTTCTATAGAAAAATTTTACATCGAAAATTTTCTATAAAAAAATTTATATCGAAAATTTTCTATAAAAAAATTTACATCGAAAATTTTCTATAGAAAAACTTACATCAAAAATTTTCTGTTAAAAAATTTTACATCGAAAATTTTCTAAAGAAAAATTTTACATCGAAAATTTTCTAAAGAAAAAATTTATATCGAAAATTTTCTATAGAAAGATTTTATATCTAAAATTTTCTACAGAAAAATTTTATATTTTATAGAAAAAATTTTACCAATAATTTTCAATAGAAAAATTTTTTATCGAAAACTTTCTATAGAAAAATTTTTTATCGAAAACTTGTTATATTAAATTTTATATCGAAAATTTTCTAAAAAATATTTCTAAAGAAAAATTTTATATCGGAAATTTTTAACGGAATTTTCTATAGAAAAATTTTCAAAATAAAATTTTTATACAGAAAACTTTTGTCTGTAGAAAATTTTCGATAAAAAATTTTTAATATAAATTTTATAAGGAAAATTTTCGATACAAAATTCGATAAAAAATGCTTACATAGAAAATTTTTTTTCTATAGATTTTTTATATCGAAATTTTGCTATAGAAAATTTTGGATATTAAATTTTTCTATATAAAATTTTTGATTTATATTTTTTTTATACAAAATTTTTCTATATTATATTTTTCTATAGAAAATTTTTAGTACAAAATTTGTCTATAGGAAAGGTTCGATATAAAATTTTACTAAAAAAATTTTCGATATAAAATTTTTCTAAAAAAATTTTTCGATATAATTTTTCTATAGAAAATTTTTATATAAAATTTTTCTATAAAAAATTTTCAAAAGAAGATGTTCAATATAAAATATTTTTCTAGAAAATTTTTGATTAAACATTTTTCAATTAAACATTTTTTTTTTGATTAAACATTTTTCTATAGAAAATTTTTGATTCAAAATTTTTGATATAAAATTTTTTATAGAAAATTTTTGATATACAATTTTTCCATAGAAAATTTTTGATGTAAAATTTTTCTATCGAAATTTTTTTTTTTGATATAAAATTTTTTTATAGAAAATTTTTGATATAAAAATTTTCTATAGAAAATTTTTGATATAAAAATTTTCTATAGAAAATTTTTGATATAAAAATTTTCTATAGAAAATTTTTGATATAAAAATTTTCTATAGAAAATTTTTGATAAAAAATTTTTTTATCGAAAATTTGTGGTATAAAAGTTTTATATAGAAAATTTTTGATATAAAACTTTTCCATAGAAAATTTTTGATACAAAGTTTGTATATTAAATTTTTCTATAGAAAATTTTAGATATTCAATCTTTTTTATAAAAAATTTTCGGTAATTAATTTTTCTATAGAAAGTTTTCGGCATTAAACTTTTCTATAGAAAATTTTCGGTATTAAATTTTTCTATAGAAATTTTTCGGTATTAAATTTTTCTATAGATAATTTCCGGTACAAAATGAAAATTTTCGATATAAAAAGTTGCGATACAAAATGTTTCTAGAGAAAATTTTAGATATTAAATATTAAATTTTCGGTATTAAATTCTGTATAGAAAGAATTTTCGTTATTAAATTTTTCTATAGAGATTTTTTTTTACTTCTATAGAAAATTTTCGATACAAAAAAAAATTCGATATAACTTGGTATAATTTTATTTTTAATACTTTTATAGGCAAGTTTTTGGTTCATTACATTTCCTATGAAAAAATTTTTAAAAATATGATATAAAAAATATCTTATAGAAAAATTAAAAACTTTCCAAAAAAAAAATTAAGAAAATTGAAAATTCGATAATCAAACTTTTCTGAGTAAGACTAATAGAATTAAAATACCATTTTTATGGTATTCAGATTCCTTTTGTCTGAGTTATATGAAAAAAGAAGTGTTTAAATTTTCCTTTTCCTTTTAGATTTTTGTATTGTTTTTTTTAATCCTTAGAGACAATTGTCATTGAAAGGAAAAAAAGTTTGAATAAAGCAAAGCGATAACATACATATGTGAAGTAAATACAAATCTCATTTTATTGAGATATGACAATTAAGCTTCAATCTTCTTATAAAGCGGTTTAAATAAATTTAATGAAATAAATTACTTTAAAGATCTTCTAAGAAAATTAATTTAAAGATATAAAAAATAACTTTAAGTTAAGAGCAACAAATATCTTTTAACTAAAATCTTATTTTAACAATCACTCACACAAAAGCCCTGACCTATTTAAATTCAGTAAAATTTTCTTATTTAAAAACTGAAGGACGAAAACGATTTTGTAATGTTTGTTTGAATAATTTTTTTAATATTAAATAAAAGTCACACAATGACAAGGATATTTTCAAACATACAGACACACACACTCATACAAAACAATTTATCAAAATAAATTTGAAAATAAAATCTTTCTTAAAAGACACAATTTTATTTTTTTGTATTTCGTTAAAAATATGAATAATGTTAATTTGAGTAGAAATATGCCAAATTCTTATTTTATTGGCATTAAATGAAAAAAAAAATCAACAAAGAGATTTATCTATTTATAACAAAGAAATCAAATAATAGAATGGAAATTGTGAGCATTTGTATTTTTTTTTAAATCTTAACATTTGACTTTTTAATATGAAAAAATATTTATTTAAAGTTGATTTCGATGTTGACAGTGTCTCAATGGCAGAAATCAGTTGAGGATTTATGTGTGGCTGGTCTGTCTTCAGTCTAGGACTTTTTAAGGATTATTATATGAATGTATGTGTTAAGTGTCACAGATACTTTATTTCAATTATAAACGGTTGTGTTTGCATTGATTTGAAAGAACTAAATGGTTGTTTATTGAGTGTGATTTACTGTGAAAACGGAAGATTTTAGACTTAACTGCAATTTAAGGTATATTATATTAACATGGTTTAAAGTTTTTTTTATAGTTCGGATATTGCTTGTGATCAGGAGCATGCAGCCCCTACCACCAGAATCCAAAGACTTTTTGTAATTTTTGTTAATATCACGATCATTAATGAAACTCGTAAAAATAAGTATAAAAAGCAGAGGTAGGCACAAAGAGAACAGAACAAAAATGGCAGGCAGGGTTTTCGTTTTTTATACTTTTATCAAAAATTGGTATTTTTTCAATATGTAGTTCTGATATTTTCAAATGAAACAGTTTTCTACTCCATTTTTTTAATATTTTTTATCAAAAAATTTTTCTATAGAAAATTTTTTTATCAAAAATTTTTCTATAGAACATTTTTTTATCAAAAATTTTTCTATAGAAAATTTTTTTATCAAAAATTTTTCTATAGAAAATTTTTTTATCGAAAATTTTCTGTAGAAAATTTTTTTATCAAAATTTTTTCTATAGAAAATTTTTTTAATCAAAAATTTTTCTATATAAAATTTTTTTATCAAAAATTTTTCTATAGAAATTTTTTTTATTAAAAATTTTTCTACAGAAAAATATTTTTATCGAAAATTTTTCTATTGAAATTTTTTGATTTAAAATGTTTGTTTACAAACAATTTTTTATCTAAAAATTTAGTATAGAAAGATTTTTTTTATCGAAAAATTTTGTATAGAAAAATTTTTTTATCGAAAATTTTTGTATAAGAAAAATTTTTTATGAAATATTTTAGCATCGAAAATTTTTTTTTTAATTTTTTTTATAAAAAATTTTTCTATAGACAATTTTTTATCAAAAATTTTTTTGAAGAAAATATTTTTTTATCAAAAACTTTTCTAAAGAAAATGTTTCTCTATAGAAAGTTTTTTTATCAACAATTTTTCTATAGAAAATTTTTTTATCAACAATTTTTCTATAGAAAATTTTTTTATCAAAAATTTTTCTAAAGAAAATTTTTATCAAAAAGTTTTCTATAGAAAATTTTTTTATCAAAAACTTTTCTATAGAAAATTTTGTTATCAACAATTTTTCTATAGAAAATTTTTTTATCAAAAATTTTTCTAAAGAAAATTATTTTATCAAAAATTTTTCTATAGAAAATCTTTTATCAAAAATTTTTCTTTAGAAAATTTTTTTATCAAAAATTTTTCTTTAGAAAATTTTTTATCAAAAATTTTCCTATAAAAAATTTTTTTATTAAAAATTTTTGTATAGAAATTTTTTTTCAAAAATTTTTATATATTTTTTTTTATCAAAAATTTTTCTATATTTTTTTATCAAAAATTATTCTATAGAAAATTTTTTTATCAAAAATTTTTCTATAGAAAATTTTTTTATCGAAATTTTTTCTATAGAAAATTTTTTAATCAAAAATTTTTCTATATAAAATTTTTTTTATCAAAAATTTTTCTATAGAAATTTTTTTTATTAAAAATTTTTCTACAGAAAAATATTTTTATCGAAAATTTTTCTATTGAAATTTTTTGATTTAAAATGTTTGTTTACAAACAATTTTTTATCTAAAAATTTAGTATAGAAAGATTTTTTATCGAAAAATTTTGTATAGAAAAATTTTTTTTATCGAAAATTTTTGTATAAGAAAAATTTTTTATGGAATATTTTTGCATCGAAAATTTTTTTTTAATTTTTTTTATAAAAAATTTTTCTATAGACAATTTTTTATCAAAAATTTTTTTGAAGAAAATATTTTTTTATCAAAAACTTTTCTAAAGAAAATGTTTCTTTATTAAAAATTGTTTTATCAAAAATTTTTCTATAGAAAGTTTTTTTATCAACAATTTTTCTATAGAAAATTTTTTTATCAAAAATTTTTCTATAGAAAATTTTTTTATAAAAAATTTTTCTATAGAAAATTTTTTTATCAAAAATTTTTCTAAAGAAAATTTTTATCAAAAAGTTTTCTATAGAAAATTTTTTTATCAAAAACTTTTCTATAGAAAATTTTGTTATCAACAATTTTTCTATAGAAAAATTTTTTATCAAAAATTTTTCTAAAAAAATTTTTTTATCAAAAATTTTTCTATAGAAAATCTTTTATCAAAAATTTTTCTTTAGAAAATTTTTTTATCAAAAATTTTTCTTTAGAAAATTTTTTTATCAAAAATTTTCCTATAAAAAATTTTTTTATTAAAAATTTTTGTATAGAATTTTTTTTTCAAAAATTTTTATATATTTTTTTTATCAAAAATTTTTCTATATTTTTTTATCAAAAATTATTCTATTGAAAATTTTTTTATCAAAAATTTTTCTATAGAAAATTTTTTTATCGAAATTTTTTCTATAGAAAATTTTTTTAATCAAAAATTTTTCTATATAAATTTTTTTATCAAAAATTTTTCTATAGAAATTTTTTTTATTAAAAATTTTTCTACAGAAAAATATTTTTATCGAAAATTTTTCTATTGAAATTTTTTGATTTAAAATGTTTGTTTACAAACAATTTTTTATCTAAAAATTTAGTATAGAAAGATTTTTTTATTGAAAAATTTTGTATAGAAAAATTTTTTTATCGAAAATTTTTGTATAAGAAAATTTTTTTATGGAATATTTTTGCATCGAAAATTTTTTTTATAGAAAAATAATTTTATTGAAAATTTTCACAGAAAAATATTTTTGTTTTTGTTTTTTCTTTAACAAAGCGGCACCAACCAACTCTGTTAACATATAAATTCCAGCTGAATGATTTTAATACTCATTTTCACGAGTTTTATTAATGATCATGGAGTTTACGAAAATTAAAAAAAATCCACCGGCTTCTGGTGATATGAGCTGCCTACTCCTGATTTTGATTTTGTTTCATGTATATTTTGTTTTTTGTATTTTCTTTAACAAAGCGGCTCCTATCGTCTTTGCTATTTGGATGAACTGAATGCTTTTAATACTCTTTTTTATGAGTTTCATTAATAATCGTGATATATACAAAATTTATAAAAAGTCTTCTACTGCTGGTGGTATGAGCAGGTATAATAAATAACATTTTTGATAAAAAAAAAAAAACATTTACATTTTTAATAAAAAAATTTTCTATAGAAAAATTTTTGAAGGAACAATTTTTTATAGAAAAATGTTTGATAAACTTATTTTCTACAAAAAAATGTTTTATAAAAAAAATTTCTTGGAAATGTTTCTATAGAAACAAAATTTTCTATAGAAACATTTTTGATGAAAATATTTTTTGATAAAAATATCTAACAAAAAATGGAATAGAAAACTTTTTCTTTTTAAAACATGAGAATTGCACATTGTAAAATACCAATTTTAGTTAATTAATAATTTTTTTATTCTGATCCCTTTGTGGCTGCCTCTGCTTGTGACAAACAGCGAATAGAGAATGTGAATTTATTAAGAGGATATTGAAAGAAGTGATCAAAGTTTTAAATCCAAATAAGACAAAATTACATAAATCACCTTACGCATTTTGTTCAAAATTTTGGCCACTGTATTTAAATTTTTTAGCCACTGTATTTAAATTTCAATGTCATTAACAGATATTTACTGAAGTCAATCAAATCACTTGTTCTCGCGAATATAAATCACATTGAAATTAAAAAACATTGACAAATAAACAAAAAATGTTCTTCTACAATCAGTTTTAATGAAGTTTCGGTATTTTAAATAAAGCAAAAATATATAAAATAAAAATTTTAAAAAAGTTAATTAACTCAAGTGCAGTATAAGTTCATATTTTAGGGTCTTTAGTATAAACAAACAGTTTTAATTGAAACATGGATGAAGCTTAGTCATTTTGCAACTATTTTCTATATTTTTAGGAAGAAAAGAGTTTTATATTTTTCAATTTTAAAAGAAAGATTTAAGCCAGATCATATATGTATATACAAATTTCTTCACTGAGCTTTAACAAAAATAAAAAAATTTAAATCAAACCCATACCCTTTGTTATAATGTATATGAATATACCTTTGCTTTCTTAAAACTTTTTTCATTATGTGCCTTGAGCTTCGCAATTGGTTTAAATCCTTAAAATATCACATCACATTTATCTCTAAAAAAGGTGCGTTTCTTATTTTCACTTGTTTTTAGCAGTTAATGAATCATTTGTTGTATTTTTCTGTCTCTGCTGAGCGATGTAGCAAACTAGCACGAAATAATCATAAAACCTAATTCAAAATATTACTCTAATGTTACTCATATAAGAGTTCATAAGTAATAATTCCTTGTAACCTTTTTTGCCTTCATTACAGTTCTCAGACAATTAACTCGAAATCATGTACAAAATAAACAAATCATCACTTAGTGAATTGTTATATGCTAAAAGGTTTAACTTACATTTTCTTCTACGTATGCATGTATCGGTGGTGGGCACGCTCGTGGTCAATGAGAGCAATTTTTCGATGACATAAATAGTAACCATATATAAGGTTTAAATTAAGAGATAGTTATTGATATCTCAAAAAGAAAACAGATTGTAAATGATCACACAGAATGAATGGAAAGTGCAAAAGATATTTGTAACTAAGAGAGAAATTACTTTATTTAAAACATAAGTATTTTGTACAATAAACATTTTTACAGCAAAGAGTTTAGGAACTACGTCTCTTTTCTACTTAATTATAAATATAATTTTTAATATTTACATATGTACATTTTGTATTATATTAAGGGAAGGAAAAATTGACAAAAACCTTTTTGAAGGGGGTATAGGATAAAACTTAAGGCTAGGATTGAATAATAAAAATAAGTTAATTATGATGAGATCAGATCATTTATGTGATTATGTTGAGATAATTGACATCTGTTATGGAAATTTAATGTTAGTCTCTTTATTTTATCGTAGACGAGTTCAATTTCGGAAAGAGCATGTAATCGTCTAGTGGAGTAATGCCATGGTAGGTTGTAAATAATTTTCAATAATTTGTTTTTGGGATATTTGTAGTTTTTTTCTGTGACATGTAGCGGATGTTGACCAAACTGGAGTACCGTAAAACATTAGCGGATGGAAAATAGATTTAATTATAATCTTCTTATTATTTTTATTATTATTTATCAAAAGATATTTTAAATTGATGATAAGAAAGGGAGTCAAATTCCTCAGCCAGTTTTTTAACAAGTTTAATATCAGAAATTTGATATTCATCCCCAAAAATGTCACAATTAATGAATTTATGAGAAATATTGACTTGAAACTTCATAAATCTCCAAACCAACGATTAAGAATTCAGATACGCTTAATGTTTGAGCATTAAGAATTCAGTATGAAAGAAGCATTTGGATTTGAAAAAAAAAAACGGTGTAAGAAACTTCACTTCATTTCCATCCTACCAAAAATGGAATGCAACTCTGTCTTTGCCTCGAAGTCTGTTTTTTTTGGGGGGCTTTTTCGACCAAATACAGGAAAGGGCGAAAGTGATCATTGGTGGCTATAGGGTATCCAACTCTATTGATAAACTAGAGCACCGTCGCTATTTGTTCGTCGAAGACAAACGGGTATCCAACTCTATTGATTTAGTGGAGCACAGTCGCTATTTGGGTTCAGACTCAACGAACTAATTCTAATTACTTACACAATAAAAGTCTATCTATTACAGCTCATAACTTCGTTGTCAGAAGACCGAACAACACATTTTAGGGAAAAGTATTTACTTAGCCGTAAAGTATGCATGTGGGATATAATTTGATGCAGCTGTTGCCTGGCGTATCTAGCTTCCAGGTAAGAACTGTATCCAATTCCTACTATAAACTGCTTATTGTACATCCTGTTAACCTGAGATACTTTGTTGATGGTGCGGTAAGCAACTCGTGTGAGATTAGGTCGGGGCTAATATGAGTGGATGATATCTTAGAGTCGTTCCAACGTACTTAGTCTAAAGGTCTAAGATAATTGTACTTTGTAAAGTACGAAACTGAAGCGTCTGTTCAACATGTTAGTTGCGGCTGTAAACGGGCGTCTGTTTCGGATCGTGGAGCTCGCTATATAAACGTGGCTCGTGTCTTTCGACTCAACGCCCATCGACTAAGCACTTACGATGTTAGAAAGAAAGTATGGAAAGAAACAACATTACTAAATATACTATTCCAAGGGGTAATTATGTGAAAAATCCTCCTCCTGGAGGTGCCTAATCTATGCAAGAACATTCTGATGAATGAAAGCAATTCTATCCGAAGATATCGGACTATAAAACCTACTATAGGCATGAAGGAAAGTTTAAAGTTTGCGATATAGAATGTGCGCACATTATACGACACTGGTAAATTAAAACACCTAAGGCGTGAAATGTTGCATTATAAA
The DNA here is from genome assembly GCA_933228675.1 of Stomorhina lunata. NCBI lineage: Eukaryota > Metazoa > Arthropoda > Insecta > Diptera > Rhiniidae > Stomorhina > Stomorhina lunata. Next base: position 93,454,830 of record OW121743.1, on the reverse strand, counting down.
ATTGATTTGGTGGCGATACGAGAAGCTAGATGAACAGGGCAAAGAGTAGAGCGGAGTGAAAATACTGTGTTTCTGTACTGTGGTCACCCGGCGATGCGCTTAGTAAAAAGGCTAAGGCCATGAAAGCATGGTATCTTATCAATAAGAGGCTTATGGCCATTAAACTAAAGATTAAAGAACGTAATTTGATAACTATTAATGTCTACGCTCCAACTGAAATCCAATCTTAAAACGATAAAGAATCGTCAACATTAAACAATCCTATTGGATTAACAAAACTGACGAAAGTTCATAATGAAACAAACCATTACGGTATATTTGATGAAATTTCAGATAACCCACCAACAAGCAAGAAGTGAAGATCGCATTTAAAAGCCTTAAAAGCAAGAAAGTCCTGGGCAATTTCAATATTTCAGCGGGGATGCTTTTATGTGATGTCGAAGGATGGGCTAGACTGTGGCAGCCATTTGTACGTAAAATGCCAACCTCCTGGAATAAAGGTATACTAGTCAAAATACCAAAAAGGGTGACTCCAAAGACTGCAATAACCACAGGGGCATAACACTTATTCCAATACAGAGCAAAATACTAAGTCGGGCAATGTTGAACTGAATATCCGATGAAGCTTTCCTTACATTTCGCGAAAACTAGTTTGGGTTCAGAAATAACCATTCTTGTGTTGAACTAATCGACGCAGTAAGAATTGTACTAGAGCAATGTATTGAATTGAATTCCGCACCTTCCATTTACCTTTATCATTCTAAACTCAACTCGGGCAATGTACGTGGATTTTAAATGTCGAGTCCTACACATAATTAAATTATCAAATCTGTTCAAAAGTACTACTGGAGTATCGTCATCGACATCATAATGCACATGGCTCCGAATGGTTGACACGGTATCCAATGGACTCCTTTTAAACAACTCGAGAACTTAGAGTATGCTGATGACGTATGTCTTCTTAGCCAAAGCTCAGGTCGCCTTCACTGTTGAATCTCAGGAAGCTCTCAGGCTGGTTGGAAATCAATATTTCCAAGACAAAGATTATGCCTGGAGGCTATGACGCAAACATATCGAAACACATCAATTTGGAAAACGAGGTTATTGCAACTTTAATTATCTTCGTAATTTAGCATTCGCAAAAGGTGGTGCCGACGAGAATATTGAATCACGTATTAATAAGGCAAAATCTGCATTCGGCATTCTCCGAGCTATTTGGAAATCTCGGCAAATATCAACCACAACTAAGTTACGAATATACAACTCGAATGTCAAGTCCACCCTGTATTACGGCTGCGAAGCTTAGAATCGCACAAATGCCATCAATAAGCGCCGACAAAAATTTGCAAACAAATCATTAATATAAAGCGGACAATCTCATAAGAAATGAAGCTCTAAAAAAAGCGATAAAAGCAAATCCCTGCTTCTATTTATTTACACGAAAAAGTCTTTAAGAGCCACATTTGCCCACCATCGGTTTATATGAATAATTGAAGTAACAAAAATATACAATTTTCTTTTATCACATGAATACGTTTTGTCTTTACTTTAAGAGACTAAATGAGATATTGTGCTAATAGGAGATGAATATGCATGCATATATTTTTATGAAACGAAATATAAGTATTTTGATGAACCTCCACGAGTTGCTAGAGCAATTTCAAATTTGAAAAGAAAATACAAAAAAAGTACTCCAAAAGTACTAGACTATGATATTGAGGTAAACGTGAAAAAAAAAATTATATCAAAATTTAATTAAAGTTTATTTTTTAACATAATGATTATACCCGATTTTACCCCTTAAAAGCTATAATATCAAAAAGTACTTAAATGGACGATCGAGAAAGTAAATAAATTCATGAAATATACTATTTGTATATAGGAAATTTTGCTTTCTTTATAAGCTTTCGCTATTATACGAAAATAAACCCATTTTTTAGAGAAAATTGGTGTTAAATGCTACTCATTATTTTCAGTTCCTAAACAAGTAATTTGTACCTTGCCAGAAAAAGGTACCTATTTTTGTATTCCTTGTTGTTAATGTAATAAATCCCCACCCTACCTTAACTCATTTTTTAGTGAAAGTTATTATCAAATGCTACTCATTATTTGCATTTCATAAACAAGTGATTTATACCCTGCCAGCAAAAAGTACCTTTTTTTGTTATTCTTGTTTTATGTAACAAATCCCTACTTTACTTAAACTAGTGTTTGTATATAAAGATAAAAACATAATCTTCATTGAAAGCAAATATCCTATTTTTCTGCTGAAAAAGGTCAAGCTACTTTTTAGGCAGACTAAAAAGAAAATTTAGACAAAAGAAAAAATATGTATAAGCCAATAATATAATACAAGTACTCGTACAATCCATTTAGTAGCTATATCACTTACAATGTCCCACATTACATCTACAAAAAATAAAAAATTAAAAGAAAACTCAGATGATTTTGTTACTAATATGAGTTTAAGGTTTAACAAATTCTACCAAAAGTTGCCCCTATTAAAAATTAATGTTTAGTGGCATTATTCTTTGCATACAAGAAGAAATATACATGGAATTAGGATAAAATGTAGAAAGTCAAAATTTAAAATATAAGATAAAATTCATCATTAGTGAAAATTTTAGTCATTAATAAACTATTCTGAGAAGAAAATTTCAAAGAGATGTAAAGGGCAATGAGTAAAAAGATTTTTTCTTCAACAAATTTATTTATTTGTTACTTTGTTATTTCGACTTTGGTTGTTTTTCCACAGGTTCACTGGCACAGCAACAAAAACAAAGAAATTTGTTGAATTCAAATACTCGTATCATAAAAAAAAATGATTCTTTGAACCCTTATTAAGTTCATTTGTATAAATGTTAAGATAAGTACGATTTCTTTCGTATTCCCTTCCAACCAAAAGATTCTTACAAGAAGAAAAAAAAAACTTAAAGCTTTAAGGGTTTCAAGTGTCAAAAACATAAAGCTTTTTAGAATTTCTTATAGAAATTTACATAACATTTAAAAGATTTACAATTTAAAAAAAAAAATAAGAATCAATTTTGTTCAGTATGAACTCTAGTCAAAGTCAATATAATTTGCAGTCTACTTCAGATACCTTTAATTCTACTCCAACTTAACTTAAGTCAAATTCAACTTTTGTTAGAGTCAACTCTATTCAGAGTAAATTCTAGTCTAGGCAAGCTCAGTCACAGACAAATAGAGTTAACTCTAATCAAAGTCAACTCTAGTCTGGGTAAGCTCTAGTCATAGTCAACCATTTCTAATGGACCAGAAATTAGTCAACTCTAGTCAAAGTCAACATAAGTTGCAGTTTACTTTAGATCCGTCAACTTTAGTCTAAATTAAGTCTGCTTTTACACCAGTCAGATTTTTCTCATCAAGTCTTAAGTTTGTATGAGAAAAAGCTGATAAAATTGAAATAGATACAAACCTGATCATACTATCAAGTTTACGAAAATTTTGAAAATTTGTATAAAATTTAAGGACAATAAACTTATTAAGAAAATGTTCGTATGTGAACGAGAATGCAGGTTCAAAAGAAATAAAAAAAAAAAAACTGATCAAGTAAATCTGATGTGTGTGAAAAAGCACTAATTAGTCTAATTTCACACCAGTCATCAAGTTTTGAGTTTGTATCACAAAAAACTGACAGAATTGAAATTAATACAAACCAAATCGTTCTATCGAGTTTTCGAAAATTTGTATGAAATTCAAAGAAAATAAAATGAAAACTGATGAAGAAAAATAATGTGTTTGAACGCGAATATAGGTTCAAAGAACTTGAAGAAAAACTAATTAAGTAAATCTGATGTGTGTAAAACAGCACTAATGATAGTTTTATAGAGCAGTTCCAGATTCTATGATTTTATGATTAGAACGTCTTTTACTAAGCATAATACATCATATATTGCCTGGGTTTGAGCCCCAGTAACGGCAACATCAATTTCTGTAATTATAAATTTCTATGAAAATTACACTGTGCTTAAATTTCGAACATTTCTTTAGTAAGAAAGTCAAGACATATCTATTAAAAATAATTCGGATACGCTGATTTCAATTGCGGCATTCATTTTTCTATGTTAGCTCCGATAAGAAAGATATTTAAATTTTTAGTTTGGGAAACCCATCCCATATTATGATAGAAATTGTCTTAAATTTGGAGATAAACCAATAGAATTTGGCACAAATGTATTTTTTACTATAAAAACAATGTGTGCGAAAATTGGTTTGTATTGATCCATTATCTAGGGTACCTCCCATATACATTTTTTCCCAGCCTAAAGGTATGCTCCATAATTTTCACAAAAATCAGTTCAGGTTGTTTTTATGTATGGGAGATAATCAACCGAATTAAACCCAAATTCGTAGACATCATTCCAGTTCCAAAAAAAGGCATATAAGCCAATTTTCATAGAATTATCTCCAAATTTTCGACTATTTCAATCATAATAACATGGCTAGGGTTTCCCAAAAAAAAATTAAATATCTCCTTATCCGAACTAATATAGAAATTAAAACCTCTATTGAAATGTCCGGTCTTTCGATCGACATCTGGGGGGTTACTGCGTATTTCGATTCGAAAGAAATTATTTTCGAAACACAATGCTTTAAGCATACAAATTCGAACAGTTTTACTTTCGAATCGAGATACGCAGTAACCCCCCTGGCCCTAGCTAAGATCAATAAAGCAAATGGCTTAAATATATCTGTGGCTTGGTGGTAAAAGGGCTAATGTCCAAAAAACTAGTTTTGAGAAAATTAGAAATGAATTTTTTATAAGATTTTGTTTTCCTTACAGCTCAGCTAATTTCCAAGTTTCGCTCATAAAATTTGGGTTAGACATGATCCTATAGAGGGCATGGTAAAATCAATTCTTTGAAAAAGATCCAAATTAAAAAAAATATATGACATTGGCCCTTTTTTCACTAATTTTTACATTTTATATTTATTTTGTGATATTGGACCTTTTACAAGGAAATATTGACGAAAAAAAAATACTTATAACATATATATCTATATTTTTTTCAGTATTCAGTAAAATTTACTGATTACTAAATTATTTTCAGTAATCAGTAAAATTTACTATATACTGAAATTTTTTTTTAGTAATCAGTAAAATTTACTGAATACTGAAATTTTTTTTCAGTAATCAGTAAAATTTACTGAATACTGAAATTTTTTTAAGTAATCAGTAAAAATTACTGAATACTGATTTTTTCTTTCAGTAATCAGTAAAAGAAAAAAAATACTGAAAAAGTACTGTAACTGCAAAGTGTCCATCTATGGATAATATCTAATAATATATGATATAAAATTGCTAAGAAAAAAAATGTAAAATAAATTGTTGACATTGGCCCTTTTAGCACTAACAATTCTAGATAAGTTTAGAGTGAAATTGGCCCTTAAATTTTTGATGAAGCTGTTCTGGAATGAGCTAAAGATTGGCTGTTGGAAAGAGAGTAAAAAGAGCAATGACTAACTCAAAACACCCGAAAACTGGCATTGGCCCTTTTAGCACCAAGCCATTGATATACGACTCGAGAAAATGGGAAACCTCGTATATAAAGATAAATCGAGAACGTTGAATTTGATGTTGCTAACCGCTTTTTTTATTTTAGCCCTAGTTTTGGAGATATAGCGCTATAAAAAAAATTAAAGAGGTTGCGCAATAAACATTCGCGTAATCCGAAAACTGTTTATGTTCTTAAACAAAGTTATTAAAATTATCTTTCAGAAACACTATTTTTTAAATAGTTTTATTCGTTTTGGAAATAAATTTTGTTTGCAAAAAAAATATTTTTTTGATTTTGTTTTTTTTTTTTTTTTTTTGCAAACAAAAAAACTTTTTTTCAAAACGATTAAAATAATGAATCTTTCTGAAAGATAATGTTGTTGCCAAATTTAGATTTTTTACTTAGTTCAAGAATATAAACAGTTTTTGAGTTATGCGAATATTATTGCGCCACCTCGTCCATTTTTTGGTAATGGTCATAGAAATCTTTTTATGAGAATTTTTTTATTGAAAGTATTTTTTTCTTAAAAATTTTTCCACACAGATTTTTTGCTTGATTCGCCCTTTACTGTCGATTGTTTCAGATATAGCAACTTAGGTCGATTATTTTGCTACAGCCTTCTTGGATGACGGCTTAGATGCAAAGATTGTTTTGATATACAAACATCGTCAGAGGTCAATTGTTTTCTATAGAAACTTCGCTAAATTGGTTCAATTTATAGATGTTGGTCGATTGTTTTGATATGGAGCAATAGCTTCAATTACCTTATGAAATTAGTGACATCTTAGATTTACATCTTTCCGATTTTTTTCATTGACTCAATTAAAATTGTTATCAAAAGCACTTTCTATACATAATCATTGGACCATATTCATTATATTCCTCTCTGGAAATCATCATTTGCTTGAATTTAGACAATGAAGCCAATAATGAAGCTCCCATAAAAATTGCATTTTTACGATCAGACTTAGCGTGAACGCGTATTCTCGACCCTGGTTCGGCCATATGCACAATTTCTTTGTCTAAACGATCTCGAAGTCCCGGAAATAATGTATTACCACCACTGAGAACTATATGTTCATAAAATAAATTTTTAAGATATGGATCAGATATCTGTATAGACCTATAAATATTTTCATGTATGCCACCAGTTTTTATATTCATAATTGTGGGATCGAATAGTGGTTCAGTGGCCTGACAGAGTTCCTGATTCAAATGTACGAAATTGCCATCCGGCAAACGATAAGGTATAGGTTGTCGCAAGCTGGAATATAACTCCTGTTGAATGTCAAGGGCTACAAAGCACAAATTTTCTTTGATATGCCTTAGAAATGTTTTGTCAGCATTTGTTTTTTGAAATAAATGAAATGTTTCTTTGTTTCTGCTCAAAATGAACTCCAGAAAATGGTCTATATCTTTACCGCCAAGTGGTATGTATTTGGAGGTATTAGGCATAGAGAGACCTTCATATACCGGTACTATATGAGTTTGTCCATCACCCGAGTCCACTACTATACCCGTATGAAAACCATAGGAATATAAAGCCAAAGGTGGTGCCGATGCCAGAAAAAACGAATTAAATTGGTATTTTTCCAACATTAAATCTATTAACATTTCGCGATTTGCTGTTGGATTATTAAGCGTTTCCGTTAAGACTATATCATATTCTGCTGGATTATCTAGTCTTAAAACTTTCTCAAACATATAGTCAAAATATATTTCCATATTATCCCAATTCTGGATAACACCTCTTTCGATGGGTGTATTAAGATCAATTATCGCATGTTTCTCGCGGGCTTCACGACCTACATATGTATCTAGTCGTGAACGTAACCCCGTGGAAGTTCCTTGTTTAGGTTTACCCACTAAAGTGGGCAATGAAAGGCGTGGTTTCGAATCCCCAGCAAAACCTATTTTGCTGGTATCTGAACCGCAATCTACAATTAAGAGATTGTTTGCTAGTCCTGGGAAGTCAGCTTTAAGAACAATTGTAATTTATAAGAATGAAATATTTAATTTAGATTTAAGTTTTCGATTCATTTACCGGGGGCTGTTTGGGTTTCTGATACACTGGTTGTAACTGCTTTCTTGCTGTTGGTGGGTCCAAAGTACTCAGCTTTAAAAAGAATTAATTATAAAAGATTGAAATATTCCGGTATGTGTTAGTAACCGATCGTTTTCAAATCGATCGATTTCAGACATATTTTTCAGATAAGATATCAGTCAAAAAGGTTAGAGACCAAATTTTCATTTTTTTGGGGAAATAACCGAAAATGATCTCAAAAATATATCAGAAATCGATCGATTTCCATCACATACGGGATATATTTTGCTTATAATTTCTAATTAAATCAGTCAAAAAGGTTAGAGACCAAATTTTCACTTTTTTGGGGAAATAACCGAAAATTATCTCAAAAATATATAAGAAATTGATCGATTGGAAAACGATCGATTTTCATCACATACTGGATATATTTTGATTATAATTTCGAATTAACTTACTAGGGGGTGCTTGTGCCATTTTTAAGCGCTGTTGCCTGCTTTAAAAGGATTTAAATATAAAATTATAAAATCTTTAATTTAGTTTGAAATTTAAAATTACATTGATTTACCAGCAAATGTTTGAGTTTTTATTACAGAATTTTTTGTAGTGCTTGTTTCAGTTTTTGGTCCTTAGAAGCGCTTGTTTGAATTTCTTTTACGGATGTCCTTATAGGTCTTGAACAAGATTTTACAAGGTGTCCCCTAGTATGGCTTGTTTGAGTAGCACTTGTTAGAGTTTCATTTACGGGACCCTTAGTAGCTGTTGTTCCTATGGCGGAAGTCCTTCTAGTGCTTGTATGAGTTTTTATTACGGATCTCCTATCAGCGCTTGTTTGAGTAACACTTATTCGAGTTTCTATTACGTATGTGAAGTCACATTAAAAAATTTCAAGATCTTTCAACTTCTTGTTATAGAAACTCATTAAGAAGTTTCAGCGTGGTAAGGTTTCAGGGGATTTTAAGCGTGGTCAAAAAAAAATTTATTTTCACTTTTAATTTCGTTCAGCCAAATATTTTTATAAGAATTTTTAGTAGAAAACTATTTTTTTTTTTAATATTTTTATTTCATTGTGTCAAATGTTTTAAAATACCAGAAAAAAAATTTCGGATGAAAGACAAAAAGTTAGTGTTGTTTCACACATATCGGGTTTACTTGTTCAGTTTTTTTTTTTAATTCTTTTAAACCTGCACTCACGTTCACACACGAACATTTTTTTCATCAGTTTTCATATCATATTGTTTAAATTTTATACAAATTTTCATACTGTCATTTTTTTATTAATTTCAGTTATGTCAGCTTTTTCTCATACAAAGTCAAGACTTGATGAGCCAAACCTGACTGGTGTAAAGCAGACTTAGCAATCAAATTTTAGTTGTGTTCCCGTACGATAACGAAACTACACAAGCCAGTCCGAAGTTATCCAAACTCACCCAATTGCGTTACCGTACTCTGTTTTGGTTTGAGTCTTTACTAAATGAAGAGAGTAATTTAATTTCCCCTCTTATGCATTAAACACATAGACAACAGCAGGCTACAACCTGTCAAAATTAGAATACATGCATTCAAATAGAAATTAATTTTTTAGAGTCGACACAGCTACACGACTACCGACCACCGTTGTAGCTGTAGCCAAAATTAAACTATTTTCTAATTTTGTTGGCGACAATAATAGATTTAGTGCTGTCAACACCATATAATATTGAAATAAATGAGCGATTTAAACCACTTGACTTTATTTACCATAAACAGAATGGGGAGAATTTATGTAAACAATTTACATACTTATCAAATATTTATATATTCAATGTATATAATAATATCTAATAAAATATTATGTAAAAAGTTATATATAAATAACTCTAACTCTCTAACTCAATATAAGTAAAATTTTAAAAAGTTATTTTTTAAACTCACACGCTACGTGTGCTAGAGCTACGTAGTTCATGTTATATAAAAGCCCAGTATGTCCTTTATAAAATTCATTATATAAAAGAGCATACGTATATCTATATTGTTTTAAGATATGCGAATTTTTATAAAAAAAAAGTCGGTTGCAGAAATAAGTTTATATGTATATGAGCTCTTAATCCATTATAAAGAATATTATATAGAATATATAAGAATATAAAAGATATTTTCAATAGCTTTCGTTTGATACAAAAAAATTTAATACCGGATATAAACTTCTAAAGTTATACCGTATTATTCTTGAAATTTAAAAAGCGCATAACTCTTAAACTATAAGAGATCACACCAAAATCTTTCTATAATTTTTTTTTTGATATTAACATACTTTCAGGTACAGGAAAACTGTTGATTTCGGAGGTTAATTACTAAAATGAATTTATATTGCTTTTATCAAAATTTAAATTGTTATTTTGTCCATCTTATAAACGCGATATTGGCACCACTCATAAACAGGTGTTTCGAAATGTAGCTTCCGTCCCCAAAATAATTAAGTAGCTGACTACGAGGCGACGATTGCAGCCAACGACTTTTGTAGTCGGTGTTCATGTAGCCTGCTTTTGTCTATGTGTTTAAAGCATTACTCAAAACTACACTGCTTTTTTCTTTGAGTAAGTTTGGGTTAAAAAATATTTTCATGAATTTTAATTTATGCTGCTTCACACACATCACGTTTACTTGATCAGTTTTCCTCAAATTTCTTTGACACACGAATATTTTCTTTATCATTTTTCATTTTATTTTCCTTAAATTTCATACAAATTTTCAAAGTTTTCGTTAACTTGATAGTACGTTCATGTTTGTATCAATTTCAATTCTGTCAGCTTTTTCTCATAAAAACTAAAGACTTGGTGAGCCATACCTGACCGGTATGAAAGTAGACTAAGTGAACTCATATTTCTGTTTACTCTTACTTAAGTTGACATTAACAAGAGTTGACTTTAACTAGAATGAATGCTGTTTCACACACATCAAGTTTACTTGATAAGTTTTTCTTTAAATTTCGATACGAAAGTTTTCTTTATCAGTTTTCATTTTATTTTCCTTAAATTTCATACAAATTTTCAAAATTTTCGTAAACTTGATAGTACGGTCACTTTTGTATCAATTTACATTCTTCCAGCTTTTTCTCATAAGTTGATGAGCCAAACCTGACTGGTGTGAAATTGACTTTCATGAAAATATTTTGTTACTCAAACTTAGTCAAAACAAGTAAGAAAGCGATATAGTCGGTCAAGCCGACCATACGATACCCTTCACCACTAAGGTCAAAGGTGTTATTTTTCCTGTGTAAAGACAAATATTTGCTAAATTTTGCCATCATACAAACATTTTCTCAAAACTTATATATTCAACCTGTTTCCGTCATTTGGACTTATATGAGAGCTAGGGTCAAATGTGGACCGATTATCTCGAAATTTGGCAGATTGATTACAGTTGTTACAAAAATTATGTATGCAAAAAATAGACTCAAAATTTCCATTATCTTTAGATTTACGAGTGTTTTAGTGATTTTTTGTCTCATTTAGTGCGTTTTTAAAGAAGAATTTGTATGGGAGCTATGGTCAAATGTGGACCGATTTCAACAAAATTTGGTACAGTGATTTTAGTTGACTTAAGCAGTATTTGTTTTAAACTTCATGAAAAAATATTGATATTTGTGGCCAATATAGCAATTCCGGGAAGTGGGACCTATGGGAGGTACCATAAATAATGGACCGATTTTGACCAAATTCAATAGTCATGGTCCCATTATCAAAAAAATGATCTGTGCCAAATTTCATCAAATTATCTTTATTATCCAGCCAGCCAGACGGACGGACGGACGGACGGACATCGCTAAATCGACTCAGAAAGTGATTCTAAGTCTATTGGTATACTAAAAGGTGGGTCTAAGACAAATATTTCTATGCGTTACAAACATCAGCACAAACTTATAATACCCTTTCCACCTATGGTGGTGAAGGGTATAAAAAGTATGTGTAGTTTTGAGTAAGAGTGGAAATTAAATTACTCCCTCAATTAAGTAAAGACTCAAACCCAAGCAGAGTACGGAAATACATTTGGGTGAGTTTTAGGTAACTTCGGACTGGTTAAGGGTAGTTTCTTTATCGAATGGGAACACAACCAATATAAAGCCAACAATTGTTATGAATATGAAAACTATAACTTACTTTAATTTGTTAGATTAATGATATTTAAAAAGCATTATTGCCAAATGTCAAAGGTTGAAGCTATATACGTATGTTTTCTCTTTCAATTATATATACAACTATTCAATTACATTCTTAGATAGTGAAAAATATTAAATTTGTATTTGCGTTGTATATTTTCTATATATCATTGATTTTCACATTGACAACTATGAATGAATGAATAAAATTTTACCATGTAAATGTAAATAGTTTACACAAACTGTGTGAAAAGTGTAAGGAAAATTGTCAGAACGTTTTCCTTGCCAATGACCTCTAAAAACTTGTTCACTCACACACGAGTTTCATTACGATTCGAATGACACTTTGAAGGTTATGACACTGACTTTTACTTTAACTCAATAATATTTGGAATTGACTTCTTTTTTTTTTTTTTTTTTGATATTTTGTACATCTGTCGGTCTTGTACTTTGTATTTAGAAAATCTTTTCAAAAGTTTAATTAAATTTAGAAATTCATGAGTGCGTTAGCGAATTATTAAGTTAAAAATTATATAGACAAAAACCTAATTAAATAGGTAATGGACATCAATTTTAAAATAGTGGAAAAAACCAAGATTTATTAGCCAAAAATTTAAAGTAACACTTAAAAAAAAAGTGTTTTCGTGAAAAAATAAGATTTTTTAGTAATATTTAAAAGGTCAACATCATTATGTTATAGTTTTTTCAAAAAAAATTTCATAGTTTGACTTTTTGATATTGAAAAAGTTTAACCCCTTCTTCCCTGGGTTTTATTCTTGACTTAACAATTCATGACATTATTTATTTATCGTAAAATAGAAAATTTTTCAATACAAATTCCTAATTTTATTAATGCCTCCATTTCTATTTCCTTTAGAAATTCTTTTGTAAAACTTTAATTTATATTCGAAAAATTCTTTGTTAAGAGCAAAGTTTAAAGGTCAATAATTGTTGGAGATTTAGTTTTACATTTTTATTATCCTTTTATGCATACGAGCATCTAAATGAGAAAAATTAATTCAAAGCTAAGGTTAATAACTTGTATAATATTATCCCTGAACTTATACAACCGAATAGCAATAATAATTAAAATATAAAGCAAAAGGATTTTGTACCCGTAAATTCGGCTAGGCCGAATCTGATGTACCGTATACATATACAAATTTGTATTAGTACCTGGTAGACCGAGCCTTGCTCGGAGTTTTATGATAAGCATTTTGAGGAAAATTTTAAAGTTTTTATATATTTTATATTATAAAGTGCTAAAATAAATTTAGAGGAAAGACATTGTAGAAATATTCAGTTAATTTTGAATTATTTGATTTATTTTGTCCGACCAACATATAGTTTGCATAGTTTACAGTTTAACTCATTTTGAATAATTTTGGAAATTATTCATATCAACAGAAACCTCTGTCGACTCATGCGCAACAACTTTGCTAAAGATTATAGTCTGATCAAATGCACAGTTTACGATTTAATTCAGTTTGAGTAGTTTTCTGTGGCGCCACCTGTCGGACTTTGCTTATTCCAATTCATAAAACTTCTTCGGCTTATCCGTAACAACTTTGCTGAAGATTATAGCATACGATTAAATTGACTTTGAGTAAATTTCAGTAGCGCCACCTGTCGAAATTTCTTCATACCAACTAAGAAACCTTCGTCGACTCATGTGCAACAAGTTTGCTAAAGATTGTAGCATGATTAAATGTACAGATTACGATTAAATTGACTTTGAGTAAGTTTCTGTAGCGCCACCTGTCGGAAATTATTCATACCAACTAAAAAGCCTTCGTCGGCTCATGCCCTACAACTTTGCTAAAGATCATAGCATGATCAAATGTACAGTTTACGATTTAATTAATTTTTAGTAATTTTCAGTGGCGCCATCTGTTGGAAATTAGTCTTATCAACTTTAAAACCTTCGCCGGCTTATCCGCAACATCTTCGCTAAAGAGCATAACACAATCAAATTCACAGTTTACTATTCTATAAAGAACATACATACAGACAAACATTCATTTGTTTAAAATAATACTAATTTTTCCCCCTTTTTATTTCCTAATTTCTAAAAGTTTCATATGTATATTTGGTACTTTTTTGGTGCCAATTGAATTCGGTACATTTTTTTAAAACGCATTTAACATAATGTATAATGTTCCTATTCATATTACTTTGGAGATGTTAAGTTATCATTTTATCCCTTTTTTACCCATTTTGGCTCCAAAATCAAAAAAGTACCAAATACGTGTTTCATGTTTTTTTACATCTATTGATTGCAGTATCAAGGTTGTTTCTATATTCTTTAGTTTAAAATATAAGAGTGGGTTAAAAAGGTGCCAAAAAAACTATTTTCACCCTTTTTTACCCCATATCGGACATAGTTTCAAAAAAGTACCAAACACCTGTCCGCTTATTTTCAAAGCTGTTTAAAACGTAATTTTAATTTTGTTTCTATACTTATTACTTTAGGAGACATAGCGTTTTCGATTTTTTCCCCTTTTTACCCGTTTTTACCCTCTTAGAGGTAAAAGTTCCAAAAGTCCCATCTTCTTCGACCTATACATCAAAAAAGATACCCACTGTCCAAATTTTATCAAAATCGTTAGAGCCGTTTTCGAGATAGCCATTCTATATATATATATATATATATATATATATATATACAATTATTGCTCGTTTAAGAATATAAGATAACACTGTGCTAGTAGAAAAAACCAACAACAGCTAACAGTTTTTTTAAGGTTAGCTCTAGTTTTCGAGATATAGCGTTATAAAAAATGGAAAATATTCGCGTAAATCGAAAACTGTTTATTTTCTTAAACTAAGTAAAAAAAAAAACGAAATTCAAAAACATTATGAAATTTTTAATAAATTTTTGAAAATGGAAATTTTTGAGATTTTTCAAAAAAAAAATATATTTTTGTTTTTGCAAACAAAAAAATCCAAAACGACTACTCCAATTAAAAAAATAATTAGTGTTTCTGAAAGATAATTTTGTTACCGAATTTAGATTTTTTACTTAGCTCAAAAAAGTAAACAGTTTAAAAGTTACGCATTTTTGTATATCGCTATATCTCGACAACTAGATATATATTATTCTACCAAAATAAAATAAGGTGGACATGTTATACATCAATTGAAAGGGAATTTAATATACATTGAAATGACGTTAAAAATTTTTTACAGTTAAGAAATTGGTTTAATACTTTTCTCAAAAAAGTGCAACAACAATAAATTTACATAATTTTTGAATATAATTTTTTGCAAAAATCTCTAAAACTAAACAAGGTATTAGAATGATTTTTGGACACAGTATAGATCAATATATTAGAAATTGAAATACATATATATATAGAATGAGTTCTGAAATTTTAATGAACACTTTTGAATACGAAAAGTATACTTTTTGAAATAAACTTATGTATTTTTTACATTACATTGCAATTTTTTTTGCAAAAATCTCTAAAACCGAGCAAGGTATTATGACCATTTTTGGATATCTTTGAAATTCAGAAATATAAATTTTTTGGAACGGCTTTTGAAATAATACTTAACATTTTTGAATACAGAAGAGTACGCTTTTCGAAAATTTGAGTTTTTTTTTAGAAAAACGGGACGTGTGATTCTATTTGTAGCCGGTTCCTACCAGATTTTTGCACAGACCTTACGTAGATTACACTTAATATAATTTAGGTTAAAAAATTTTGAAATCCATAATAAAAATTTTATTATAGATACAAAAATCTCAAGCTTTGTCCAAAAATTTCTAATTTGCGACCATCGCTGGTTGTAGGGTGCATGTCCAAAATTACTCAAAATTTAATTTACTTGCATCACTAAAGCCTTATCTTTTAGAAAATATTAAAAAAATTTAGTTTTGTGAAAAAATTCCTCAAAAAATATTAAAAAAATAAAGTTACTTTTTCTTAAATTTTAACTTTCAATCTTTTTTCGGTACATAAAATTTAAAGAATTTTTCGGTGATATAAACTTTACACAATTTTAATTTTTTTTCTTATAAATCATTAAGAAATTTATCAGCAATCTCACAGCATTTTTTCAAAAATTTCCTGTCTTACCACAAATGATTTATAAGCCAATAAAGGCCAAAACTCATGCCAAAAAATGCAAACAAAAATTTTGGAGTCAAATATCTCTTAAACTATAAGAGATAATGTAATACAGTGAACATATTTTTTCTTAGGTTTACTAAAAAGTTTTCGAAAATTTAAATGTCTTTTGGATCGGACTAAATTGGCGAAAGTTATACGCACCCAAAGTTTTTACATACCCGAGCTGGGTAACATTACTCCACTGTAGAGCCACTGTATAATATAAACTTAATACCAAAAAAAACACATTTGCACCACTGTGCAATGCTGATTTCCAATGGTTTGATCTATCAATGCAGTACTTTTGATATCTTGTAAAGGGTGTCCCAACTAAACGCAATTTTAAATTTTAAATAAAACACAGATATTTAAAAAAAATCGTGAAACTTTATTATATCGTAAAGTAGACAGAATGAGGTTATGTATGGAACAAAATATCGTGAAGGTGGCCGCCGCGGCTTTGCAATGATTCCTCCAGCCCAAAAACAACACCACACAGTGACATGTTGAGGATGCATTTGCTTCTCGTGAATCACTCAATGATTTTCCTCACCACAAATGCGACAATTCTGCCTATTAAAATGGGACTTGTCACTGAAGATGATTTTATCGGCAAAATCAGTATTTTCTTGTTGTCTCTCCTTCAACTGTCCATGGTCAACTGGCTTCAGTTCCTGAGTCAATTGAACTTTGTATGCATGAAGATGCAAATCTTTCGTCAAAATTCGCTGCATAGTGGATTTGGAGACACCAATTTGCTGAACTCGGTGTCGAATTGAGGTGGATGGAGTTTGAGCGACATCAACACGTACAGCTGCTACATTTTCGGTCGATCGACTTGGTATAAGGCGCGTTGTTGTCTTTAGATAACTAGCAGACCCAGTTTTGGCAAATTTATCCATTAATCTCTTTACAGTTGACTCTTTTGGAGCATTATTGTGACCCCAAATTGATCGCAATTTGCGAACTGTAGCCGCAAAACTTTCACCATTTTGGTGAAACAATTTCACAATGAGAGTGCGTTGTTCATTCGTGTAGCGCTCCATTTTTACTAACCTCATACCTTCTACTAGTAAACAATAACAATTGTTCAAATGTCAAACAATGACACTTTGAATCGCGTCAAATTTAAAAATTGCGTTCTAGTTGGGACGCACTTTTTAACACTTATACACCAGATGGTTTTCTAACTTCCACAAATAAATATATCCAGTACCTGGTAGACCGAGCCTTGCTCGGAGCTTTATGATAAGCATTTTGAGGAAAATTTTAAAGTTTTTATATATTTTATATTATAAAGTGCTAAAATAAATTTAAAGAAAAGACATTGTAGAAATATTCAGTTAATTTTGAATTATTTGATTTATTTTGTCCGACCAACACATAGTTTGCATAGTTTACAGTTTAACTCATTTTGAATAATTTTGGAAATTATTTATATCAACAGAAACCTCTGTCGACTCATGCGCAACAACTTTGCTAAAGATTATAGTCTGATCAAATGCACAGTTGACGATTTAATTCATTTTAGTAGTTTTCTGTGGCGCCACCTGTCGGACTTTGCTTATTCCAATTTATAAACCTTCTTCGGCTTATCCGTAACAACTTTGCTGAAGATTATAGCATGATTAAATGTACAGCATACGATTAAATTGACTTTGAGTAAATTTCAGTAGCGCCACCTGTCGAAATTTCTTCATACCAACTAAGAAACCTTCGTCGGCTCATGTGCAACAACTTTGCTAAAGATTGTAGCATGATTAAATGTACAGATTACGATTAAATTGACTTTGAGTAAGTTTCTGTAGCGCCACCTGTCGGAAATTATTCATACCAACTAAAAAGCCTTCGTCGGCTCATGCGCTACAACTTTGCTAAAGATCATAGCATGATCAAATGTACAGTTTACGATTTAATTAATTTTTAGTAATTTTCAGTGGCGCCATCTGTCGGAAATTAGTCTTATCAACTTTAAAACCTTCTCCGGCTTATCCGCAACATCTTCGCTAAAGAGCATAACACAATCAAGTTCACAGTTTACTATTCTATAAAGAACATACATACAGACAAACATTCATTTGTTTAAAATAATACTAATTTTTCCCCCTTTTTATTCCCTAATTTCTAAAAGTTCCATATGTATATTTGGTACTTTTTTGGTGCCAATTGAATTCGGTACATTTTTTTAAAACGCATTTAACATAATGTATAATGTTCCTATTCATATTACTTTGGAGATGTTAAGTTATCATTTTATCCCTTTTTTACCCATTTTGGCTCCAAAATCAAAAAAAGTACCAAATACGTGTTTCATGTTTTTTTTTACATCTATTGATTGCAGTACCAAGTTTCTTTCTATATTCTTTAGTTTAAAATATAAGAGTGGGTTAAAAAGGTGCCAAAAAAAACTATTTTCACCCTTTTTTACCCCCCGGACATAGTTTCAAAAAAGTACCAAACACCTGTCCGCTTATTTTCAAAGCTGTTTAAAACGTAATTTTAATTTTGTTTCTATACCTATTACTTTAGGAGACATAGCGTTTTCGATTTTTTCCCCTTTTTACCCGTTTTTACCCTCTTAGAGGTAAAAGTTCCAAAAGTCTTCTTCGACCTAAACATCAAAAAAGATACCCACTGTCCAAATTTTATCAAAATCGTTACAGCCGTTTTCGAGATAGCCATTCTATATATATATATATATATATATATATATATATATATATATACAATTATTGCTCGTTTAAGAATATAAGATATAAAGTTTGCAAAAAGTCCGATGTGTCGGAGCTAGCATTATTGAAATCGTAAATGGCTAATTGACTGTTCTAAGTTGTTCCATTGATAAGAATAAGAAGGTCACATCATTGGAACAATACAAATCAGTTTTACAAACACAATGACAAATTTATAAAGTCATTATCACCCACAGTGATGCGCATGAAAAGTGAATAAAAGAGTTGAACTAAGTCGGATTATTGTTGTAATTTATTCTTAACATGTTTGAATTGTATTAAATTCAAATCTATACACAAAGACTCATTTTTGTAAAATAGACGTCCTCATGTGTCTTCTTTTAAATAAAAACATCATTATATTTTTGTACTTATTGTAATATTACAATATTAGTTTCAGTCCCAGCTGTGTTGTTTTGTATTTGTCGTCAATAAGTCCTTTGTGTGTTTTATTTCTACACACGCAATTTGTCTATTTTTTTTTTCTTGCATTAACAAATCGTTTCAATACTCCCCCCTTTATTGGGGGCAAAGTTTATGACATGGTAAGAAAGAAATACAAAAAAAATATGATTTACGAAAAGTATAATTAAAGTAAAAAAAATATATGAAAAGATACATTGAACAAAATGTCCTTGCCTTTGATACTCCAATTCTTAATAACGACGTTAATGATATTTGTGAGTTGTTATAAGTTAAATTACTGGAATAACATTATCCATTAAAGGAGAATGTATTATACATTATTATATATGTATAAGTGATATATTTGGTATAGTAAAAATATATGAAAAATACAACATTATTCAGAGTGATAGTGATTCTGAGTCGATCGAGAGTGATTCTGAGTCGATCGGTATACACAAATATTTGCATGCTTTATAAACATGGAATTATCACAAACCCAATGTACCCTTTACACCTATTCTGGGAAGGGAAAGGAAAACCTTAGTTACTTTTATCCAATGATGTCGAAACTATACAAAAAAAAATTTTCTCAAAAATTTTCTATAGAAAATTTGTTATTAAAAAATTTTTTAGATCGAAAATATCTAAAAAAATATAAAAATATAAAATTGTTTAATATTATAATTTATTTCTGTTTTGAAAAATATTCCCTGATTACCACCAGCAGCCAATGAATTTTTTTAATTTTCGTAAATAACACGATCATTTATAAAACTCGTGAAAATGAGTATTAAAATCATTCAGTTGGAATTTGAATGTTAACAAAGTTGGTTGCTGCCGCGTTGTTAAAGGAAAGATAAAAACAAAATAAGCAAAAAACAAATCAAAATCCATTTTATAGCAACAAAATACATGGTTCGAGAGAACAAAGAAATATAATGTTGAACATTATCTATTATTTTTGTAAACATTGGGAATATTTTTGTAAATATTGGGAATATTTTTTAAAAACATAAATAAATTCTAATATTAAGCAATTTTATATTTTTTAGATATTTTCGATCTAAAACATTTTTGATAAAAAAAATTTTTTATAGAAAAATATTTGTAAAAAAATTGTACATAGAAAAATTTTTGATAAAAGAATTTTCCATAGAAAAATTTTTGATAAAATAATTTTTCAAAACGAAGAGTATTCGCATTTGATCCCAAATCTGTTATATTTATTTAATAATGATTATCAATAAATTTTATCAATAAATTGGTCTGTTACATTAATAAATAAATGTAACAGATTTGGGATCAAATGTGAATACTCCTTTTTTTTGAATAATATTTACATCCCGACTATTTTGTTATTTTTTGATAAAACTGCATGCATTCAGCTTATTTTTAAAATAAACTTGTTTATTTTAAAACAACTTATTTTTCCAAAAATTTTTTTTAGAAAAATTTCTGATAAAAAAAATATAGAAAAATTTCTGATAAAAAAATTTCTATTGCAAAATTTTTAATAAATTTTTCTGTAAAAAATTTTTATTAGAAAAATTTTTGTTAAAAAAATTTTCTATAGAAAAATTTTTGATAAAAAAATTTTCTATAGAAAAACTTTTGATAAAAAAATTTTCTATAGAAAAATTTTTGATAAAAAAATTTTCCTTTCAAAAAGAAGTGTATTTGCATTTGATCCCAAATCTGTTACATTTATTTATTAATGTAACAGACCAATTTATTGATAAAAAGCCAAAAAATGTTTGCGGAGAAACCAAAGTCCTCGACGCGTTTCGATGGTTGGTTAAGCCATCTCTTCAGGAGGATTATCCCCAATTTAGACAGATCGAAAACCTCGCATTATTACTAAATTTACAAACATAACTATTAAGAATTATGTTCATAAACCAAAAGTAAAAGCGTAGATTATCGACTGAACAAAAACAAACATTTTTCAGTTTTCATCTACCTTCACTTCCCACATTCTTGCTGTAGCCGTCGGCTACTATATGCAGAATGCTGTGAAGAAGGGGGGGGGGGGGTAAGATGTTTTAAAATAAAAAAGTTTATTTTAAAAATAAGCTGAATGCATGCAGTTTTATCAAAAAATAACAAAATAGTCGGGATGTTATTTTTTGATAAAAAAATTTTCTATAGAAAAATTTTTGATAAAAAAATTTTCTATAGAAAAATTTTTGATAAAAAAATTTTCTATAGAAAAATTTTTGATAAAAAAATTTTCTATAGAAAAATTTTTGATAAAAAAATTTTCTATAGAAAAATTTTTGATAAAAAAATTTTCTATAGAAAAATTTTTGATAAAAAAATTTTCTATAGAAAAATTTTTGATAAAAAAATTTTCTATAGAAAAATTTTTGATAAAAAAATTTTCTATAGAAAAATTTTTGATAAAAAAATTTTCTATAGAAAAATTTTTGATAAAAAAATTTTCTATAGAAAAATTTTTGATAAAAAAATTTTCTATAGAAACATTTTTGATAAAAAAATTTTCTATAGAAACATTTTTGATAAAAAAGTTTTCTATAGAAACATTTTTGATAAAAATATTTAAAAAAAATGGAGTGGAAAACTTTTTCTTTTTAAACTACACATTGAAAAAAAATACCTATTTTTTTGTTCTGTTCTCTTTGCGTCGACCCCTGATTATAAAATTGACTTGTGAACCGCCGTGGTGTAGTATGTTAGTCTAGTATGTAGTATGTTAGCCTAGCATACCAGAGGTCCCAAGTTCAATCCCCGGCCAGACATAATTGAAAAAAAAAAATATTTTCAAAAAAGCGTCGGTTCACTCAGCTAGCCACTGATTATTGAGTATTAGGCTATAAAAAACTTCTCTTACTAATGCATTTCAATGTGTCCAAAAATAGAATCGGATGCAGCTCATTGTCTGAGAGAATTACCCCTTGTTACAATTGGAAGAAGGGGTATATATATATTGTTAAACATAAAGTTAAAATTTGGGCCATCCTAATAAAAATACATAAAATACTTCAATGAAAATAGGGGCCACGCTAAGGATAAATAAATTGTCATCCAAGATTGACTTGTGGCCTGAATTTAAGCCAAAATCTGTTAAGACGAAGTGGGTCAAAAATGAGTTTGCACATTTGAAATGGAATTACAAATAAGAATTAATAAAAACAGATCGAAAGTTTAAGCTTAAAATTTTTTACAAGATCTAAGCTCGATAAAAGCTTAAGATATTAACTATTGACTAAAATTATAACTATATTTCTTAGTTAAAAAGTCACAGAGTTTTGAAAAACAATTCTGAACCACTGTGCGTCGTATCTATTTTTAGAATAGTGAAGTTGCTCCAACACAGAAAAACATTATCAAATTGCAATAATATTTCATATTTCGATTATTGGGATTAACAGGAAAAAAACTGGGGTATGCGTATCTGGATTCGAAAATAAAAATTACCCATACAAGCTTGGGAAAGTCTAATACATGCATACATATGTATCATTAGATGTTTAAAATTAAGAATAGCATTTAAGCCGTTTTTTATGAGACAACCTGCTGACATTTTTTGGCAATTTAAGCGCTTTATATTTATTGTTATTACAAGCCATTTTCGTCTAAACACGCACAATCATGATTATGATGGAAGGCGGTAAAATTAGGTGTTTAAATGAAGATTAAATTTATAATCGGTTATAAAATAAATTATTTGTTTTTATAAAGTCAATATTAATATAAGAGTAATTCCTACAAAAATTCATTTTTTAAATTTGATACCAACTTTGCATGATTTCCCTATAGGTACTATTTTAAAAATTTTTTATTAAACTTTACCTTATATATCCGATTCTGTTGAAAATAAACGTTTGTTAAACTTAACCAAAATAATGCGTATATCATCAAATATTTATTAAACTTTATATCTTCATAGGTTAGAAGTTATTTGAAGATTGTGCTTATGTATGTAACATAAAGGAATATTGCTTAAAGCACCAAATATATTTATTGACCGTCAATTTAACGTTGATATGAATGCAAAAACCTTTGGTTTATGGGTTCATAATTTCTGACTTTTATGGAATTAAAATTTCATCTACTTACAGCCGCAATATTTTTTGTATATACTAAAATCGATATAGCTGATATTGTATATCAGTTTTAAATGGAATTGGTCCTTATTTCAACGTAAATTTCAAAACTACTTAAATGGGTCTCAAATCGAAAAACTCATCTAAGTCTGAAGATAATAATAGTCTTGTATATTTGATCCTATCAACCATAAAAGACCACTTACCCGAAATAACTAAAATAAAATATTTCTTGAAGACATAGTTTGTATGACGTAAAAATTTAGCATATTTATCTGTTATTGTTGGCTTTGACCGACTATAATACAATACATATTTACTTATTCTTATTTCTAATTTACCACTTACATACAAATGTATGGTTTTATTTGTACATTTTTTGTTATGTTATTGCAAATTGTGTTTATTCGAGTGCATTATTAGGTTCCTTTATTTTCGTCCTATTTTTTTTTTTTAATATCAGCCAAAGTCTTATTGAATGCCTCCTTCAAGTAGGAACCTAAGTTTTGTGCTTCTGTCCATCCGTACTAAGGAAATTCAGTAGTTGAGTGAATTTCATTAAGGACTTAAATGAAGCATAACTAATTTTAGGCTATTGATTACGTTTAATAAAGTGTAAAAGCTAAATTTAAGCAGACAATACTTTTTATTTCGAAAATTTAAAATCAAACATTTACGTTCTCATATCCAGAGAGTAGAAAATAAGCTTAAGTTTAATATGTTTAAATAAGATAAAGTTTTTTTTTTAAATAAAAGTCAACAAACCTGAAACCAATGACCTTTTTTATGTAAGAAAAAACGAGAAATTTGACAAATTGGCACAACTAATGGAACGAATCAAGCGAAAATTAAATTTTGTATTGAATCAAATAAGATTTCTACTAAATCAAAGAAATGAAGGCGTAAGTTACGTATAATAAGGAACATAATGTTGAAGATATTGGAAATTCTATTTTAGATATGTATACTAGGGTGCACCTTAATTTACGAAAGTGCGAAATTA